>CM046436.1:45359211-45561355 GCA_025506505.1 Flaveria sonorensis
AATGGTATCAGAGCTGGGTAATCATGATCGGTAACAATTGATCATTGAAACTGCTATTTCGATATCTAAAGTTTGATCGAATTAGCATATTTGCAAGAATGGTTATAGAGATTGATCTTCTGCTGCTTCTGGTTATTCAATTTGAGTTTCTTCTTGGTTCATATTGAGTTGTTGTGTTTTTGTGCTAAATCTGTTGAAACTTGATTGAATTGGTTTGAATTGAGAATGACTACTCCTTCTAATGACCCTCACAATACTGGCTCCTCAACCAAGCCTCCGATGCTGGTTAGGAGTGAGTATAACATATGGCAACGAAGAATGCTCCATCACCTGTCTGTTAACAGTTCAGGTGTTGGACATCTGTGGTTCACGGTCCACACAAGCCTATGGTGAACAATCGGAGACCAACCAAATGGTTCCGAAGAGAGAAGGAGCAATACTCAGATGAAGATCGTAAACTGTTTGAGATTGATGCTAAAGCCCATGGAATTCTGGCCATGGCACTGCCTAATGAAATCTATTCTGGGCTTATGCATCATGAAACTGCTCATGACCTCTGGAATGCTTTGAAGGAACAATTCGGAGGAACTGATGAGGTCTTAGCAAACAACAGAGAAATCCTCGCCCAACAATATGAGACATTCTCTCATAGGAAGGGTGAGACACTGACTCAACAGTTTGAGCGTTTCTCCTGCTTGATCTCTGAGCTGAAAATGGTCAAGCATGAGTATACTAACAGCCAGATGAACAACAGATTCCTCAGATCACTGCCTGAGAGATGGGACACATACACCATTGTCCTACGCTCCAGTGCAAATCTGGATAGCCTATCTCTCACCCAACTCCATGGGAAACTGCTTACATTTGAAAGAGAGATAGAGCAGAAAAGGAAACTGGCATCATCAGGAAAGCTCACTGATGACTTTGTACCAGGGAACACTGCCTTGGTCGGTCATGAGTCAGAATATGCTGGATCAGAAAGCCATTATGATGAGCATATAGATTTCTCTTCAAACAGTTCTGATCATGCATTTGTTGGTGTTGACAGTCATTCTGGGTGTAATAGTGATATTTATGCTTATCATGGATGATTTGATGGGTATTGCTGATGATGATTAGAAGAGATGGATATTTGAGCCAAATGGCCTTGATCAATATCAGATCTCAAAAGTTCTACAAGAGAACTGGTAGGAAATTTCCAGGACTCTCTGGCAAAAACCAAAGTTGGTTTTGACAAGAGTAAGTTGAGGTGTCACAAATGCCACAGGCTTGGGCACTTTGCAAGAGAGTGTAGATCAACTGGATCTAACTCCTCTGCACCCTTTGTGACCTTTCCAAGCAATAGTTCACAAAACAAAGGGCAACATCCTGCTAGTTCTGGTCATCACTCACAACCTCAATCTCCTGCATTTTGTCCTCAGGGTCCAATGCCATATCCATATCCTGCTATTACATGCCACAGCCAAATCCAGTTCAGTTCCTATAGCACAACAACCTCAAGCCTACCTGAGCCTCAACCATCTCCATCACAATCTCAACCTCATCACAGCTTCTTCACACCAGGAGTTGTTGACTGGAGCAGCTCACCAGATGATCTTTCTGGTTTCAATGAGCAATTATTTGCTGGTGCTGGTCAACATGGTGGTGAACATCCTTTTGGAATCTTGCTCTCATGGCCTGGAGTCTACTGAGGGTTCCTGCTCGATGCATCATTCACAGGTAACCCAGGTATCTTCTGAGGCTAAAGCCAAGTTATGTTCTGAATCATGCATAGCTGCCTTTGTCTATTAGAGAGGCAAATGTAGCTTTAATCAATCAAAATCTTGAGCTTGAGAAAACTATTTCCAAAAAAAAGCTGAGTATGAGTCTGCTCTTAATGACAAAGATGATGAGATTTACAAGCTTAAATGCAACTTAATGATGAAAAGGCTAAGGTAGAGGTCATACTTGAGAACCACAGAAGTCTCAAAGAGACACTTGCAGCTACCCAAGTTGAGTGTGACCGCTGGGTAACATCCTGCAAGGGATTTGAAATGCTTCTCAGCAAGCAAACAGCTTCAAATGTGAAGTTTGGAATAGGTTACAATCATACTGCACCACCTACTGATTTTACTTCAAAATCAATAGTAAAATCTGAAGGTGAAAGTAATTCCAAACCACATCATCATGTGATTCATCCTCAAATGATAATACAAACAAAATTAGAGGATGAAGTCAGTGTTAAGATCTCAGCAAATCAATTGCCTGATGGTTTAAATGCTGATAAACACATGAAGCTGAGCAATTCAGATGTTGTCCCTCAAAGTACTCCAAGTACTGAAGGGCAAGTCACAACATCTGAAAAGCATTTCAAATCTGCTGAAATAAAGGATTAACAACTGCTGAGGAATCTATCATACGGTCTTTCAGGACGGATAGAGAACAGCTGAAGAACAAGTCTTCAGTTGTTACCGATCCTTCAGTACTTAACACAAGTACTGAAAGGAGGAAAGTACTGAAGATCACACTTCAGTAGTTTCCACTTCAGCAGTTGATCAATCCAAGATGAAGAATAAGCCATGTGAAATATGTGGTAAATTCAATCATCTATCTGATGAATGCTGGTACAAAAAGGGTTCCAAACTCAACAGAGATAAGCTCATTAAAGAAGAGATTAATAAAATGAAAAATGAGTTTGAGACCAAGTTTGTACCACAGTCATCTCAAACTGATAAACCCAAGGCCTCGCCAAACATCCAAAAGAAGGATGGGGTTTATCAGAAAACAGCTGATAGTGTTCCTCATGATAAACATCAGACTAAGTCTGTGAATTTCAAGGAGGAAATGGTGGGTCACAGGAACTCATCAAAAACAAGTACTGATGTGTCAAATGAGCTGAAGGCTTTAGCAACAAATCAGACACAACTTGTTATGATGGTTCAGCATTTGTTGGGGAGAGTTAACCAACTAGATGCACCTGTGATCAAACCACTGAAAAGGAAATCCAAGCCCAAATCTAAGAAATCCATTTCAGCACCATCTCCACCTTCATCAGCTGTTAATCATGAGAAACAAGTTATGGTTAAATCTGTTGATGAAAACAGACCCAAAACCAAAAAGGTTTGGGTCTCTAAAGCTAACTAGTTTCTTATGATAAATGCAGGGTTCTTCAGCATGCCAAAGAAGCATCTGGTATGTAGACAGTGGAGGATCTATGCATATGACTGGGAGCAGTTCTCTTCTTAATGACTACTCTCAAGGAAAGAAGGGATTTGTCTCATTTGGAAATGATGCTAAAGGTTACATCATCGGGAAAGGATTTGTGTCAAATGGAGAAATCAGATTTGATGATGTTAACCATGTGGAGAATCTCAAGTATAATCTACTGAGTGTCAGTCAGATGTGTGATAAAGGGCATGTTGCACTTTTCACAAGCCAGAACTGCCGGATTCTGTCTTCCAAAGTTCTGAGGCTGATTGACAAGGTATTGGATGAACATACTCTCCTGAAGGCCAACAGGATAGGAAGAGTATATGCCTTGGATTTGTCAAAGAAGATTGATATAAAAGGTCATCCTTGCCTGTTCTCCAAGGCCTCTCCTCAGGAATCTAAACTGTGGCATAGAAGGCTGGGTCATGTTAATCTCAAAAACATGAATCAGCTGATCCACAATAGTTTAGTGAGAGGTTACCAATAAAGGAGTTCCACTGTGATGAAACCTGCACTGCTTGTTTAAAAGGAAAACAACACAAAGTTTCATTCCCTCCTATAGAAGAACCAAAGTCCACTGCCTGCTTGCAATTACTGCACATGGATCTCTTTGGTCCTGTGAGAGTAATGAGCATGGCAAAGAAGAAATACTGTCTGGTAATTGTGGATGATTACTCCAGATTTGTATGGACCTTCTTCTTGCATTCAAAGGATGAGGCTGCTCAGACAATTATTAACTTTGTGTTGTATGTTGAGAAGCAGTATTCCCTATCAGTCAAGTGTATAAGAAGTGATAATGGAACTGAATTTAGAAACCATACACTTGATGATTTCTACCTTTCAAAAGGAATCAAGAGGCAGTATAGCATCCCAAGGACTCCAGAACAAAATGGAGTAGTGGAGAGAAAGAACAGGACCCTAATTGAAGCTGCAAGGTCCATGTTGGCTGACTCTGGTTTGCCACTGACCTTTTGGGCTGAAGCTGTCAACACAGCATGCTATGTGCAAAATAGAGCTTTAGTGAATCAGAGGTTGATGAAGACTCCTTATGAAGTTCTACATCATTTGGCTCCTTTAATTTCATTCTTCAGAGCATTTGGGTGTCCTTGTTACATTCTCAACACAAAGGATCAACTCCAAAAGTTTGATTCTAAGGTGGATGCAGGGTATTTTGTTGGGTATTCATCCACTTGCAAGGCTTACAGAGTATTCAACTACAGAACAAAGATGGTTGAAGAAACCTTGCATGTGAAGTTCAATGAATCCCCTAAGGACAAAATTCCACAAAACACTGTGGAGTTGTTTGATCTGGACATACTGCAATATGTTCCTTATCAGCCTCCAGCTGTTGCAGATCATGTGAATTCATCACCTTCTGCAGCTAGTCATCCATCTGGTGGTACTGATGTTGATGATGATCCCAGTACTCACCTATTCAAGTTTAGTGATCAACTGTCTGAGTCTACTAAACTTGATGTTCCTGTAGCTTCAGTAGAACCATCCACAACAAATGCTGATGAGATTTTTGAATCCTCTACTTCATTTGACTTGCCATCTAATACTTGGTTTCAAGAATCTGGATCAACATCTGTTGCTGCTGAGCGTGCTACAAACACTTGCACAGATCTCATAGTGTACCAAGAGCTGAAGAATCACCCAATGTCTCAAATCATTGGTGATATCAATGCTGGTGTCTCAACTAGAAGTCAATTGTCCAACTTCTGCTTCTATGCTCTCTTCATCAGTCAGCAAGAGCCAAAGAACTATCATATTGCATTAAGAGACAATGGATGGGTTGATGCCATGCAGCTTGAGCTTCTTCAGTTCAAAAAGCAGCAAGTGTGGGAACTGGTTCCTCTACCCCCAGGTAAGTGTGCAATAGGCACTAAATGGGTGTTTAGGAATAAAACAGATGAACATGGGCAAATTGTCAAGAACAAGGCCAGACTGGTTGTCCAGGGGTTTTCACAAGAAGAAGGTATCGATTATGATGAAACCTTTGCCCCTGTAGCCAGATGGAGGCAATTAGATTGTTCTTAGCCTATGCTGCATTCCACAATCTTAAAGTTTTTCAAATGGATGTCAAAAGTGCATTTTTATATGGTAAAATAAAAGAAGAGGTTTATGTGTGTCAACCACCAGGTTTTGAGGATAATAAACATCCTGATTGGGTGTATAAACTTGATAAGGCTCTTTATGGGTTGAAACAAGCTCCTAGAGCCTGGTATGAAACACTGTCAAATTTTCTTCTTCAGAATAATTTCACTAGAGGCTCCATAGATAAAACTTTGTTCATTAAGAAAGTGGGTCAGCATAAGCTCCTTGTTCAAATTTATGTTGATGATATTATTTTTGCATCCTCTGATCCACAGTTGTGTGATGCATTTACAAAGTTGATGCAACAAAAATTCGAAATGAGTGCCATGGGAGAATTACAGTTCTTTCTAGGTTTGCAAATCAAACAAAAGGCTGATGGAACTTTCATTCATCAGTCAAAATACACAAAGAGTCTTTTGGAAAAGTTTGATTTACAAAACTGTAAGCCCTGTTCTACTCCTATGTGCAGCACCACACAACTGGATGCAGATCAGAAAGGTAAAGCTGTTGATGAAACACTTTACAGATGTATGATTGGGTCCTTGATGTACTTAACAGCTTCTAGACCAGATATTATGTTTGCAACTTGTGTTTGTGCTAGATTTCAGGCTGCTCCTAAAGAGTCTCATTTGATTGCAGTCAAGAGGATCTTTAGATATCTGCAAGGTACTCAATCTCTAGGTCTTTGGTATTCCACTGGGCACTCTTGCAAATTAGTTGCTTTTTCTGATAGTGACTATGCAGGGTGTAAAGTAACTAGAAAATCAACTTCTGGTGGATGTCAATTCCTAGGCAACTGTTTGGTTTCTTGGCAGAGTAAGAAACAAACATCTGTTGCTACATCCACTGCTGAAGCCGAGTACATTGCTGCTGCAAGTTGTACATCTCAGGTACTCTGGCTTCAGAATCAATTATTGGATTATGGCATTACAGAGACTAAGACTCCATTACTAATGGATAGTGCTTCAGCTCTTTGTATTGTCAAGAATCCAGTCCAGCACTCTAGGACCAAACATATTGAGATCAGACACCATTTTATTAGGGATTGTTTTGAAAAAGGTCTGATTGATCCAAAGTTTGTTCCTAGTGCTGATGAGCTTGCAGACATATTTACTAAGCCTTTGGACAGTTCAACTTTCCAAAACCTAGTGTTAAGGCTTGGTATGCTGCAGCTAGAATAAGTGACAACTACTGATGATCTCAGTCAACAAGTACTGATGAGCATTCGTATACTATTGTCACAAATAAGTACTGATAAGTTCTTTTATCCTCAGTAGTTTTCATAACTACTGAAGACTAAATTACTTAAAAGTACTGAAGTACTCTATCTGTTGAAAAGAACTGATGTGGTTACAACTACTGATGTAGTTACAACTACTGATGTCAGTATAACAGATAAGTACTGATGACCAATGAAACATCTGAAAATCAGAGTCTGATAAGTGTTGAGGTCAGAATGAAACAGCTGATGAGCTAAGAATTGACGACAACAGCTGATGAGAAACTTTTCTCTTCAGTTGTTTCTACAACTGCTGTTTCACTTAATACAACTGAAGCCAAAACCATGTCTTCAGTAGTTTCACAACTACTGATGACTAATACCAAGTCTTCAGTTGTTACAACTTCTGAAAGTTAAAACCAGGTCTTCAGTTGTTTTCAAACAACTGATGACAGCACCAACACTTTCAGTCGTTTTATATCAGCCTTTTCTAACCCTATAAATACCTAAACCTAATTTCAAACGTTTCATTAGCCGTTTCATATCCTTTACTCTCTCAACAATGGCGACCATGAAACTCAAACCCAGACACAACTGTGTTGCCTACCTCTCGAAATCGGCCTTTTGGAACAAATTTGATAATGCCATCGATCTTATGGTAGATTCCCAGTACCGAACCGCTTTTCTTCTGAATCCTACCATATACCCCGATTCCCTAAGCCAATTCTGGACCAACGTCTCTGTGCAAACTGGTGAGAATGATCGCCAAATCACTCTTCAGTCGTTGGTTAACCAGAAACAGGTGGTCATCACTCCCGACATCATTCGACAAACCCTAAATCTACATGATGCCACCTGTGTCACAGAATACCCGAAAGGCACAACCGATATGTCTTTCATCAATAACGGGTATGAAGGAGACTTAAGTGCTACCACCATTCTGAAGAAGCACTTCCATGATGCTGAACGTCTTATATTCCACATGGTGAATGTCTGCCTTGCACCAAAACCTCCTCATGGGATCAGATGTCCTCCCGATGGCAACAGGTATTATACTCTATCTTTGAACGACAAAATCTAAATTTTTCTGAGATAGTTTTCATGGAACTAAAGGATCTGGCTTTGAAACCTGTGGCAAATAGATGGATATTATATCCCAGGTTTCTCATGGCCATAATTTTAAATCAGCTAAAATCAGACGGCCTTGTTGGCCTTGGAGTCCCTGCTCCAGCTGTATTGCCTGAAGTATACTCCAGGCACAACTCTGACCCTACAATGAAAGGGGCTGCCCGGCTGCTAAAACCCAAGCAGCGGGAACCCACAGCCTCCACTTCCAGATCCAAAGTCCCCACCAAACCCAACACCAAAAAGCCCAAAAAGGCTACTCAGGGAGATGAGTCCCCTGAGGATGCCCCTATACCACCAATACAGGAAACACTTACTGGTTCTAACCCCCAGTAGTGTCAAAGACTCCACCAGCCCTAGCCGCTCAGGCATCCTCTCAACAGGATCCTGATGCAACCATAATTGGGGATAGCACAATTCTGGAACCTATCTCAATTGAGAAGGTTACCATTGAAGAGCACTAGTCACCCCGGGTGCAATCTTCTTCAAACCTATCTCCACATGCAACCGCCCCTCAAAGCCCAACCATTATAGTTGCACAAGTGCTGAGTCAGCTGCATTCCTCTCCTCCTCCCCAGAAACCAATTACAATGGGAGAACCTCAACAGCTGAGGAAGAGGACCAAAATGCTGCTGATAACCCACAGCACAGGGGTTATAATGTTCAATCTCCCCGTGTAGAGGAGGAGGTTAGAACATCTGGTGAGGCTGCCACTTCTACTGATTCAGCAAATGAACAGGATGCAGTTGGTAACATCTCTAAGACCTCACCAGAGGCAACTGCCGATGAAGGACTCAGTCCTGAGGCAGGAAGTCCCCAGAACCAAGAACAAGGGGCACATGCTACAACTGATCTACACTCAGGGCATGTACATCCTGATTCAATCAGGAGGTCAGGTGATTCAGCAAAGACTGATGATGACCTGGGCTTTTTCTTTGATGTCTTAGCCCATAACACAATCCTTGAGGCTGAGGTGAGCAGACTCAAAGAACTGCTTGCCAAAATGTCTCAGGATCAAAGTCCATCTGCCCCAATAAACCCACAGATGGCACCTTCATCTGAAGGTTCACCAAACACTCAGCCACTACACTCAACTGAGCCACCAGCCACTGCTTTTGGCATCACCTCTCAGGGACAGAACCCCTCTGAGCAGATGGTTGCTACTTTTCAACATTCCTTACCTCTCATCACTCCCATCATCAATGAGATTGTGCATAAAGCCATTGACGAGAGGATCTCCTCAAATCTACAAACACTTGTTGATGATGCTGTGCAAAAGAAGCTTTCTGCCATTCAAACCCCTGAACCCAATGCACCCAAAAAGGGGGAGTCTAAGGCAGTGAAAGACAGAAAGAGAAAGAGAGTGGAAGATGAGAAACTACAAGAGAAAGAAAAGGAGTTAGAAAAGGAAAAACAGCTGATCACATACAAGAGAAAGAAAAGTGCTGAAACTCAAAAGCCTGATGAAGAGAAATCATTGGATGATCTGGTTAAAGAAGCTGATGAAGCTCACAGCAGATCAATGGACAAAATAATAGACCAACTCTTCAGACAGGGTTTTGATACAGCTACTTTAGACACTGAGATCAGAAGGCTAGAGATTAAAGAATACAAGAGAGATGGGCCAGTTACAGTGTGATGGAAAGGGAGAGGTTGGAGATAATGATCAGGTTTATTGCAAAATACTTGGGAAGATCATTAATTGAGATTAAATCATGGACCAGAGACAGTATTCTAGCAATAACCACCAGAATCTGTGCTTCTGAAGCATTCAATAAAGGGTTGATTATCGAAGCCTTAGATGAAGCAGGTGCTGGGAAGAGATCTGATATGGCCAAGCTTTCCAAAGCCAAACTTACCATAAAAATGCTAGATCAGCCTTCCCAAACTCCCACTCAAAAACAACCAACCCCACAACTCTCCAAACCAATCCCTAAACCTAAACTTAAACCAACTCAACCTTCAAAACCAACTCCCTTACCCCAAAAACCACCTCAAACCACATCCAAGGATGCACCCAGAAGGAGGAGAAGGGTGTTGAGGATGGAAGAAGAAGAAGAAGAAGATGATGAAGAAGACAGTCTGCCAATCTCTGCTGTTCTAAAAATACCTGAGCCCAGAAGTCAACAAATGATCACACCAGACTTTCAGAGGCAAATGGTGAAAGTTAAGATTGAAGAAGAAGAACAGTAGAAACAGCACGATGAGCAACTTTTGAAGATGGTTGACAAAGAGTTTCCTCAGTCATCATCTATACAAGCCATGAAGAAACACGCTCAAAGGCTGTATGCTCTCAGTATACCTTTCAATATCAAAAGGAGAGAGTAAGGATTTGGCCAGACCCCAAGGTTAGTTCTAGAATTCATAAGAAATCCATACCAAGTAGATACAATGGCCAAGTGAGAAAGACCATAGATGCTGTTATTATGTTGGCCATTGTAGTCTCACCCTGGGAGATACTTGAAGACTTCAAGAGAGCCTACAAGTCAAAGATGACCCCTCAAACTCTAATGGAGAACAAAATGGTCAAGAAGGGGTTATTATACAAGAGGCTTGAAGAGATCAAGAAAAATGAACTCCAGTTGTTATTAGAAGGGACTCACCCAGATGAATTTGCTTACAGAGAGATAACAACTGTTGAGTTGAATAATGGAAAGACGGTAAAGTACCTATCAGAGTACTATGGCCCAGAGTTCTTCTTCGAAGGAGAAGCAGAAGAACTCACTAAGGAGGAACAAGTTGTTCTCCTTGAGGCCTACGTCAGAGAGTCTTATAAACTTATCAATGGGAAGTAGGTTTCATGGTTGGGATAACAGCTCTGTGTCCAGATCCCCAAGACAGAGTTCCCTTCCATTCTTTGACATTCACATCTACTGAAACCTGTTCCCTGGCCTGCGCTTATCCGATATCTCTGAAGCTGATCAAGAGAGTATTTCTGCCAAGAATAAGTGGGACCTCAATAAGCTTAAAGGTTTTGGCTGCATTGGTTCAGGGGGAGTTTGTTGGACCAAAAGAACCAATGAGCCTGATCAGAAAAACCTTTAAGTCCCACGGACATTACAACAACTGAAGTAGTCTGTAACAGCTGAAGACATCAACTGATAACAAAGTCTGAAGTGAAAGAGCCGAAGACAAAGTCTGAAGTGAAAGAGCTGAAGACAAAGTCTGAAGTGAAAGAGCTGAAGACAAAGTCTGAAGTGAAAGAGCTGAAGACAAAGTCTGAAGACAAAGTTTCAGATGTTGTCACAACAGCTGAAGAAGACCTCTTCAGTAGTTGTGATGGTTTCCTTCCAGTAGTTTTATGTTTCTTGTAATCAGTACTTGTAGTTTCAGTAGTTTTAGTTTCATCTTGTACTTAGCACTCTAAGATGTTCTTAGTTGTTGTGAACATTCTCAGTAGTTTGCTTACTTTCAGTTGTTTGTAATAATTCTGTTAGATGTCACTATCAAGTGACATCAGCAGACGTCACATTCCTTTATATAAGGAATGTTGACCTAATTGTAAGGCGGGACGAGCAACTATAGCAAACTTAGAAAAGCTTAGTAGCCGCCACACCGAAGCATTGTGCATAAATGATATTATCCATTTTGAAGAAAACCCTCTTTCTCTATAACCGTGTACTGTTCCATTGAATATCTATTGTGTTCTTGCTATATTTGTCTAATTCTTGTTCTAATTCCGCTGCGATTCAATTCTAATTGATCAAACTTAGATCGCTGATCCTGACAAGTAGACTCAGGCAGTTGATCACTAAACTTGAATAGGTGAGTACTGGGATCATCATCAACATCAGTACCACCAGATGGATGACTAGCTGCAGAAGGTGATGAATTCACATGATCTGCAACAGCTGGAGGCTGATAAGGAACATATTGCAGTATGTCCAGATCAAACAACTCCACAGGGTTTTGTGGAATTTTGTCCTTAGGGGATTCATTGAACTTCACATGCAAGGTTTCTTCAACCATCTTTGTTCTGCAGTTGAACACTCTGTAAGCCTTGCAAGTGGATGAATACCCAACAAAATACCCTGCATCCACCTTAGAATAAAACTTTTGGAGTTGATCCTTTGTGGTTAGAATGTAACAAGGACACCCAAATGCTCTGAAGAATGAAATTAGAGGAGCCAAATGATGTAGAACTTCACAAGGAGTCTTCATCAACCTCTGATTCACTAAAGCTCTATTTTGCACATAGCATGCTGTGTTGACAGCTTCAGCCCAAAAGGTCAGTGGCAAACCAGAGTCAGCCAACATGGACCTTGCAGCTTCAATTAGGGTCCTGTTCTTTCTCTCCACTACTCCATTTTGTTCTGGAGTCCTTAGGATGCTATACTGCCTCTTGATTCCTTTTGAAGGTAGAAATCATCAAGTGTATGGTTTCTAAATTCAGTTCCATTATCACTTCTTATACACTTGACTGATAAGGAATACTGCTTCTCAACATACAACACAAAGTTAATAATTGTCTGAGCAGCCTCATCCTTTGAATGCAAGAAGAAGGTCCATACAAATCTGGAGTAATCATCCACAATTACCAGACAGTATTTCTTCTTTGCCATGCTCATTACTCTCACAGGACCAAAGAGATCCATGTGCAGTAATTGCAAGCAGGCAGTGGACTTTGGTTCTTCTATAGGAGGGAATGAAACTTTGTGTTGTTTTCCTTTTAAACAAGCAGTGCAGGTTTCATCACAGTGGAACTCCTTTATTGGTAGACCTCTCACTAAACTATTGTGGATCAGCTGATTCATGTTTTTGAGATTAACATGACCCAGCCTTCTATGCCACAGTTTAGATTCCTAAGGAGAGGCCTTGGAGAATAGGCAAGGATGACCTTTTAAATCAATCTTCTTTGACAAATCCAAGGCATATACTCTTCCTATCCTGTTGGCCTTCAGGAGAGTATGTGCATCCAATACCTTGTCAATCAGCCTCAGAACTTTGGAAGACAGAATCTGGCAGTTCTGGCTTGTAAAAAGTGCAACATGCCCTTTATCACACATTTGACTGACACTCAGTAGATTATACTTGAGATTCTCCACATGGTTAACATCATCAAATCTGATTTCTCCATTTGACACAAATCCTTTCCCGATGATCTAACCCTTAGCATCATTTCCAAATGAGACAAATCCCTTCTTTCCTTGAGAGTAGTCATTAAGAAGAGAACTGCTCCCAGTCATATGCATAGATCCTCCACTGTCTACATACCAGATGCTTCTTTGGCATGCTGAAGAACCCTGCATTTATCATAAGAAACTAGTTAGCTTTAGAGACCCAAACCTTTTTGGTTTTGGGTCTGTTTTCATCACAGATTTAACCATAACTTGTTTCTCATGATTAACAGCTGATGAAGGTGGAGATGGTGCTGAAATGGATTTCTTAGATTTGGGCTTGGATTTCCTTTTCAGTGGTTTGATCACAGGTGCATCTAGTTGGTTAACTGTCCCCAACAAATGCTTAACCATCATAACAAGTTGTGTCTGATTTGTTGCTAAAGCCTTCAGCTCATTTGACACATCAGTACTTGTTTTTGATGAGTTCCTGTGACCCACCATTTCCTCCTTCTTGAAATTCACAGACTTAGTCTGATGTTTATCATGAGGAACACTATCAGCTGTTTTCTGATAAACCCCATCCTTCTTTTTGAATGTTGGCGAGGCCTTGGGTTTATCAGTTTGAGATGACTGTGGTACAAACTTGGTCTCAAACTCATTTTTCATTTTATTAATCTCTTCTTTAATGAGCTTATCTCTGTTGAGTTTGGAACCCTTTTTGTACCAGCATTCATCAGATAGATGATTGAATTTACCACATATTTCACATAGCTTATTCTTCATCTTGGATTAATCAACTGCTGAAGTGGAAACTACTGAAGGTGTGATCTTCAGTACTTTCCTCCTTTCAGTACTTGTGTTAAGTACTGAAGGATCGGTAACAACTGAAGACTTGTTCTTCAGCTGTTCTCTATCCGTCCTGAAAGACCGTATGATAGATTCCTCAGCAGTTGTTAATCCTTTTATTTTAGCAGATTTGAAATGCTTTTCAGATGTTGTGACTTGCCCTTCAGTACTTGGAGTACTTTGAGGGACAACATCTGAATTGCTCAGCTTCATGTGTTTATCAGCATTTAAACCATCAGGCAATTGATTTGCTGAGATCTTAACACTGACTTCATCCTCTGATTTTGTATTATCATTTGAGGATGAATAACATGATGATGTGGTTTGGAAATTACTTTCACCTTCAGATTTTACTATTGATTTTGAAGTAAAATCAGTAGGTGGTGCAGTATGATTGTAACCTATTTCAAACTTCACATTTGAAGCTGTTTGCTTGCTGAGAAGCATTTCAAATCCCTTGCAGGATGTTACCCAACGCTCACACTCAACTTGGGTAGCTGCAAGTGTCTCTTTGAGACTTCTGGGGTTCTCAAGTATAACCTCTACCTTAGCCTTTTCATCATTAAGTTGGCATTTAAGCTTGTAAATCTCATCATCTTTGTCATTAAGAGCAAACTCATACTCAGCTTTTCTTTTGGAAATAGTTTTCTCAAGCTCAAGATTTTGATTGATTAAAGCTACAATTGCCTCTCTAATAGAGACAAAGGCAGCAATGCATGATTCAGAACATAACTTGGCTTTAGCCTCAGAAGATACCTGGGTTACCTGTGAAGATGATGCATTGGAGCAGGAATCCTCAGTAGACTCCAGGGCCATGAGAGCAAGATTCCTAAAAGGATGTTCACCACCATGTTGACCAGCACCAGCAAATAATTGCTCATTGAAACCAGAAAGATCATCTGGTGAGCTGCTCCAGTCAACAACTCCTGGTGTGAAGAAGCTGTGATGAGGTTGAGATTGTGATGGAGATGGTTGAGGCTCAGGTAGGGCTTGAGGTTGTTGTGCTATAGGAATTTGAACTGGATTTGGCTGTGGCATGTAATAGCAGGGATATGGATATGGCATTGGACCCTAAGGGACAAAATATGCAGGAGATTGAGGTTGTGAGTGATGACCAGAACTAGCAGGATGTTGCCCTTTGTTTTGTGAACTATTGCTTGGAAAGGTCACAAAGGGTGCAGAGGAGTTAGATCCAGTTGATCTACACTCTCTTGCAAAGTGCCCAAGCCTGTGGCATTTGTGACACCTCAACTTACTCTTGTCAAAACCAACTTTGGTTTTGCCAGAGAGTCCTGGAAATTTCCTACCAGTTCTCTTGTAGAACTTTTGAGATCTGATATTGATCAAGGCCATTTGGCTCAAATATCCATCTCTTCTAAATCATCATCAGCAATACCCATCAAATCATCCATGATAAAGCATAAATTATCACTATTACACCCAGAATGACTGTCAACACCAACAAATGCATGATCAGAACTGTTTGAAGAGAAATCTATATGCTCATTATAATGGCTTTCTGATCCAGCATATTCTGACTCATGACTGACCAAGGCAGTGTTCCCTAGTACAAAGTCATCAGTGAGCTTTCCTGATGATGCCAGTTTCCTTTTCTTCTCTATCTCTCTTTCAAATGTAAGCAGTTTCCCATGGAGTTGGGTGAGAGATAGGCTATCCAGATTTGCACTGGAGCGTAGGACAATGGTGTATGTGTCCCATCTCTCAGGCAGTGATCTGAGGAATCTGTTGTTCATCTGGCTGTTAGTATACTCATGCTTGACCATTTTCAGCTCAGAGATCAAGCAGGAGAAACGCTCAAACTGTTGAGTCAGTGTCTCACCCTTCCTATGAGAGAATGTCTCATATTGTTGGGCGAGGATTTCTCTGTTGTTTGCTAAGACCTCATCAGTTCCTCCGAATTGTTCCTTCAAAGCATTCCAGAGGTCATGAGCAGTTTCATGATGCATAAGCCCAGAATAGATTTCATTAGGCAGTGCCATGGCCAGAATTCCATGGGCTTTAGCATCAATCTCAAACAGTTTACGATCTTCATCTGAGTATTGCTCCTTCTTCTTGGGAACCATTTGGTTGGTCTCCGGATTGTTCACCATAGGCTTGTGTGGACCGTGAACCACAGATGTCCAACAACCTGAACTGTTAACAGACAGGTGATGGAGCATTCTTCGTTGCCATATGTTATACTCACTCCTAACCAGCATCGGAGGCTTGGTTGAGGAGCCAGTATTGTGAGGGTCATTAGAAGGAGTAGTCATTCTCAGATTCAAACCAATTCAATCAAGTTTCAACAGATTTAGCACAAAAACACAACAAACTCAGTATGAACCAAGAACAAACTCAAATTGACTAACCAGAAGCAGCAGAAGACCAATCTCTATAACCAATTCTTGCAAATATGCTAATTCGATCAGACTTTAGATATCGAAATAGCAGTTTCAATGATCAATTGTTAAACCGATCAATGATTAACCCGCTCTGATACCATTTGTCAGGATCAGCGATCTAAGTTTGATCAATTAGAGTTGAATCGCAGCGGAATTAGAACAAGAATTAGACAAATATAGCAAGAACACAATGGATATTCAATGGAACAGTACACGGTTATATAGAAAGAGGGTTTTCTGCAAAATGGATAATATCATTCATGCACAAATGCTTCGGTATGGCGGCCGCTAAGCTTCTAAGCTGCACAGGGCATCGCACCTTACAATTAGGTCAACATTCCTTATATAGAGGAATGTGACGTCTGCTGATGTCACTTGATAGTGACATCTAACAGAATTATTACAAACAACTGAAAGTAAGCAAACTACTGAGAATGTTCACAACAACTGAGAACATCTCAAAGTATGCTAAGTACAAGATGAAACTAAAACTACTGAAACTACAAGTACTGAATTCAAGAAACATAAAACTACTGAAAGGAAACCATCACAACTACTGAAGAGATCTTCTTCAGCTGTTGTGACAACATCTGAAACTTGGTCTTCAGTCTTTGTCTTCAGCTTTTGTCTTCAGACTTTGTCTTCAGCTCTTTCACTTCAGACTTTGTCTTTAGCTCATTCACTTCAGACTTTGTCTTCAGCTCTTTCACTTCAGACTTTGTCTTCAGCTCTTTCACTTCAGACTTTGTCTTCAGACCTTGTTATCAGTTGATGTCTTCAGCTGTTGCAGACTACTTCAGTTGTTGTAATGTCCGTGGGACTTAAAGGTTTTTCTGATCAGGCTCATTGGTTCTTTTGGTCGAACAGTCATCCTATCAAAATCAAGGAGTGCTCAGACAAGCCTGTGGTTATCAAGAAACCAAAGAGCCCAGTCAAAGCTATTGTACCTTTTGTAAAATTTGTTCCACAAAATCTTAAATTGAAGCACAATGCTGAATGCTCAGTGAAACCATCTGCTGAAAGCAGGTCTGATTATGAGATCATATCTCCTAAAAATTCAAGCAAATCAAATAAAGTTTCATTGAACTTCAGGGATAAAACCAAAGTTCCCGTAGTTACCAAAGGAAAAACCACTTTTGTTCAAAAATCTAAAGTGAAATCCGATTCACCATCTTCATCAAATATCAAACAAGGAATTGGGATTGATATTTTCAACAAAGAACAGGTAGAAAAATTCGATAGGGAAATAAGGCAATACAGAAAGAAGCAGCATCAGTCCCACAAAGCAAAGCAAAACAGAGTTGTGAAACAATCTGTTGCTACCCCAAAGACTACTGTGTCTTCTTCATCTAAGCTAAAAAGCAAGCAACCCTATTGTGATTTTTGTGATATGTCAAATCACACCACAGATGAATGCTACTTCACCGAGTACTGTTCTGTCTGTAACATGAACAACCATTCTACAAGAAATTGTCATTTTAATAAATATTGTTCATTGTGTGATATGACAAATCTCAACACAGCTGATTGTTACTTCAATCAGAAAGGCTTGAAAACAACACTAAACAAGCCAAATTCATCAATCTCAACTGATAAAGTCCGACAAAACAAAACAAACCTCTGAAATCTCTTTAAAAGAGCAACATCAAAATGATTTCAGAAAACCAAAAACATAATCATCATGTTCACAAGAATCAAAAGGAAAGTTGGTTTACTCTTCTGACTAGTCATAGGAAATTGATGAAATCAAACATCAAAAGAACAATAGAAAATCACTGAAATCCTCTTCTTCAAAAAATCAAACAAAAGGTAAGTATCAAGAGGTTACAGTGATTGATGCAAAAGGTCAACCCAAGACCATCATGGCTTGGGTTCCTCCGTCTAACTAGTTCTTGGTGCATGTAGGGTCATTCATACAGGTCCAACAGTTTGTGGTATGTGGACAGTGGATGCTCCCGACACATGATAGGAGACAGTTCCCTCCTTCATGATTTCAAGCACATTCAAGGAAATATTATGGCATTCGGCGGAGATTCACCGGGCGGTAGAATTACAGGAGAAGGTTCAGTGACGAATGGGATTCTGAGCTTTGACAAACTCAATTACTGCGAGCAGCTGAACTTCAATCTGCTCAGTGTATCCCAGATTTGTGACAAGAAATATTCTACTCATTTCACTGACACTCATTGCTACATCTTGAAACCAGGATTTCATATTCCTGAAAATTGGTTGTCTTGAAGACTCAGAGGAAGAATAACACCTATGTTTTGAACCTTAATTCTACTCGTCCATCAGAAGAGACATGTTTATTGTCTAAACATCATTTGATGAATCACAACTTTGGCATAGACGCTTAGGACACACGAATTTTAAAAATATGAATAGATTGGTCAAAGGGAATCATGTAAGTGTCTTCCTCAAAAGGAATTTCATTTTGTTGACCACTGTATCGCGTGTCTCAAAGGAAAACAGCATAAATCATCTCATAAGCCAAAACTTGTGAACACTAACAATTGTCCATTGAAGTTACTTCATATGGATCTCTTCGGGCCGACTCACGTCATGAGTATTGGCAAGAAGCATTATTGTTTAGTGATCATTGATGACTTTACTCGATTCACATGGGTCTTCTTCCTACTTCATAAGAATGAGGCATCCCAGATCATAATAGATTTTATAACCAAAATTGAAAATCAACTTGATTTAAAAGTAAAATCTATTAGAAGTGACAATGGGACGAAATTTAAAAATGAAAGCATGAGTTCATTTTGCACAACAAAAGGCATTGTTCATCAGTTTAGTGCAGCTCGTACTCCACAACAAAATGGAGTTGCTGAAAGAAGGAATAGGACACTGATTAAAGCAGCAAGAACAATGCTAGCTGATGCAAAACTGCCAATTACATTTTGGGCAGAAGCTGTTAACACTTCATGTTTTGTGCAAAATCAAACTCTAATAATCAAAGAACACAATAAAACTCCTTATGAACTTCTTTTTCACAGAAAACCATTCATTGGATTTTTGAAGTCATTTGGTTTTCCTGTCTCAATATTGAACACCAGAGACCATTTAGGAAAGTTTGCTCCTAAGTCTGACGAGGGATTCTTCGTGGGATATTCCTCAGTGTCTAAGGATTTTAGGGTGTTTAATCCTAGATTAAACATCATTGATGAATCAACAAATATTCAATTCAATGAGCATTCATTTCCCAAATCATCAAATGGTCCTGACTGGTTGTTTGATATTGATTCATTTACAAGATCTTTTGATCAGTTCAATTCGTCAAATGCAAGAACATCAGGGTCAGTTGAAAGAAGAACAAACTTCCCAATGATTCCTCCTTCTACTGATCAAGATAATGAAGAAGAGCCATTACAAGCTGATCCTATCCTACAAGTTACACAAAATGAAAGTATCTCAACAGATGCTGGTTGCAGTTCAATGCCATCTCCTTCAGCTGAACCTTCAACTGAAGTGAGACATTCAGAACCAACTCATGCACCAGCTGATACTAACAGAGATGGAAATGATGAGAGTATTCAGAGTGCTGCTGAAGCTGAAGATGTTGTACCCTCTGATTCTGATCATCGCTCTCCCACACTACAACAACAAGATGCCTCGCACTAAGATGATCTGAATGTCTCAAATCTTGATGTGTCCATTGCGGGTGATTTGATTCCAATTACCAGGACACACAAGAATCATCCAATTTCCAACATTATTGGTGATTTAGACAAGCGGGTGACATGAAGCAAGTCAAGCATAGCAAACATCTGCTTGTTTTCTTGTTTCCTGTGTCAAACAGAACCCAAAAACATTAAAGAGGCATTACAAGACAATAGCTGGATTGAGGCAATGCAAGAAGAGTTGATGCAGTTCAAGAAACAGGAAGTATGTCAGCTGGTGGATCTTCCCGAAGGTTAATTCCCTATCGGCACCAGATGGCTGTACCGAAACAAGACTGATGACAAAGGTATCGTCATCAGAAACAAAGCAAGATTGGTAGCACAGGGCTATACACAAGAAGAATAAATAGACTATGATGAAGTGTTTGCCCCTGTTGCCAGATTAGAAGCAATACGTCTCTTTCTTGCATACTCAGCATTCATGAAATTCACTGTCTATCAAATGGATGTGAAGTGTGCATTCTTGTATGGAAAGATATCTAAAGAAGTTTATGTTTGTCAACCACCAGGCTTTGAGGATCCTGATTTCCCTCACAAGGAATACAAGCTTGACAAAGCCTTGTATGGTTTACATCAAGCCCCTCAGAAATGGTATGAGACTCTGTCATCTTTTCTCCTTGACCATGGGTATGAAAGAGGAAAGATTGATCAGACTTTGTTCAGAAAGAGAAAAGGAAATAAGATGCTGCTAGTCCAGATATATGTGGATGATATCATCTTTGGCTCCACCAAGAAACAGCTCTACAAAGACTTTGAAGATCTTATGCATTCAAAATTCCAGATGAGTGCTATGGGAGAACTCACCTTCTTCTTGGGTCTTCAAGTACAACAAACATCCAGTGGAATCTTCATAAACCAGTCCAAATATGTTGAATCTATGTTGAAGAAGTTTCATTTTGCAGACTGTTAGTCCATTAGAACACCTGTTGATACCAAAGTGAAGATTGGTCCGGACCCAGATGGAAAATCTATTGATCAGACCCTCTATCAATCCATGATAGGTTCACTTATGTATTTAACAACCAGTAGACCTGATGTTATGTTTGGTGTTTGTGTATGTGCCAGGTATCAAGCAGATCCTAAGGAATCTCACGTGAATGCAGTCAAGAGGATATTTAGATATCTTAAGGGCAAACCTGCTCTTGGACTATGGTATCCAAAGGATGGAGACTTCAATCTCTATGCATACACCGACAGTGACTACGAAGGATGCAATTTCAACAGAAAATCCACATCTGGCGGTTGTCAATTTCTTGGTCCCAGATGTCATGGCAGTGCATGAAACAGACCAATGTTTCTGTATCGACAGCTGAAGCTGAGTACATAGCAGCATCAGCTTGTTGCTCTTAAGTTCTCTGGATTCAAAACCAGATGCTTGATTATGGTTTCAATTTCTTGCAAACACCAATTCATATTGACAACACTGTTGTAGTCTTCATAACAAATAATCCAGTTCAGCACTCAAAAACAAAACATATTGAAATTAGATATCACTTTTTGAGAGCCTGTGCTGAAAAAGGTTTAATCAAGCTGATTCAGGTTAACATAGATAATCAGCTAGCTGATTTGTTTACTAAGGCATTTGACCCAAGTAGGTTTGAATTCTTAGTCCAATCAATCGACATGATTAACCTTGAGTAAAATCAAAAATTTACAAAAACATCAAAAAAAAATATTCAAAAAATTACAAAAAGAAATCAATTTTTGTTGAAGTCCTTGATTTGTACTTCTTATGGGAAATGATATAATTACAGTCGTTATATCATTCACTATGCTTAATTCAATATCTTGAAAGACTGACATGACTTACCTGATATATGGGTAGGCTCAACTTGGAACAAAAGATAAATGCTGTGATAAACTAAAGATCGCATTCAACTGTGAATGCATCATCTCAGAGCATGTAAGTGTCTAACTTATCCAAGTGTGTGTATGTGTAGCAACCTAAACACACCGGGTCATGATACTTTATGAATCTCATTCAACCATCAGTTTCTCCTTTGTTTTGCTGAGCAAAGACCTAGGGAAACAAGCACATAGTGCTGATGTCTAGATCCAAAAAGATTCCCAATGAGGAACACATCCAATACGAATGACAAATAAAACAGAATATAACAAAAAGAATCCCAAAGTGTATCACCTTCCAAAGTGAAGAGCAAAAAGAATCCCAATGCAGATCACATTAAATAAGGATCAGGTAAAAGAATCCCAAAGTGGACCACCCTTACCAAAATGAATGAGACTTCACAATTTAAATGACCAGGTATTAATAGTTGTGAAAAAGTTCTACCATACAGTACATGAGGGTAGTTGATCTTTCTATGCTTGTGAGTGTGAGGTTCATGTTGAATGTTTCATTCAATCAAAACATGATAATTATCACATGCATTACAATATTGATCAAGTTTGAGTTTAAAAGGACAAATATACCTTCAATCAATAAGCTCAAGACAACTTGCACTTATGAAAG
The DNA here is from genome assembly GCA_025506505.1 of Flaveria sonorensis. Classification (NCBI taxonomy): domain Eukaryota; kingdom Viridiplantae; phylum Streptophyta; class Magnoliopsida; order Asterales; family Asteraceae; genus Flaveria; species Flaveria sonorensis. The sequence continues at coordinate 45,381,306 of CM046436.1, forward strand.
ATAAGATTGATATGATCCCAAAATTTCAAACAAAAGTGCAAAAAAATTAAACAGTTCAGAAATATTGTCCTGAAATTTTATAAATTTTATTTAAAGTTTTTATCCCGCATGGATATAAACTTTAGAGGGAGTAATAAAATTTTAAAAGGAAATATTTACAAAAACATGAAATTTGCAAACATTAAATTGACAACTTTGTCAAATTGATTGTCTGTATGGAAATTACTTCATAATCAGCTTCAGAAGATGCATATGTTCCAAAATCAGTCAAGTTGGGAATCTGTGTCACATCAAGAAACATGACAATCCAAGCAAGAATTGACAATCTCAGAATATGCAAAATCTTCATAAAACAACAAAAATGCAAACTCATCTTCATAAAATCAGAAGCAGCTATACAAACCACTCAGAATCATTCACTGCAACTACATTAATTTTTGACTAGTTCAAAATTTAATGCGGGTAAGTGCATTGGGTAATGCGGGTGAAGGTAACCCTGTCATTTAACCAATGCGAGTAACTATTTTTGTACAAGTAAACTAATGCGGACAACAAATTGTTCATCCGCATTAGCTACAATAAATGCGGACAGCTTAACTCATCAACATTTCCAAGGGTGGTTAACTTTGGTCACCCGCATTTGTCTCAGTAAATGCGAACAAGTCATTTGTTCACCCGCATTTGCTACATGAAATGCTGATAAGTTAAATTTGGTCACCCGCATTTGCTACAGTAAATGCTGATAAATTAACTTTGTCCGTTCGCATTTGCTACAGTGAATGTGGATAGGTAAAATTAACTCTTCCGCATTTGTTACAGTAAATGCTGACATTTGAATTTGATCATCAGTATTTGTTACAGTAAATGCGTCGATAAAAATTCTATATGCGTATTTGCTACAGTAAAAATTTTCTGCACTTGTAAAATATGTGAAAAATATGAAATGTTCTATAAATACTCATTTAATGTGAGTCATTTATTACTTTTCATATTTTTGAATGAACTTTTATAGTGAGTCGAGTGCCAGAAAACCGTTCTTCTTCTGAGTTCAAATCTACACTAATCAAGCTTCATTTTGTTCAAATCCAACATCAAAACAAACAACATTGTCTGTTAAATCGAAGTATTGTCAACTAAAAGGTGATTATCAGTTTCTTACATACTTCGACTGTCGAACAAAATTTCTTGAAATGGAACCCTAATCTTGTGAAATGCTTCAAATACACACAAGAACACTGGATTTAGATGAATGACAGAGTTCATTAAAACCAATGATCGATGTAAACATCAAAGATTTCATGTGGTTCTAAGAACACATAAAACATCGATGAACAGGGGATACTGGTTTATAACAATGTTGACATCAAAACAACCTGTTAAAACACAATCAAAATCAGTGTATCCCAACACAAAGAAACAAAACTTTGAACTGTTCTTCATGAAAAATCAAAATTAGGTCAAATAACCTAATGTAACAGTAACAAGCAGAAGTCATTTTTGACCTAAAAAGTCAAAATTGAACAAATCACACACAATTCTCACTAATTCATCCTCTTTGTGTGCAGATTACATAATGGCTAACCTGACTTGGAGCAAGCTCCACAATGTCAGTGGTTTTCTCAATCCAGATGTCCCTGAAGCAGAAGGTCTCCAAGAGATGATCAGATTTATTGCCACTACCAGAGTGGCCCATGCCATTACAGTTAGACCAGTGATCTTTGAGAACTATATCAGATCATTTTGGGGTAATGCAGAAGTAGTAGACAATGATGGAGAAAAAGTAATATCAGGAAGAATAACTGCAGACCATACACTGATAATCTCTGAGCAAACAATAAGACAATGCTTGAGATTTGAAGATGAACATGATTCACCAACTGAATTTGATGTAGAAGATATCATGTCATTCTTTGCTGACATTAGATATGAGGGTGGATTTGGGGCAAAACAAATATTGAAAGGATTGGTAGATTTGCAGTGGTGGTTTCTCATTCATTATATCCAACACTGCTTATCTAAAACTAAAACTGGGTGGAATGATATACCATTAACTACATCTTCACTGGTCTATGTCCTCTGCTCTAATAGACCCTACAACTTTTTAGCCTATGTCTTTAATGGAATGATGGCAAACATTCAAGAGGGGAGAAGGAACATGTTCTTAATGTATCCCAGATTCATTCAGTGTCTTATTAATGAAGCCTTTCCTGATCTGGTTTTAGAAGGCCCCATTCTTGAAATTCCTCAATATAATGAAAAATCTTTGAAGTACATCAAGAAGAGAGATCCAAGAAATTTCTATAGTTGTACTTTCTTTCCACTTTTACCTTGGATGCAACAACAAATAGATCCCTAAAATGATGTGCCAATGGATGAGGAACAATTACAACAACAAGAACCTGTGTTTACATGATGATGTTCCTGATGAGGAACCAATTCATGAAGTGAATGTTCAAGAAGAAGCTCCAAAACAATCAGTGGAGCAGGCTGTTGCTCATGATCAACATCGTGTTGATGAGCATGCAGAATCTAAAGAACTCATTAGAGCAGTGTCACCTTTGATTGGTGATCCTCTCTTTGGTGAAACAATACAAGAAGCTATTGTTTTATTCCCTTTTAGGGTTGATCCCATTATCCCACAATCATGTTCTCCTATTCATACTCATCAAGAATCACAAGAAAGCCCTGCACATGAAGCTGCTGCTTTATTTGAAAGTTCTGGTGAATCCACCAGTTCCACAGACTCGTCTCAATCATCTGATGATAAGGAAGATAATCAACAGTTTGCACCTCTTCCATAGAGACAAATTGTCTCTGAAGATGCTTCTTTTGAGAGCTCTGCTGAATCAGAAATAAACAGACCAGATGATAAAGATAAGATGATATCTGAACTGATGGCAAAAGTGTCTAGACTGAAGAATACATTAAACAGGAGGTCAGGGGTACTGAGTGATAGACTCCAAGAGTTAAATGAAAAACAAAAAGGACTAAGGGAGTCAAAAGAAAAGTATGAAGCTGAGATGAGGATGAAGGATGATGCAATCAGTAATCTAAAATCCTCTTTGGAAATGGCAAGAGAAGAAGTGTATGGGCTTGTTGAAACTGTTGCCATACAAACAGAAGCAATGGAGGAACAAGAAAACTTGATTGAGTCTCAAAATGAGTTAAATGATGAGCTCACAAAAGGAAATGATGACTTAACAAAAAGAGTTGATGAACTAGAACTCCTTGTGAAATTGAAAGATGAAATTATAAAAGAAAAGGATGAGAAATCTAGTGATGAGATTGAACAACAAGTAGCAGAACAACAACAAAACCAAGAAAAGGAAGAAGAAGTCAGGGATGAATCTAGTTGGGAAATAGTGGTTCATTCTGAACCTTCATCTGCAGATGCTACTATGATGAAAGAATTGAGTGATGAGTTGGACAAGTATTCTTCCAGTGAATTAATCATAGATGATGAGTTTTGGGACTACTTCAAATACATGAAGTCTCCCTCTGATTCTATTGTAGTAATTCCTTCAAAACCTATGCCAATTGAAGAAAAGTTAAGAATGCAGCCTGTGCCTGTAGTTGTGCTGACTGTTGAACAAAAAAGTCTAATTAAAAGACTTTGTGATGAGTTTAAAGAAAAAGAAACTGCTGAATTGAACAAACAAGAAGCTGTTGAGGCTGAACAACAAAGAATCACTCCTGAAATTAAGGATGTTGAACAAGAACAACAGGCCAAAACTGATGAAGCTTCATCATCAGGATCAAAAGTGATGACATACACAAGAAAAAGGAAGTATTTGTCAGAAAAGACAAAAGGAAAACTTCCTATGGTTGAGGAAGAACAACCTAAAAAGAAAACCAAAGATGATCCCTGAAGTTTGGCAGCAATTGTTGAATTTTTGGATGAACATGAGCAGGCTGAAAAAGAGTTACAACATACTTTGGAAGTGATAATGCTGGAGGAAGAAGACTCTGAGAACAAACAACAAAAGACACATGATGATGTGACCAGCCCAGCTATTATTGAGCAATCTGTTTAAAGCATGATTGAAAAGGCCAAAACTGATGATCTGATGATTCATGCTATGTATCTGATCAATAATGGCTATGAAGTTGATATGGTATTCAACATGACCTATGATGAGATTGTAGAAGAAGTAAAGAAGACAGAAAAGCTGCTGGATCCATCATATGTAACAGTGTATGAGATGAGGAAAGATTCTGAAAAGAAAAAGGCTGAAAAGATAACAACTTTCATCTCAAAATCAATAAAGAAAGATGTTGTATAGTCTATGTTTCATGATCCCTATAGTATGTCTGATAGGGAAATGAAGGACTATCTTAAAAACAAGGGTTTACAAAAAGAAAACTTGGTAACATGAAGACCAATTCCCTAAGGGCTGCAATGTTAAAATTGTTGAATGACATGAAAGACAGATTGAAGGCAATTGAAGATGAAGTAATTGCCTAGAAGCCTAAAACAAGAACATCAGCATAAGATGTGCAGCTGACAGTTAAAGATAAAGATGTTCTGGCCCCTATTTCACACAAGAATTCAGAGTGGTTTATAGAGCCTTCTCAGCTCAAACTCCAAGAAGGCTAACCACTGCTGAATTAATAAGAGGGGTGTCTACTCCAAGTGGCAAGACTGATGTTAAAATCATTGCCTGGAAGTATGACAGCGACTGGAATATGTTAATGGTGAAAAGAATATCAGGATTGGTACAATTCTTCACTACGTATACAGCTTTAATCAATGCATTAAAAGTTCATGATCTAAAAGAACTGGCTGAGCTTGATCTGGTGAATCCTGCTGGCATGTACAGAGGATATGAATTTGCTGATATTTTGAAAATGTTTAAAAGAACTAAAAACTTCAAATCACTGAAAGCCATTTGCACAAGAAAAGACAAAACCTTCAACAACCCATTTGACAAAAGAAGAACAAAAGAAGTAGAAGAAATAGTTTTCCCTGAATTACATGTAAAGGCAACTGAAAGTCTGAAAAGAAAGATGATTACAGGCACTCATAAGTCAAAGCCCATTTCTAATGTTTATTATGATAAAGAAACTTATAAGCTTGTGATTGAAAGAACATGGGGAGGAAAAGAAGCCCCTGAAATTAGAATTTTCAATGGTTATGAGGTCAGACTGCTAGATGAGTCTTACATACACTATATCTTCACAAGACACTTCAAAACCCTCAAAAACAAAACTGCTGAAGATGATCTGGAGTTTATGTTGAATTGTGTTAAGATCTTGAAGATGGCATTTGACAGAATCAACAATAAAAGGGAACAAAGGAAGAAAAGAAAGGTGCCAATGTAAATGGGCAATATTGTCAAGTTAGACGTTGATGCTAAAGGGTCATTGCTGATTCATAGAGATGGGTTATCTTCCATTTCAGTTTGGGAACCCATCTATTTGAAACAAATGCCCCTTGCTGCTATGTACACCGTGAGTGAGATGAAGATACATGTGCTGAGCAGAGAAAAGATAAAAGAAGCAAAAGATTTTTCCAATATGATCAAGGCCATTATCGATCCCTTAATGGTACAACCTGAATCACAAATAGAATCTGCTGCAACTTTCTCCCCAAAAGTCCAACAGAAGATATCACAAGAAGACCAACCAGAATCCTCACAACCACCAACTCCATCACAATCTTGAGGAACCTAGGTAGTATAATCCTTAGGGGGAGTATTGTTAGACCCTGAAAGGATTATACTTGCCAACTCAAGAGGTGGTTGCAGGTTGTTCTGGTTGGAGAACATTAGTTATAGAAAACAACAGAAGAACACAGAAGACATCATCAACAGAAGACAACAGAAGACAAGAAAAGATAAGTATAAAGCACCCGCATTTGTTAATGCGGATGACTAGTGAACAAATGCTGACAAGTGTTTGTTCACCCGCATTAACAAATGCAGATCAAGACAACTAATGCTGAACAGAAGTGTTCATCCGCATTTGTCCGTGCGGATGAACTGAAGAAATGCTGACAAAGATTGTTCACCCGCATTAGTCCATGCGGATGAACAACAGTAAATGCTGACAAGACTTATTCATCCGCATTAACTAATGCGGCTGTGCAAACACAAATGCTGACTACAAACAACAAATGCTGATGAAGACTTGTTCATCCGCATGAACAAATGCGGATGAACAACTTACACTGTTTTATATTTATTTTGTACTTAGACTAGATTCACTTATATAGATCAGGGTTAGTTTAGTCTTTTGTACAGGCAATTTATACGCCTATAAATAGGGTCACATACCCTAACTTTGTAAGCTTTTGGTCTTCAACAGTTATAACATCAATATTATACATCAGTGACTTTGGTGTTCATGTACGGCATTTACTCAAACATTTATTTCAGGTTCATCTGTTCTGTAATATAGTGATTCCGCAACTATATTACTGACTTAGTCTGCATATTCGATCCTAGGTTGAGTCACATCAACCGAGAATCTTATTCTCAAACCCAGTCAATTTAAACTTTAAATCTCGTCATATTTAGGGTTTTAGTTGTCACTTTAAATTAATTTATTAACGCCCTTCAATGAACATCTATTAGTTCATATTCAATGAATTATAGACATTATTAACTTATTCTTTTAAAAAATTCATTTAACCACTTTTAAGTACAAATCTTGTCTTTATTTGATTATTTAGTTTCAAATCCTAAGTTTTAAATTTATCAAAATATTTCAGCATGTAGAGCTTATTGCGCACCAGTTTTGCATAAACTGTTTGGAGGTTGAAACAGTAACAAAATGATGCGTAATAGGTATTGTTTGAAAGAGAAGACTTTATGTTAAACTCCAGAAAAAGAATCATCTCCATTGGATAATATATGAGAAAGATATGACTCGATGAACACAGACCAACCTTCTGCCAAGATTCGTCAGTTTTGACCTTAAGTTTTGTTTGCCAGGTTTGGAGGAACAAACGATGTCGAAACGATACGAGACCACTTGGGTTAGTTAGAAGACTCATTGAACTTGTTTTTAGACAAAAAATTTGACCATTTGGACTTAATATGACCGAGTTATGACCTGTACAAAACTTCCCATTTTTCTGACAACAAGATGTCTAGTTTCTTATTCTTGTCCATTTGCATCCCAAACCTCAATATTTGAGCATTATTGATCCGAGACCTTAAAAAAACATTTATTCCATGAACTAATTGACAAAGTCTTGTATTAGACACTTATATTATCCCAATTTTCAGTCCCAAAACAGTTAGTTAGGTTTTAGTGTTCCGGTTGACAATATTAATTAATCGATACATAGTTTTGATTGTCCAATGTGTCTAACGATTCAAGAAAGAAAACTAAATTTCAACAATGATTTATAAGTCCAAGATGTCCATTATGATCAGGTCACCCATGATTATAGCCCAATTTTGATAGATCCAAGAATATACAAAGATTAAGAATTCAGGTTTTACCGGTTGGAGGGTCCAACACCCGGAACACATAGATTTTCACGATCCAACTCCCAAACTAGAGAATAAAAGAATATTAGATGATGATTTTGTGATTAGATGATGAATATCATCAATAACATGATAGAACAATGAATAAAATCATCAAACAACGATTTTACTTACAGGGAGATTAGGAGATAAACAAGACTTGCTTAGAACACAATCTTGAATGTCTTGATTACTTTAAAAATAAATGGAATGATATAATAAAGCTGATTTTCAATGAAGATTATGAAGAACAAGATAGAATTAGGTTGTGGTGGCTAGGGTTTGCAATTAGAAAGAAACTTGTCAAGAAAGTTTCAACAAATGAAAGGAAAACAAGGGAAAACCCCCCTTTTCAGTTATAATTCAGCCAAGGGGGTGGCTTAGATGGGCCTCCCGGACCCTGTGCCCATCTTGTACAATTCCATCTCATCCCGATACACGTTGATGAAATCCAAACAAATTGACTATGAACTTATGAACAAGAACATAAACAGATGGATTCCCCCTGGGATCTTTTCAAATCTCTCAACAAATATAATAATAGATTGTTATATTGAATTCAACAATCAATAATCATGGTGCGGGAACCCATGATTAAAAATATAATATCAGTGTGTGTGTGTGCATGATTGTGTGATTGCTAGTGATTGAATTGCTCAGAAGAATATCAAAATGCTTGATTGTATTGATTGTTCAAAAGCTTACAAAGAATTAGGGTATTATGCTATTTATAGCCTATACACAATAGCTATATACAATTACAAAAATACCCTTAGGTAAACGAAAATTACATAAAATCCTAAGTCTAAGTCATCCGCTGTGAATGTTGATCATCCGCTGTGGATGCCAAGCTATCCGCTGTGGATGGTAAATGAGCTATCCATTGTGTCTTGGATGCTGTCTGCTGTGAACACTTGTTTCAATGTTTATTTTGTTAGTTGTCCGTTGTGGAGTGTTCATTCTTTGTGGATGAACATTCACTGTGGACTGTTCATTAGCTGCGGTCATTGGTCATCCGCTGTGTGTGCTTATTCATCCACTATCTACACTTGGGACTTCATTCTTCATCCGCTACTCACAGATAGTCATCCGCTATAGACTTTCTTCATCCGCTGTGAACACTTAGCAAAAATTCCTTTTATCTACAAACCTGAAAAAGAAATTTAAACTAAATTAGTGTATTGTATGAATGTTAATGATAGTAATGTGTTAGTTAATGATTGTTAAAATGTTAAAACACATTATGTTTGATTATGGCAAGCATTATCCTTTTAATGCACTTGTTGAGTCCAACAATACTCCCCCTAAGGATGATGTTGCCATCTCTTAATGTTTGCTTGTTAATGTTTTGTTTGTTAGTAACTATGTGTGTGTTTGTGTTTGATATGAATGATTGATTGCTTGTTTTGTTATAGACAGCGGATGAGAATTTGTTCATGCACTGTGTACACTTGATTATGAAGTTTTGTTATACATAGCAGATGAGAATTTGTTCATGCGCTGTGTAAACTTTTGTTTGTTCAAGAGATATTCACACCGGATGACTTATTGTCATGCGCTGTGAACACTTGATGATGATGTACAACGTATGTTTACCTGTGTACATACGCTGTGTACACTTATACTGATTCAACAATGGATGACTAAAGTTAGTCATGCGCTATGTAAACTAACACTGTATTCACAGCGGATGCCTTACCAACATCATGCGCTCTGAACACATGTATGTTCATTAGTGCATAACGGATGTATGTTTGTTTGTCTGCTATATACACTTGGTGTATTTTGCATGTTTTTATGGTTACTGTAGCTACAGCGGATGTATGTTTGTATGTCCGCTGTGATAACAGTTGACAAAAATTTAAAATTTTGTTTGTTTTGAAATGATTTCTTCCAAAAACAATTAATTCTTCCGAGAACAATTAATTCTTCAAACTTTTGAAAATTATTTTGAAATATTTCAAACTTTAAATGTATGTTAAAATTTTAAAATTTTAACATGATCAATATATGGATGTTAAAAAGTCACTCACAAGCAATATTGTGCAATATTATGCATATGTATATGTATCAAACTGCTATGTTTGGGTGCAAGCTTGACTTGACTTTATTTAAAACTAAAAATTTTAAAGATTTCAAAATTTAAAATTATATGGTTATGCACATATTCTGCTACCTTTAATATTTCCATGTTCATTTTCTCCCCCTAAATTTTTGCATGTTTATAAAACTCTTTATAAAATAACAAAAATTTGAATATGTTTGAATGGAAATTTTCAAAGTCCAATCTGATTGCTTGCATGATAAAATTTTAGAAAGATAGCACTTTATCTAACTAATAAATAAATGATTTTCATGTTTGAACATGAATCATTAGCACATAACATGAGATCATACTACTCTTAAATTCTTACTGAGTTGTTTGGATGATTTTGAAAATAGACATAGACTAATACAATGTTGATTGAAGATATTGTGATCCACTTAAACTCATGCATGGTATTAATGACTTATTGAAACAGTGAGTGATTATCATGTTTTGGTTTACCCCACATCTGATTGTATGTTAAGATTAATCCTCCTCAAGCTATGCTAGAAAGTACTTATAATACTTATGACCTAGCTACTTAGGAGTATAAATGCTCAATTTGATCCATATTGTTTGACCCATATTGGGATTCTTTTTCACTTCACTTTGGAAGGTGATCCTCTTTTGGGATTCTTTTCATTGTTCATCTGTAACACCCCGAATTTTATTTAAAAGAAAAGGAAGGGAAAGTAAATAGAAAGAAAAGATAATGGACACAAGTGCAGGGGTTAAAGTGTATAAAGTACGAAACCTTATTATTTTAAGGTTTTAAAGAGCATGGCTGCCCACTACCTTTTTCCACCCACCATTCTCGGCTGAATAGAAGAAGAGAAGAAAAGATCCTGGTTCTAGAGAGAGAGAGGAAGAAGCTACGAAAGATGAGTTTCCTTGAACTTATGTTCGGTTTCAGCTGGGTTTTTTAGTTCTAGACCGAGAATCTTGGTGTTTAGGGCTTGTTTTCGTGGGTTTTAGGAGCTGAATTCGTAGGTGGAAGTGTGTTGCTCGAAGATTTTCTTCAGGTGAGTTTCAAGAACCCCTCTTTTACTGATTTTCTAAGTTTTGGGGTTGTTATGCATATCGAGTAAAGGATTTTTATAAACTATCATGTGTTTCAGCATGTTGTTCGACTGATGTTCTGTATATGTATGTTTTAGAGTTTGTTTATGGGTTAGGCATGATGTTTAGAATGTTTAAGTGCCTTTAGTATGATAGATCTGTGTTAGGAAGTGTTAGATTGGTGTTCGGGTTTTGTTGTAGCATAGATAACAATTTCAGAATGTTCTCATGCCCCTACTGCTAAATGACTAAGTGTTGGTCAGGCGCCCAGCATGATGCTAATGCACCTAAGTGTTGCTCATGCGCCCAAGTGACCTCATGTGCCCAAGGTCATGCTCCCAAATAGTAGTCATGTGCCCAAAAGTGTTTCTCATGCGCCTAAGTAAAGGTCATGCACCAAATAGTAGTCATACGCCCAGAAGTGTTGCTCATGCGCCTAAGTAAAGGTCATGCGCCCCAATAGTGCTAATGCACCTGAAAGTGTTCCTGCGCCTAAGTATTAAAGCGCCTAAGCAGGGCTATGTTAGGAATGGGAGTGGAAGACGGGATGATGATGGTGGATTTGAGGCTGGTGGTAAGAAGGTGAGGATATATGATCGAAGGATGATAACCGGGGAAGTGAGGGCATGCAAGAAATATGGGAAGGGGCATGCGGGGGAATGTAAGCGGGGATCAAATCTCTCCTTTCAATGCGGGAAGGAGTGCCACCTGGCGAGGGATTGTCGTACGATGAGATGTTACAGGTGTGGTGAGGGTGGACACAGCAGCAGAGACTGCACGAAGTCAAGGGCTGAGAGCTCCGAGGCAAGGCAAAGGGTTCAAAATAAGGAGAACAGAGGATGAAGGTTAGAGCATTTTCCCTGACCGGGAGGAGGCTAGAGCGGACTTTGACTTGACGTCACGTATGTTTCTAGTAATTTAAATTTGTGCATCTATGCTTTGATTGTGGTGCTAGTAGTAGTTTCGTTCATGCTGCCTTTGTGTTAAGTTGCATGCTAGGAGTAGGAAGATCGATGAGCCTTCAATGTAGAAATTTCTATTGGTAAGTCCACTAGGTTACCTGATGCCCTAGAGGATGGCGCGATAGGAATGAGAGAGTGTGTGTTTCCTGCTAGACTATTCAGGATAGACTTAAGTGGATATGTGTACAACTTAATGTGAATTGGCTAGCAGCCTCTGAGGCAAACACCGAGTGTTGTAAGAAGGTGGTTTGATCAACCACGCCCGACAAGAGATCGGTGCTGACCTACGATGAGAGAATAATGATGAAGGCCTCGCCTTGGAAAGGGGATCATCCGAATCAGAAATCAAGGAAAGCTAATACCAAGGTATATAGGGCTATTCTAAATCGTTGCTCAGGTAAGAGAAGTAGCGTATCGACTGGAGTTACCAGACGAGTTAAGTGGGATTCATCTGATGTTCCATGTATCTCGTCTGAGAAAGTGCTCAATCAATGAGAATACGATCATGCCACTAGAGAATACCGAGATGGACGAACAACCCAACTACGAGGAGCAACTGGTGGCCATTTTTGATAAAAGGAAGAGAAGGGCTAAGGATAATGGTGGTTTCACTTGTACGACTACAGTGGAGCCCAAAAGGGGAACAAGCCTATGTATAAGATCAAGGAAGAGATGAGACAACATTACTCGCGACTATTCGAGAAGAGACAGGTTTCAGGGACGAAACCTATTTAAGAGGGGTGGACTTGTAACACCCTGAATTTTATTTAAAAGAAGAGGAATGGAAAGTAAATAGAAAGAAAAGATAATGGACACAAGTGCAGGGAGTAAAGTGTACAAAGTACAAAACCTTATTATTTTAAGGTTTTAAAGAGCATGGCTGCCCACTACCTTTTTCCACCCACCATTCTCGGCTGAAAAGAAGAAGAGAAGAAAAGATCCCGGTTCTAGAGAGAGAGAGGAAGAAGCTGCGAAAGGTGAGTTTCCTTGAACTTATGTTCGGTTTCAGCTGGGTTTTTTAGTTCTAGACCGAGAATCTTGGTGTTTAGGGCTTGTTTTCGGGGGTTTTAGGAGCTGAATTCGTAGGTGGAAGTGTGTTGCTTGAAGATTTGCTACAGGTGAGTTTCTAGAACCCCTCTTTTACTGATTTTCTAAGTTTTGGGGCTGTTATGCATATCAAGTAAAGGATTTTTATAAACTATCATGTGTTTCAGCATGTTGTTCGACTGATGTTCTGTATATGTATGTTTTCGAGTTTGTTTATGGGTTAGGCATGATGTTTAGAATGTTTAAGTGCCTTTAGTATGATAGATCTGTGTTAGGAAGTGTTAGATTGGTGTTTGGGTTTTGTTGTAGCATAGATAACAATTTCAGAATGTTCTCATGCCCCTACTGCTAAATGATTAAGTGTTGGCCAGCCGCCCAGAATGATGCTAATGCACCTAAGTGTTGGTCATGCGCCCAAGAGACCTCATGCGCCCAAGGTCATGCGCCTAAATAGTAGTCATGCGCCCAGAAGTGTTTCTCATGCGCCTAAGTAAAGGTCATGCGCCCAAATAGTAGTCATACGCCCAAAAGTGTTGCTCATGCGCCTAAGTAAAGGTCATGCGACCCAATAGTGCTAATGCACCTGAAACTGTTCCTGCGTCTAAGTATTAAAGTGCCTAAGCAGGGCTCATGCCCTTGCATAGTGCTAAAGCGCCCATGCTATTTTTACTTAGAATTTTTATGCTCATGTGCCTGGAATGTTCAAATGTGCTTCATCTTGGAATTAGGATTTTCTGAGGATTTTATGAGGTAGTTGGTTGAGATAGGTTCTGTTATGATGTGATGATGTTGATGATGTGATTGTTGTTGTTGTATGTGTTATCTTTCTATGTTTAAATGGTGTTCAAAATGTATGTATTATGTTATGACTTTACGTGGTATGATGTATGAATGAATGAACGTAAAGTATTATGTAACGAAGTGAAAGATAACGATAACGAAAAGTGGAATGTAACAAATGAATGAAAGCCTTGCAAGCAAATTGAAGGGAGGTGCACGACCATGTTGTCGTTAGCTTAATTGTGTGCGGTTTAGCTAACCTGAAGGATGCACACGGGGAGCCTATCCTTGAGATAGACTAGAAGGGAGTTCAATCATCGAGATTGACTCGAAGGGAGTGTAATCATTGAGATTGACTCGAAGGGAGTTCAATCATTGAAATTTACTCAAAAGGAGTTCAATCCTTGAGATTGACTCGAAGGGGATCCTTGTCGCGTACCCTGGTACTCTCTTCGTTAGGAGACGGGGGTATTGCATGTGACAGGATCCATATGAAGGTGTACGATAATAATGAATGAAAGAAGGAATGAATGAACGGTAATGAAGATAATAATAATTATTAACAATATGTACGTATGTTGTGTGACCATGAACGAATGCAAAGTTTTGGTTCTCAAAGAAAGTAAAGTATTTTATTTATAAAAGTAGAACTCACTCAGCATTGCTGACTTTTTGTATGCATAATAGTTGACAGGTATTTTGTTGATGATGAGGAGTTGCAGGCATGGATGCATAAGCTACTGGGAGCGTTTTGAGGCTGGCATTCACATTTTGACATGTTATTGTATTTTGTTATGTAAATGAATGATGTAATGTAATGAAATGGCATGTTTTAATTATAAATGAAAGTTTTAGAATTCCGCTGCAAAAGTAATGTATGTTTTAAAAATGTTTTATGCTATGACGGTCCAATTTGTAAGTGTTCCAGAAAAGGGGCCTTACATCATCCTTAATGGATGTGTTCCTCATTGGGAATGTTTTTGGATCATGATGTAGGTCATTCAGGTCTGTGCATAGCACAACAAAGAATGCCTCAGTGCACTCCAGGTCTATGATAATCATAACAGAGGAGACACTTGTATGATTCAGCAATTTATAAACTGTTTCACTTGGTGTATTGTAGTTACTTTACATGCAACCTATATTGGATAGACCAATACTCACCATAAACCAAGATTTGTGATGCTGACTACACAAGCATGAGAATTTAGTTCTTCACTATTGTATGTGATGGTAGTTGTCCCATGCTGAGCCTATCTACATATCAAACAAAGTATTGTCAGTCTTTATTAGTTAAAATGACTCAAGTGAAGAAATAATCTAGTGTACTATCATTCTCATGAATGGTTGTATGTGATTCAAATTATTTGTTAATTAGAAAACATGAAAGTTTGTTTGATATTTTAATTTTGAAAGTTGGTAGTTTGATGTTAAACTTGGCCATTGACAAAATCAAGCTTGTTTGAAACTAATGGTTTGAAAAAATTACTTGTTTGGTTCATAGTTGAACATAACAAGTGACTGAACCATAAATTCAAATCTTATTGAATCAAATGGTTTGGTAAAAGGTCAGCCAATTGATTGTCTTTATGGATTTTGATCAACTTTATCAGACCTTTTTCTGAGCAATCTCTCAGAAAGTGATATCTGATATCTATGTGTTTTGTTTTTGAATGATGAACTGGATTGTCAGTGATAAACATGGCAGCAGAATTGTCAATGGGTATTAGTGTTTTAAGAAAATTAAAGCCATAATCAAGCATTTGGTTTTGAATCCAAAGCATTTGAGAATAGCATGCAGAAGCAGCTATGTATTCTGCTTCAGCTGTTGACACAGAGAAATTTGTTTGTTTCTTGCACTGCTAGGAGATCAATCTTGATCTAAGAAACTGACAACCTCCAGAAGTGGATTTTCTGTTGTTGTTGCATCCACCATAATCACTATCTGTGTATGCATATAAAGAGAAATCTACATCTTTTGGACACTACAGGCCAAGTGTTGGTTTTCCTTTTAAGTACCTGAAGATTCTCTTTACAGCATGTATGTGTGATTCTTTTGGATCTTCTTGGTATCTGGAACACATGCAAACTGCATACATGATGTCTGGTCTGCTTGCTGTTAGATATATCAGAGAGCCTATCATTGATCTGTAAAGCTTCTGATCAACTGATGTTGCTTTTGGATCGAGGCCAAATTTTAATCCAGTTGCAAATGGTGTTTTGCTGGATGTGCAATCAGAAATGTTATATTTCTTCAATACCTGATTCACTTACATGCTCCGGTTGATAAAAGTTCCTTCAACAGATTGTTGAACTTGAAGACCAAGGAAGAAAGTAAGTTCTCCCATTTAGCTTATTTGGAATTTTGATTGCATAAGAGTTTCAAACTCTCTACAAAGTTGGATGTTGGTGGAGCCAAAAATTATGTCATCCACATAGACTTGAACCACTAACAAGTCTTGTTCTTTTCTCTTTAAGAACAATGCCTGATCTATTTTCCCTCGGGTGTACCCATTCTATAGGAGAAACTTAGATAAAGTTTCATACCACTTCCTAGGTGCTTGATGAAGACCGTACAGAGCTTTATCTAATTTTTAGACTCTGTGAGGCAAATCTGGGTCTTAAAACCCGGTGGTTAATCAACATATACATCTTCATATATCTTTCCATATAGGAATGCACACTTGACATTCATTTGGAAGACAGTGAAGTTTTTTGGATGAGGCATTTGCAAGGAACACTCAGATGGCTTTTAGTCTAGCAACTAGAGCAAAGACATCATCATAATCAATGCCTTTCTCTTGATTATATCCTTGGGCAATTAGCCTTGCTTTGTTTCTGATGACAATCCCTTTGTCATTTGCTTTGTTTCAGAATAGCCATCTTATGCGAATGGCATATTGACCTTTAGGTAGGTCAACCACTTCCATACCTCTTGCTCTTTGAATTGTTGTAATTCCTCTTGCATTGCTTCTATCCAACTGTTGTCTTTGAGTGCTTCTATGATGTTTTTGGGTACAATTAGAGATAGAAAGCAGGAATACAAGCAAAGGTTTGCTATGTCAGATTGACTTCGTGTCAATCTGGTATTGAGGTCACCTATGATGTTTTCTAAAGGACGATCTTTGTAAACTCTGGTTGTTACAATCTGTTCAGCATGGATGGTTAAATCAAGATTGGTGATTGTTTGGTTGGGTAGTTATGGATGAGCAAGGGTATTTGTTGTTGTTTGATTATCTGTCTGTGAGGGTTCATTGAATGTTTGTGGTGAATCATGAAAGAAATCTAAGATTTCATCTTCATGATATGTATCAGGTAGTGAATGATAATCATCATCTTCTTCAACTGTGGCTAGTTGATGTGACTTTGTTTTGGTTATTTGGTTTTGATGAAGATTTTGTATCTGATGATGTTCCTTTTGATGTATTTGTTTGTTCTGGAGGAGTTGAAACTATGGTACTGGAAGGAGTGATGTTTGTTCTCCTTGGAGGATCAATAGTTAATAGAACATCAATGGTTGTTGGCGGAACCATTAGATACTCATTGTCATCCTTGGTACCTGTAAAATCAAAGTAAGATGTATCAAATGATTTTGTTAATGAGTCAATATCAAACAACCAGTCTGATCCAATGACTTTCATAGTGAAAGAATGTTTATTAAAAACAACATTTGTTGTTTCTTCCACTATGGTCAGTTGTGGATTGTATACTCAGTAAGCTTTTGAGCTTCCGGAGTATCCAACAAAAAATCCATCATCTCCTTTTGGAGCAAACTTAGATAATTGTTCTCTGGTGTTTAATATTGAAAGAAAACATCCAAAAGCTTTAAGAAATCCAATGAATGGTTTTCTTTTGAATATTAATTCATATGGAGTTTTGGAATGTTCTTTGATTATTAATGTTCTATTTTGAATGTATCAAGCTTTGTTGATTGTTTCAGCCCAAAAGGATATGGGTAATAGAGAGTCAGCTAGCATAGATCTAGCAGCTTCTATAAATGTTTTGTTTCTCCTTTCAGTAACTCTATTTTGCTGAGGAGTCCTTGCTACACTAAATTGATGACTAATTCCTTTCTCTGCACAAAAAGAAGAAATAGAGTCATTTTTTAATTCAGTACCATTATCACTTGTTAAAGATTATACTTTAAGATCCAATTGATTCTTAATTTATAGTGATAAAAGATTTGATGATTTCTGATGTTTTTGACTTGTGTAGTAGAAAGAAAACCCATATGAATCTTGAGTAATCATCTAATATAACAAGACAGTATTGCTTCTTTCCTATGCTTAGGATGTTTGTTGGGCCAAAAAGGTCCTTATGAAGCAATTTGAGTGGTGTGTTGTTAGAGTTTACCAATTTAGATTTATAAGACACTTTATGTTGTTTGCCTTTCAGACATGCAGTGCAATGGTCTGTACAGAAGAATTATTTTTATGGTAAACCTATTACTAAGTCACCTTTTACAAGTTGATTCATTTTGATATAATTTGAGTGTCCTAACCGTCTATGCCATAATTGGGAAACATCTTTAATGCTTTTGATAGTAAACATGTTTTAGGGGTTGATGCTAAAATAGTGTTCATATCAACAATGTATGTGTTGTTATGATGAGGTGTTTTCAAAAGGATACAATCTTATGGTATTTGAAAACCCGTCTTCAGGATGTAGCAGTTTTTGGAGTCAAATAAGGTGGCATATCCTTTATCACAAATTTGGGATACGCTGAGAAGATTGAACTGGAGGTTGGAGCAGTAGTTGACATTTTCAAAGCTGATCAATTGATTTGATACTATTCCTTCACCAGTTATCTTTCCACCTGTCTTATCTCCACCGAAGGCTACATTTCCTTCATGTTTGCTTTTAAAATCTTGAAGGAGGGAACAATTGCCACTCATGTGTCGGGAACATCCACTGTCAACATACCAGATGTTGTCAGGCCTTCTTTGATGTCCCTGTAAAGCAGAGAAATCAGTTAGATGGAGCAACCCAAGCCAAGATGGTCTTGGGTTTTCTGTCTTTTCCCATAATGCATATTTCTTCTAAGGTGGCATTGTCTGATAGTTTAGGAATTCTAGGCACACTAGATTTCCTCTGAATGTTTTTGGCTCTGTCAGGAGAAATGCTTTGAGCTCTTCTTCTTAGAGTGCTAATGTTTGATGGTTGTCTGTTATGAGATTTATGTCTCCTATTTGATTGTTTAAAGGCGTCATAAAAAGTTTTATCATTATTTAAAACAACCTTTTGATGAGGACTTTGTCTTGGTACTCCTACCTTCTTCTTATTAGGAACAACTATTTGTTTCTTAGTTGATTTCTCAATTTTAGGCTGTTTATTTTGCTTCTTGTTTTTCTTATTGAAAAAACAGTTAGCGGTGCTATGATTGTTTCTTTCTTAAATTGAACAATAATTGTGAAAATGGAAAGATTCAGTATTGTGATTGTTCATGTTACAGTACTTGAAATATTTACTATATTTGTATTTTTCTATGGTGTGAGTGTATTGTTCACACCACTCGAAGTATGGTAAATTTGCATTGCCTTGTTTGTTAATAACTTTTTATTTTAAATTTCATTTTAAAGGTACATCAAAAGTTATTGTATTTTGTTTTGGCTGAATGGGAGCTTTGCCTTTTCCTATGTTTGTTTGTTTAGGAGAGGCAGTGGAAGATCCAGTTTTTCTTCCACCAGAGCAGATGTCAAAACCTTGTGTCTGCTTTGTTTGTTTGGTTGGTGTATCAACCACACGTGAAACTTTTGTTTGTAGTTTCAGTAATTGGTTGATCTCTTTCAGGATTTCTGAAATCTTATCTTCTATGTTTTCCATGAGGGCATGATCAAGAGATTGGATCTCAACCTCGTACATACTCCAATCACACTCACCATATTGTTTGATAATCATTGTAGATGATTTAAAGTGTTGATTTGGGCTATACTGTGTGATTTGAGGTAGGGTTGGTACAGCAGGAATACTGATAGGAGGCGCGATTTGTCTGTTTGAGTGATAATTGCTTGATGTTTGTGTTTGGTTGTTGTTTCTGTCAACTCTAGGTTGTAGGCATTCTCCGAAGAAGTTTCCATAGAGTTGGTAATTATAACATCTCACCTTTGTCTTATCAAAACCAATTTTGGTTTTCTTATTCATGCTTAACCCCTATTCCTTTGTAGGAACTTCTTGGATTTGTATGGAATCATTGCCATTAACCATTGAAGATCCATTTCTTCAAATATATCTGGAGTTAATTCATCCAAGTCTTGTTGTATGATCTATGATGGTGTGAGAATAACTCCTAGGTAGGCTTCAAAGCTTGTTGAAAAGGCTGTAAAAGCTGCCTTTTGCTCCTCACTTTGCAATATGATTGTTAATGCATCTATTGGTTTCTCAAATTTATGAATGTTTTGAGTCGTTGCTGGTTGCTGTTTCTTTGAGCTGGAAGTGTGAGGATGTTGTTTTCTTTGGGGTGTTGCTTCATGGGAAGCATGAACACCAGTCTTCTTAGACTTTTGTTTGTTGTTGGATGCTTCAGGAGCAGAGAAGAATGAAGTTTCACTTGGATCCAGAAATTCTTCATCTTCATCTTCACCAGTGCAGGTCAAGAATGCACTGCCTGTTTGTTAAAGTTCCTTGAACTTGTTTGATTCCACATGTCTGATTGTACTGTTATTTCTGGATCTTTCATCTAGTTCTAGTGCCTCTACTTTGGCCACTAGTGCATCTAGAGATGATGCTTCAAGATCCAATGTTGCTTTCATCAAAGAGACTGACTGAGTCCAGCTCTCTGGCTGTGTGTGCAACATCTTTTTATTGATCTCCATAGATTCATATTTGAGACCATAGACTATTATTTCATTGATCAGTTGAACAAATCTGTGAAGCTGTTGTGGTATTGATTCTCCTTGAACATGGTGGAAAGTTTCATATTGGGTCCTTATTTTCTCTTTTTTGATATCTCTTATCTTCTCACTTCTTTCACACATAGTGTGAAGTACCTTCCAGAGTTCATGAGCTATTTTGAAATTTTCAACTCTTGTCAAAATTTCAAATGGCAGGGTCATTGCCAATATGTTGTTTGCTTTCATGTCTGTTTTGGCCTTCTTGAGGTCATCACCAGCTACATTTTTTAAGCTTACTGGCTTTTGGATGTTATAGTCTGGCCCAAGAGTTAATGGTATGTATGGGTCCCTAGGTTATGGATGTCCATAGGTCCGGGCCTTGGAAAATAATCCAATTTCTCAACATAATTTTCCATTGTTTGAAATCTGCTTTGTTCTTGAGTCTTGGTGTTTTGAGACCACTGTTTGATCCTGAAATTTCATCAAACATGTTTGTTAAATTTTAACTTAACGGTTTAAGTCTAATTTGTTTGTTTATTTAGCTCAGTGCTAAATTTGTTTTTATCTTAAACTAACTAGGATTTGTTTGTTAGTGTTTTTGTCACATTTAATTGTTTACCGAATAAAGAAATTAGTTAATTTGTAATTAATTAATTGATATCCAAGGTTAAGTCACTGTCAAGTCTTATTAGAATAAGTGAATATTCTGTTAAGAATGTCACAATCAGTCAAAATAGACAAAAACCTTTTCAATGAATCCGGTCAACAAAGTCAAAATCCTAAAAACAAATAATTTTTTTTAAAAGTTAATTTTTTTTCGAATCAAAAAGTAACTTTTCCGAAAATTCAAAAGAAGAATATGCTTCTTCTTTGATTTTGAATGCTGAACCAACACAATCACTAGAGATTATGAAGGTTTGAATGAACAAAACTAGGGTTTATCCTAGGGTTTGTTTGCGGCTATAACAATTTCAACAAAATAACAATCGGTTTGTTGTTTGAAGCTGATAAATTGCCTGAACTTGAGTATATAACAACTCAAATATGATGTTTAAATACAATGAATGGATTCAAAGTATTAAAATCCGTGTTTGTTTGATGAAAACTTGATAGAACAGTATCCGTATACTGTTTTATCGAAAATCCTTAGAAACAGATGAGGTTTCAATGATTTTTGTGATGTTTCTGTTTCAAAACAATGTATGAATGATTTTGAGAGCTTTGTTAGCAGTAAAAACACATAATCTTTTTCAAAATGAACGAAAACAGATGATAAACTCATGTTTTTGAACATTTGTTGAATGTAACATGTAGAAGAAGGATTTGTGTTGATGTCAAGCTCTAAATGTATGATATGAAGCTAATGAACCACAGATATCATGTTGTTGAATGAAAGGATCGAAAATCAGTTTTTGATTTGAGCCAAGGCTCTGATACCACCTGTGGAAATCCAATACTGATGGATCGAATATTGCAATCGTATTGTTGTCGTTTATCAGATCTGTGATACGGAATCTCACAGACCTGTTGATGATTTCAAGTGAAGATCTGTTGCACGATTTAAGGTATGATGATAAATGATTGATGAACAATCAAGAACACATATTCATACATATTTCATTCATTCATATGGATGATGATGCTAGGAGATTACAAAGGGAGTTTGTAAGAAAATTCTCTCTCACACACACTCAACCTAATTGTTTCTCTCACTAGATCTCTTGTTTGTTATTGTTAGTGCTTATTCCTTTCTTTTTAGTCTATTTATACTCTTTACATAAATGAAACATTTAAGCCCAATGATTACACAAATATTCTTCTAAGTCTGATAAATTCTCTGTTGTTGATGCGTGACTGCCGGGTGCTGACGTTATTCGGGACGACCGCTGATGTTGACTATTGACATTGACCACGGTTGACCAAGTTTGACTTTCATCAATTTTCTTCATTTTGATCATATTTTCAGCATAGCTTCACCGTGTCAGCTTTGGTAATCATCATGAGATTCGGTAGTTAGGTTTTGGTAAGTATCATCTTAAAATAGTCCAACAATACTCCCCCTAAGATGATGCTGCCAAAACCTCATGATTATCAAAACCTTGTATGTTGAATGATGTGTAGTCTTGAAGTGCAGTCTTCTCCTCCTTTTTGGTAGCATCTTCTTAGAAGTCTCAGAAAAAGGCATTGAGAAAAAGTCTTTGTTTCGGCACATATAGACTTTGTTCCGGCACTTGATGGATGTTTCATTAGCTTGATCTTCTAGTCTCACTTTGAAGACTTAAAAATACACCCATTTGGAAACACTATGGATTGCACAAGTAGCAATATCAGTAGCTTTATCTCAAATTCATAAGTGAAGGAGAAGCATCAGACATTCTTCAGACTTGAGATATACTCTCCCTCAACAAAAGCTTTGAAGGGTGAGGAACTTTTGTGTATGAGACACCAAGAGGAGGATTCTTAGTTCTCAGCAACTGGCAGGAGATCTTTGAAGGAAGCAGGAGTGTTCACTTAACAACTTGAACTAAATGAGAAACTCAGGTATGTTGTGCAGTTCATCACCTGCAAAAGTCTAAATCCTCTCGGTAGATGTATTGCATGAAAGTTTCACTCCTAAATCAATAACACATGTAAATCTGCCAAAACTAAGAAAAATACTAAAAATTACAAATCTTTTTGGAATTTTAGATTTTTCAAAATTATTATATTTACAAGCATGAATCCTTCAACTGCAATGAGATCATACTAATCCAAAATCCTTTACATCTAAGAATGTTTAAAGTTTGAAGAGACATTGACAAAGAACAAAGTTGATTGTAAGTATGTGTGTCCACTTAAACTCTTGTAATGATCTATTTTCAACACTCTGTCATATTTATCATGTTTAGGTTTGATTAGATATGCTAATTAAGTACCCTACACTCAGAAGTATGGAAGAATAACCCTCCTCATGAAATGCAAGGTGGCACTTTATTACAACTTGAACCAGGTTACTTAGATTATAAATTCTCATGATATGATCCACTTTGGAATTCCTTTACACTTCACTTTGGAAGTTGATCCTTATTGGGGTTCTTTTAGCTTTGATCCACATTGGTGTTCTTTTCTTTGCCTTTTTGGCATGCATCAGCACTTTTAGTGCAAGGTCAACTAGGTCTGTGCTTAGCATAACAGAAATTGTCCTTATGTTTACTCCAGGTCTATATTTACATACAACAAAGGAGAAACATATGCTTTTATCAATGAGAAATTTATATACCATTTTCGCATGGTGTGTTTAGGTAACCACACAAGCAACCAATTGGAAAAGTCATTGCTTACCACTACCCTGAGATAGTTTTGGTCCACAATGCATATTGATTTAGTTCATCACAAATATGCTTATCTTGAATCCAAGATGAGCCTACTAACATATCAAACAGAGCCTTGTTAGTCTTTATTCATCTGAAAAATAGATGCAGAAAATAGTAGATGAGTGTACTATCATTTCTCATGTAAATGCTGGAAGATTCAATAGTAATATTTTTGAATTTTTCTTGATTTTCTAATTTCTTTTTAGGATTTTTGGGTTTGAGAAAATAAAGAAATGGCATATGAGTTATCAAATTAATAGAGATCATCAACAGTTAGTCCATGTAGCAATATAATCAGACTAAGCAGATGGAATGAAACATCGGTTCTTTCTTGCATTTCCATCATAGTTTCTGTGAATGATTGATGTCCTGCATTGAATCATGGTTAATTTCTGCTACATTTAGTTCCGTTGCATCATAAACATCATGAGCAGGAATAACGCTCCTGTCATGGGAAAGGATCAGCCACTGCTAACTTTTCTTGGGTTGGCAGGCCTCCGTAACTGTCCCTAACACACTAGAAAATCAGTTAGATATTTCAACCCAGGCCATTATCCATTAGCATCTTTATATGTGACTTTCTGGTATGTGTATGATTTTGCTTTATCTGATGATGTATCAGATTCACCTTCTGATATTGTTTTCTTTCTCCAACAATGTTTTGATTTTGAACCAACTGACTCAACTTTAGTTTGTTTAACAAAAGCTGTTTGTTTGGCTTTTGAAAATCTTTTGGTTGGTTTGAAAATCTAGTTTGCTTTTGAAAGTTTTATGGAGGTGTAGCAAAGGATCTGTGTCCCTGATCATGTTTGTTTCTTCTAGGTATGTGATCATATTCATCATAAGACTTATAATCATGATTATAATAATTTGACGGATGTGAGCTTATATGATAGTCATTATGCCAAGCATTATTCCTATATCTGTCATACTTATATTGTGTGTATGACCTAGGATAATGTTTTGTAAGGTAATATAAAAAGATTATAAGGCTGATGCAACGAAAAAAGAAAAAACAACCAAAGGTCTTCCAGCTGGCATGCACTGGACGTACAAAGGTAGAAGTGCTTCGGAAGCTTTACACACTACATCAGAAAAATACTCTAAGTGTAAAATCTTTCGAAGCCAAATTTCAAATCTTCTGAAGCCAAAGAGGAAGTCTTTTGAAGCTTTAGAGACAAAGTCTTTTGAAGCAATTTTGTTGTGAAGACTGATTTCTTCCAAAGATAGAGAAAGACATGCTTTCTCTGATCTACTTTACATAAATCTGACACACTTTTCGCTGCAACTCTGAAGACTCACCAACTTGTATGAGTTGGTGAAAAGTCCATGCTTTTGTAAACTGTAGATAAAGGTCTTTGTCTGTAACTTCCTACTTTTGTACCTATAAACCTTTTTGTAATAGAAAACGATATGAGCTATGGCATGTCATAGTCACTAGTCAAAAGGCAATCTGCGTTTTGACTTTAGATTGATCTTGTTGTCAAGATTAGTCAATTCCAACTGTCCTTCTAAGTATTGACGGTTGTAGGATGTAGTATAAAGAATCTTCGGTTCTTGTAATTTAGATATGCTTTGCAACACTTGTAATAGAACTTGAGAGCAATATACAACACTCCTTGAAAACCATTTTTCTGTGTTATTGTTGCTTGTTCTGTCTAATTACTTACTTGTGTTCGTAGTATCATCGTAATCAAACCCGGTTCCCTATTTGAACTATTAAGTGTTCCAAATCTCTCCTCGTTATGAAACTGATTGTGTTAGGCACCCTTACCCGGTCCTATAATTTGTAGCAGAGCATTTAAGGCACTTTATTATAAGATCTCACCATCTTTAATCCTCTCAGTTTCACAGTTCACTTAACATCTCAAATGGCAGCTATCATAAAGGCTGATATGGAAACCAGTACAATGACAAAGTCCCCACTGATCACTCCTGAAGACTTTTATACTTGGTATCAATGAATGGAAGGCTTTATCAAGTCTTAAGACTCCTAGATGTGGGGGTCTATTTTCGATGGACCTCATGTACCATCCACCTCTTCAGCTGCTGGGGGGTGGTGGTATGATACCAAAGGAAGTGGTTGACTATTCTGATGAAGACTGGAAGAAGATTGATATTGATCAGAAAGCCATGACCGCCCTCCAAACTGCTCTTCCAAACTCTATCTACAGATGCTTCAAGAGTGCAAGACTACCAAGCAACTATGGGATGCATTGAAGCTGATGTATGAGGGGTCTGATGATGCAAAAGAAAACAAAAAAGACCTCTTGAAGCAGCAGTTTGAAAACTTCACCTTCAAGATAGGTGAAACCATGACTTAATAATACTTTAGGTATGTTAAGATTATGGATACTCTGGCAGATGTTGGAGTAACTCTTGAGAACAGGGACATTGTGAGGAAGTTCATGTCCTTTCTTCCCAGACAATAGACACACTATTGTGTGGTCATCAAGAGGACTAAGAACCTTAAGACCCTTACTCTCACAGAGTTGTATGGGATCTTCAGTGCCTACCAGATGGAGATGAACATGCAAAATCCATCTGGTAACTCTAACAACCAACAGAGTTCAGCCCTTCATGTTATTGAAAGGAATTGCAGAGAATCACAACACCATCTCATCTGCTACCCAGACAAATCACAAAAGGGTCCTTTCATCACCTTTCCAGAGACACCAAGGGAAGGCTACATCCCTGGAAGCCCATTCCAGGAGACAAGTTCTTCACAAGCTTTTATGTCTTCTAATGAAAGTTCAGGAAACTTTCTCTTCACCCTTGAAGATCTGGACTGTATCCATCCAGATGATCTGGAGTATATGGAAATAGTCCAGCAGATGGCTCTTCTCAGCTACAGAGCCAAGAAGTTCTATAAGAGGACTGGAAGGAAGTTTCCTAGTGTAGTCAGTGGAAAGTTTGGGCTTGATAAAAGCAAAGTGAAGTGTTACAACTATAACCAAATGGGACACTTTGCCAGAGAGTGCATGGCACCAAGGTCAAATGGTGGGCAAGCACAAACAAGGCCAAACTACACTGAAGGAGCTCACCAGAATAAGGAGCCAAGACAGCAAGCCGCAGTTGCTGTTGAAGAAGAAGGCTTTGACTAGAGCTTTCAGGTGGAAGATGCATCTCCAAACCAAGCATTGATGGCAGATCATGATGAAGCCAAGGTATTGGAACATCTCTATACACCTGATGTATTGCTAAAGTTAATAGATACAGGTCCTATAACTTAGAGATGAGATCTGATCTTGAGTCCTTAAATATCTTAAAAGATAATTTTAAACGAGCTTAAAATGATTATAAACTTAAGATAGAAGATCTAGAGAAAGCCATTTCAACTCTTAAGCATGACCACACTAACTACAGGACTCAAATCAAAGATCTCATCTCAAAGTTAACTAAATGCCAGGCTAAGCTTGTGATCAGCAAAGCCAGGGCAGAAAAATGTGTTCTTGAAGAAGAGACCTTCAAGAACATAATATCCTCATCCCTACATGCAAAAGTTTGTTATCAGAATAAGCAGGGACTGGGATCTACTGAGATAGCTCCTCTATACACTCTATTGTCTGTAAGATCTCCAAGGTGTGGAACTTCTGAAGATGAACTTCCCCTCACAGACCCTATTGTTGAAGAGGATGAAGAGGAGATAGTGAAGGATGACTCTGAGAAGAGTGAAAAAGATCATCCTAAAAAGGGTCACTATTCTCCTGAGGAGAGGAAAGAGTCTGGAATGACCAAGTCAATGAGAAAGAACTTGATCAGAAGAGCTAAGAGAATATCAAAGAAGGCTCAAGAAATCAAGGCCACTTTTGACTCCAAGCAGAAACAAGTGTTCATTTCTGCAGGGTTTGAAGTGGTAAAGGCTGAAGACTCAACTATGAAGTCTAGTACCAGGAGTTCTAGTTTAGTTCCAAATCATCCCAGCAAGAAGAAGAAGACTGACTAGCTGTGTACCACTGCTACACAGCCTGAACCATCTAGCTCCAAGAGCAAGCCTCTCCCTAAGAAGCTTGTTGCATCATCTGTAAAGATGAAGATGGAGAAGGAAAGTTATCAAACTCGGTCTTGCTCTCAAAAGAAGACTCCTAGAAGGAAGCAAATGGACTACATCATGTGTGGTAGTACTTCTCATCTGGCTAAGGATTGCATCTACAATCCCAAAGGCACTATCCACATGGTCAAAGAGAAAGCTTTTGGGAAGAAGAAGGAAAAGCAAACTTCGGAAGGAAAATATGTTTCCTTCGGAAGCTCTAAAGTGAAGAAGAAGACAAGTGAGAACTTGCCTTCAGAAGAAATTTTGGTCTCAGAAGAAAGGAATGCTTTCGAAGTACTAAAGCATGTTGCAGTGAAAGCAAGATCTTCCAAAGGTACAGTATCCAAATCTTTAGAAGTTATTGAAACTTCTGAGGAGTTAAAGGTCAAGTCCAATCTTCCAAAGATGGTATGGAAGATGAAGAAAGACCTGGCGATTGAGAGTTCTTCATCAACAGCAACTAATGATCCTCAAAGCTTTAATATAGGATCTGTTACTGTTACATTGTCTTCAGATCACTTTGAAAAGCCCAATACCAATAGGGCTTGGGTTTCCAAGTGTAACTAACCACTTCTTTTTATGCAGGAATAGCTAAAGACCAAGGAAAATGTGTGGATCATTGATAGTGGTTGTTCCAAGCACATAACTAGCAATGGTTCCTTGCTTCATAATTTTGAGAAAATTGATGGAGGACCAGTTGCTTTTGGAGGAGATGCTGGTGGTTACATCACTGGAAGGGGTATGGTCATAAATGGTAAGTTCGCCATTGAGAAGGTAAATTTTGTTAGGGAGCTTGGATACAATCTATTGTGTATCCCAATTTTGTGATCAGAGACATAACATGCTCTTTATTGAGCATGAATGCATTGTTTTCAAGCCCGGGGTGGTCATTCCTCAAGAGCATATCTTGCTCAGAGCCCCCAAGAAAGGGAACATGTACAAGATGGACTTGCAAAAAACATCTTCCTCAGGAGCGGTTTCTTGCTTTCTATCTAAAGCAAATAGTGATGAGTCATTCCTATGGCATAAAAGAATGTGCCATGTAAACTTTAAGAGCATGAATAAATTAATTAAGAATGATTTGGTAACTGGAATGCCAAAGAAAGAGTTTACAAGTGATGATCATTGTGTTGCATGCCTGAATGGGATGCAACACAAATTGTCTCACAAGCCAACGGAAAAGAAATCTATAACTACTCCCCTACACTTATTACATATGGATCTCTTTGGCCCTACCAGTGTAATGAGTTTAGGAAGGACCTCATATTTTTAGTGATCACAGATGATTTCACAAGATTCACTTGGGTCTTTTTCCTTAGAACTAAGGATGAGACTCCTGAGATCTTGAAGAACTTCATTCTGAAAATTGAGAATCAATCTAATCACAAGGTCAAGACCATAAGATGTGATCAAGGAACAGAATTTAAGAACCAAATCCTTGATACATTTTGTGATGAAAAGGGTATTACAAGACAATATAATGCTCCCAGGACTCCTCAACAAAATGGTGTTACTGAAAGGAGAAACAGGACACTTATTAAACCTGTAAGAACCATGTTGTCTGACTCTAAACTGCCTATCACCTTCTGGGCGGAGGCAGTTAACACAGCCTGCTATGTATAGAACAGAGTTTCAGTAGTTAAGACTTATGGTAAACTCCTTATGAGCTGTGGAACAAAAGGAGACTATTTATTGGTTTCCCTAGGTCATTTGGATATCCTTGCACCATCTTGAATACCAAAGATCAAGTAGCCAAATTTGATGAGAAGTAAGATGATGGACACTTTATTGGATATTCTTCCCAAGCTAAGGCTTATAGAGTATACAATCTCATAACTAGAGTAGTTGAGGAGTCAGCCAATGTGACCTTCAATGAGCACACTCCTAGTGTGAAAGGTTCTGGTTTGAATTGGCTATTTGATCTTGACTTAGTTACCAACTGTTTTAACAAGTCTTGTGAGGATGTTTCAGGATCTATAGATAACATATCAACAGGAGATCCTGACCCAAGATTTGTGCTGAGAAGACTAAGCAAGATTAGCACTTTAGCTCCTTTGTGACTAATCCTGCAAATGAAGATCCTATCAGCACAAACATGATAAATTCAGCTGATACATCTGAGATGCCATCAAATTCTAGCTTAGAGGTTCAAACCTCAAGTGAAGGAGCTTCAAATGTAGGAGGAATTGGAGTTGATAACCACTCCATAAAAGACAACATAAATGATGTCACACACTCATTGGATCAAGTCTCACTTGATAAGTGTGCTGATGTGGTGGGTGACACTCCATTGCCAGATCTGAATTTTTCTAATCAAGATCTTTCAAATCAACTTGCTATGATCCCTTAACTTAGGATCCACAAGTCACACCCCACCACAAACATCATTGGAAATGTTGATACAGGGGTGAGAACAAGAGGACAAACCCATGACAAGAATGTTTGTCTATATTCTTGCTTCTTGTCCCAAGTAGAGCCAAAGAAAGTTGATGAGGCTTTAAAAGATGGAAGCTCAGTTGAAGCAATGCAAGAGTAGTTGCTTCAATTCAAAAGACAAAAGGTTTGGAACCTATGTCCTCTTCCTCATGGGAAGACTGTCATAGGAACTAAGTGGGTGTTTAGGAACAAGAAGGATTACAGAGGACTTGTAATCAAGAACAAGGCAAGACTAGTTATTCAAGGGTACACACATGAAGAGGGAATTAATTACACAGATGTTTTTGCTCTTGTGCTAAGACTTGAAGCTGTAAGAATATTCCTAGCTTTTGCTGCATCCAAGGATTTCAAGGTCTACCAACTTGATGTCAAGTGTGCTTATTCGTATGGGGTGATTGATGAAGAGGTGTATGTCAAACAACCACCTAGCTTTGCAGACCCATATCATCTTGATTTTGTCTGCAAGCTTGATATAGCTCTTTATGGGCTGCACCAAGCTCCAATGAAGTGGTATGAAACATTATCTCAGTATCTCTGTCAACATGGTTACAAGAGGGGTACTATAGATGGAACTCTCTTCATCAAAGGGACATGGAATGAGTTAATGCTGGTTCAAGTATATATGGATGATATTATCTTCAGGTCAACTAATCCAAAGCTCTGTAAAGAATTTGAGAGGCTGATGAAGAACAAATTCGAAATGAGTGCCATGGGGGAACTAAATTTATTTCTGGGAATTCAAGTGAAGCAAGTTGACAATGGCATCTTCATAAGTCAGTCAAAGTATGTACAAGACATACTTACAAGATTCAACATGACTGAATGTAAGGTTGCTAAGACACCCATAGCCAGAAACCACTCCCTAGGACCTGATCTTGAGGGGGAGTGTGGGATAAACATCTTACAGGGCTATGATTGGGTCTCTTATGTACCTAACAGCCAGTAGGACTGATATCATGTTTGCCACATGCATCTGTGCAAGATATCAAGCCAACCTCAAGATGTCACCCCTGGTTGCTATCAAGAGGATTCTTAGATATCTCAAAGGTGCTCCCAAGCTTGGCCTTTGGAATCCAAAGAGTTCTGACATCAATCTATCTGCTATAAAGATAGTGACTATGGTGGTTGCAATATGACTGCAAAGTCTACATCTGGGGGATGTCAATTCCTTGGTGGAAGAATTGTCTCATGGCAATGCAAGAAACAATCTTGTGTCTCTGCATCAACTGTTGAGGCTGAATACATTGCTGCTGCAAGTTGCTATGCTTAAGTGCTTTGGATTTAGAATCGATTGCTGGACTATGGATTCAACTTCAAAGAGACTCCCATGCACATAGACAACAACAGTGCTATCTTTATTATAGAGAATCCTATGTAGCACTCAAGGACCAAACACATCAACATCAGGTATCATTTGATTAGAGATAATTTTGAGAAGGGATTAATCAAATTAGTCAAAGTTAACACAAATGAATAATATGCTAATCTGTTCACTAAAGTTTTTGATGAACAGAGATTCAAATATCTTGTATCAGCTATTGGGATGCTTAACTTTGAGTAGATTTTCTTAAAAAAACTTAAATCAACTTTATTTCTAAAACCTGTGTGTCCTAAGTTGTCTATTTTATCACCTTCATAAGCCCAGTTTATTTTGGAATAAAATTTTTTAATGATATTTCTTAGATTTTTGAAAATTTTCAAAACATATTTTCCTTCTAAAGATTTCAAGTTGCATTCGGAAGAAATTTATGTCTTCAAATCAAATAACTACTTATAAGAAATTTACCTTTGGAAGAAATTCTGAGAATATCTTTCGAATCTTAAATATGCTTCTAAGTACTTGCATGTAGTTGAAGGACAAATATCTTTCGAAGGCAATTAAGTCTAGAAAGATTTATTCTCTTTAGAATAAAACTCCCAAGTCTTAATATCTTCCAAAATTAAATATGTGTCGGAAGAAAAACTCTCTAAGTATTTTTCTTCCGAAGCCAAAGTTTCACAATTCTTAAGAATATCTTCCGAAGCCAAATTGCCTTCGGAAGCTTTTTCTCAAAACTTCCAAATCAAAATTATCTTCGGAAGATTTTCAACTTCCAAGAAAACTACCTTTTTGGGCACTTTTTTAGAGGTGGGACCGACATCCGGATTTCAAAGTTTATCCTTTTGCATTAACTTTGTCTCAAATCCATTTCATATATATTCTCAGAGGTTCCCTCTCTTTTCACTATCTTCTTCATCCGCAAATTCTTTGACCTAAATTTACCCACAAACCGCCCTTTGTTCTTATCTTCCTTCACCACAAAGCTATATCAATGTGGCCAACCTTGACCACAAAAACCAACCCGATTTTTCCATGCATCTTCACAGGCAACATAATCAGGTTGCTATGTTAGACTCTGAGAAAGATCCTGGTTTCTCAAAGGTTTGTCATTACCTTTCTTTGACCAACTACTTCACCTCCCTCACTATTGATCCTCCACTCTATGAGGATCATTTGTTGGAGTTCTGGAGGACTTGCGAAGAGGTCACCATGGACGGGGAGAAGGCACTGTCTGTCACAGTGCAGGGGAGGACAATCTTCATCACTCCGGCCATCATAAACACACATCTTCAGCTGGATGATGTAGAAGGTGACTTGTCCTTCCCTAAATCTACAGTCAACCACTCCTTTGCGCAAAAGGGCTATGAGGGTGACTTCTCAGTCAAAACCTTCAGGAAGCATGGAGGATGGGATCAGATTCCAGAAGACCTCTCCTTCATAGTCCATGGAATGGTTTAGGGGGTCAAGTTCAGGTATTCTTAATTTGTATATACCAATTTGCTTTCTAACTTGGACTCCGTAGAGTATTACATGTTCCCTAGATATGTCCAGCACATTCTCAACTGTGAACTGGGCACACAGTTGAGGGGAACAGGTAATATTCTTAAATTGGGGCAAATGAAGCCTGGCATCTTCAATATAAGGAGGAAGCCAACTATTGGCTTCTCTGGGGTAGAAACAGCCCTTGCCCCAAAAATTTTTGAGCTCATTGCTCAAGGTGGCAACCTAGCAGTACCAGCTAGTATTGAACCCACACCTTCTATCTCTTATCCACACATGCAGCCCACAATAACCATCACCTACCAGATAAAAACCAAACAAACCCCTACACATGCTATTCAACTTGTGCATGCCCCCATATCACAAACCTTACATGAGGAAGTGGACACTCGAGCTCCCACTTCCCCTGAGGAGCAAACCACTCCCATCTCTCATATGATCAGTGCTGAGGTTCCTCATTCTTAGCCTGATGATCTCACAACCAAAACAGCCTAAAGCCTTCATTCAGAGTCTCCATACTCTAGTGAACAACCTTTCAGGGAAAGTTACCATCCCCAGCCGCTGGATCTAAACCATCCAATTCCCAGCCTTGACTTCTATGTTGATTAAGACATGGCATTCAACGAGTACCATGAGCCTCTCTTCTCCACACCTACTCAAGGAGAGATGAGTACTACTGTCTCACCCAAGTCTATCCCACATCATTCACCTATCATTGAGGTGGACCTCCCTGAACCTGTTCAAGAGATCCATATGGAAGAGGCTCTTACTTCAGCAAGTGATTACATCTTTAGGACCTAAACCATGATAACCAGGCCTTTTGACACTTCTCTTGAAGCTGTCATAAGGCAGGGGAAATCCAGCAGCCAAGAACAATATGTTGGTGATGAGGAGGAGGATCTTCGTCCAATTCTCTCATCCCCCCATGATTCTTCTGATGAAGATGAGGGGAGTCTGAAACTAAAGGTGCAAAAACTGACTCAAATATGCACCTATTTAGTCTCAAAGATAAGTCACCCGGAATCTCAGGTGACTGTCTTAGAAAGAACGGTCAATGACCAGTAACTTGAGATCACCGATCTCAAGGGCCTGCTAGCTGAGAGACCACCAAGAAGAACTCAACCAGGTCCATAAGAACCTATGAATGTGACAGACTCAACCCCCAGCTCACTTATTCAAGAAGGTGATGCTACCGAAAAAAGGGAGAAAGTCCAAACAGTCACAGAACCTGGGAGTTCCTCTCAGAGTATGGACATAGAGGATTCACCACCCTCTCTTGCAATAGTCCATACTCAACAACCTCCTCAAGTCTACATGGATGTAGACTCTCTCATTCAAAGTCTATTTAAGGAGGGTATACCCAGAGCCATGTCTACCCCATCTCCCCACACTGAGAACCCAATCATAGGATGGAGGTATGACATAGAAAGAAGAGCTCACATCATCTCTAGAACTCAGGGTCAACAAGAAAATTTCAACTTTTCAAACCTGAGTTTCTATGAGTGCATAAATCTGGTTGATCTTCCACTTGTCAACCCAAGCCAAAACAGACAAGCTGGAAGAATAGCAGACTGGATACAAGAAAGGGTGCTAGAAGAGTTCAAGATGAGATCAAGATTATATAGACAGAGGATAGCAGGTGAAATCTTTGGTCAACTGGATGTTGAGGTGGACCCCAAGATTAGCTTCAAAGGGATGTTGAGCCTATGAACCTTGAGATAGGATCTTCTTCTACACCTAGTACCCTCAGTGAAGCACCAGCTGGTGATGGTGCTCCACAACCTCTCTCCGGCTAGAGCTTGACTACTGAACCAAGCAATGAAGGCCAAAGCTCTCTCCACCCTGAGTCATCAAGGCCTATGCGTGACAAAGGGAAGAGAAAAATGAACTCCAAGGAGTTAGAGGAGGAGAAGAGAGAGAGGAAGAGGAAGCTAAGGGGAGAGAGTTGAGGAGGGTCCTTAGTCTTCATGCAAGCTACTATTCGAGCTACCCCCAGGGCAAACACTCAAGATGATAAGTTGAGGGCAGCTAGGCTAAACTACCTGGGGACCAAGAACTATAATGTTGATGAACTCATATCACTCCCCTTAGAAGATTTGAATGAGCTGACTGACACTGAGCTGTCAAAGGAGAGGAGGGAGGAAGAGGATGCAGCATTGCTCCTCAAGATTAAGGAAGAAAAGAGACTAAAAAGGCTCTACAAACATGCTCTTGTCCTCTCCCCAGTTCAAGAAAGTCCTGAAATAGAGACTGTGGCACATGCATAACCTCAGGTAGATAGGGAAGCTGAAAGAATGAATATGATCAACTGCCTGAGTGCCACATGACTCTATCAGGCAGCTGCACTTCTTCCCTTATCCTTTGAGTACATAGAGTTTGAATATCTTAAGCAGCTGGAGGAACAAGCCACAAAAGAAAGAAAAGCTACTAAGAGAAAGTTAAAGGAAGAAGCTGCAAGGTCAAGGGCCATCATCCATAAAAGCCAAAAGAAGTCTAAAGATAGACAAAGGATGATGAGCTTCTTGAAGCTATACGGATTATCTATAAGGAGGCTGGGTCCTATGTGTCTATCCACCATGGAAGAGCCTATAAGAGTGATCAAGCAGAAGATTAAAACGGGAGAGCTTGTACATTCGCATTCTCCACCAAGTCCAGCTCAACCTAAAGTTGAGGTGAAGGTTAAACCCCCTAAGACAACACAACCTGATCCTAGAGCTACATCTCAGCCAACTTCATCTATTGATCCGCAGCAGGGTTTTCCTCTCTCTCCATCTGAACCTGTGAGAGAAGAGATCCCAACTGAGAGGGACATAATAGAACAATCTAGTGCTGAAGACTAGTCATCTTAGTTGAAAACTTCAAAGAGGAAGAAAAGGATGGCTAGGAAAAGTGTTTCAAAGAAGAAGAAAACCAAGGCATCCACCTCCATACCTCAGGATGAGTCAGAGCATCCTGAGGAAATGCATGAAGAGGCTGCTCAACTAACTCCTATTCAAGTAGAGCCTCTTGCCATTGGAAGACCCATCTTGTCCTGGAGTTTTGCTACCAATCAGGACAGATGGTATGTCATCAGAGATCAAGGAGGTCAAGATGTCTACTTATGGTAAGACATGCTTGATTTTCCTTTACATGATCTCTATGACATGAGAAGATACTATGAAAGTCTAAAGGATCCTGACCAGATAATGAAGAGAGGTTTGGTCTTGATCCTAATAAGGACTATCAATATCTGAAGCACTTCTTTGTTTTGGTAGCATCAGCCTAGGGGGAGTTTGTAAGGTAATATCAGAAGATTATAAGGCTGATGCAACAAAAGAAGTCAAAACAACCAAAGATCTTCCTGCATGCATGCACTTGACGTATAAAGGTAGAAGTGCTTCGGAAGCTTTACACACTACATCAGAAATTACTCTAAGTGTAAAATCTTCCGAAGCCAAAGTCCAAATCTTCCGAAGCCAAAGATGAAGTCTTCCGAAGCTTCAGAGACAAAGTCTTCTGAAGCCATTTTGCTGTGAAGATTGATTTCTTCCGAAGACAGAGAAAGACATGCTTTCTCTGATGTACTTTACATAAAGCTGAAACACTTTCCACTGCAACTCTAAAGACTCACCAACTTGTATGCGTTGGTGAAAAGTCCATGCTTTTGTAAACTATATATAAAGGTCTTTATCTGTAACTTCCTACTTTTGTACCTGTAAACCTTTTTGTAATAGAAAAGTTTGTGAGCTATGGCATATCATAGTCACTAGTCAAAAGGCAATCTGCCTTTTGACTTTAGATTGATATTTTTGTCTAGATTAGTCAATTCCAACTATCCTTCTAAGTATTGATGTTTGTAGGATGTAGTATAAAGAGTCTCAGTTCCTTGTAATTTAGATATGCTTTGCAACACTTGTAATAGAACTTGAGAGCAATATACAACACTCCTTGAAAACCATATTTCTATGTTATTGTTGCTTGGTTTGTCTAATTACTTACTTGTGTTTGTTGTATAATCATAATCAAACTTGGTTCCCTATTTGAACTGTTAAGTGTTCCAAGTCTCTCCTCGTTATGAAACTGATTGTGTTAGGCACTGTTACCCGGTCCTGCATGTTTTGGTGCCTAATAATCTTGAATATCATAATGTATAAAATCATACCCATGCCGATGTGATCAAGGAGAAGAGTAGCTATGATGTCTGTTGTAGTACTCATGCTCCAATCTCGGTGAGTATGACTTTGATGAATGATAAGATCTTTGACCTCTTCTGTGTTGTGATGTTGGAGAGTTGTTGTATGAACACTATGAAGTGGTATGATTCTCCATTTCACAATTTAACCAGTAAGAAGAAGGTCTGGATATTCTTCCCTTAGGCTTGGATGATGAAGTTGGATTTGATTGGAACTTCACAGCCTTTTGTCTTGGTTTTTTTTGTTGCTTTCTCTTGTGAGGACATATATATGTATCACTCTTAATGTTTTTACACTAAAACATGTTGTATGAATCTAAATTGCATGTCTCGTAGAGAATTGGTTGTTTTTTTGAAGTTTCTAATGTAGCTTTTGAGGATGATGGTTGGTTTGGATAAGGTGTAGAAGACTTGGTCTGATTTTTCTTCTTTCTTTTAGATCTTGTTTTCTTCCTCTTCTGTTCTTTGATTTCTTATACCTCAGGCTTTTGCTTGTTCTTTAACTCCATCTTAATATTTGCCTTCAGTTCAGCCTTTGTTAATTTCGGTTCAAGAAATCTAACTGGTTTGAATTTCTAATAGAAAACCATAGCCTTTTGTTTGTTGTCAGGCTTTGCTGTTTTGGATTTCTGTGGTTGCTTTTGTTTTGGATTGATTTCTTCAATGACATGATTAGTATATGTCAATGTTACTTTGTTTGGTTGGTTGGTCTCTTCATCACTTTCAGCACTTGTAGGATCTCGATCTTGACCATCACAGGAATGAAAGGTTTCATTCTATGGTGATTTAGGTTTGAGGTACAGCTTTGATGTTGTTTAAGGAGAAGTGATTTGAGTGATAGTGGATGGTGGATGATCATGCATATTTGAATCTTCTTTGACTGGACTTGTCATTGAAGTTGGCATTTCTATGTAGTTATCATTGTAAGGGGGAGGAACAACATGGTATGTAGTCCTAGCAGTCTTCTTCTGATCTCCTTTTGTATCAAGTAGTTCTTTCAACTTGCTAGCAGTTAGCTTTAAATTCTCAAGTTCAACTTCTGTTGATGCATGATCTGCTTTTGTCTTTGTTAGAGACTCAGTGAGGCATGTAACTTGAGCTTGAAGACTAAATCTTTCTCCAAGGAGTTTGTCTACATCCGTCAGCAAAGAATTGATTTTATCTTCAAAGGCTTTATGTTGTATCTTCAATTCTCTATTTGTAGTCTTTTTTGTATTGATTGCTTGATTTAGACGCTCAATATGATGTTGCAAGTCATTGATTGTTTTGGTTGTAATTGCTTATGATATTTTGGCTTCAACTTCAGCCTTTGTGTTTGTTAAATTCACAGAGAGTTCAGTTGCTTGAGCATTCTTGTGATTTTCTTTAAGCAATTTATCAACTTCTTTCTCTAGTGAACTAATTTGATTTGAAGAAGTCTATAGTTCCTCTACATGTGAAGCTCTTTCCTCCTTTATCATGTATGCTAGATTGTTGCAATATTTCCGATATGCTTGTACTTCATCTATTAATGCTAATGAGCATAGATTGATCTTTCTGTCTTCAAGAATTTTAGGCAATGGAGGAATGTTTGTGTTGTTGTTCTTTGTGGCTTTTGCAAACTCGGAAGTTAACTCTTCAAGTTTGATTTCTTGTTGAACCATTTTGTCTTGCAACTGGTTTATCTCTTGAGCTAAACTTATGTTTTGTTGATTTAACGTCTTGATTGTGCTTGATCATTTTCTTTGAGATTGTTCCATCTCTGACCTGCATTTGATCAAATCATTAGACAATGTGTTATTTGAGTTTTCAAGATCACACAAATGTAAATGCATTAGTTCTTTCTCAATATGACTAATGTACAATTGAATGTTTGTCTTGTCAAAAAATGAAGTGTTTCTAATGTTTGATATGTTGTTGTTGTTTGGTTGGTTGCAGCTATTGATTGATTTGGTGTTGTTGTTTGATTGGTTGCAACTTGGTTTGATTTGTTTGAATTCTTGAAACCTCTTTCTACCTCTAGCAAAAAATATAGCTCGGTTTCTCGAAACACGAGTGTTAGTGAATGATGCTAAATTTTCAATTTTGTTTAAAAACAAAAATGGTTTAAACATTTGTTTTGTGTTTCAATCAAAATCAAGTTTTAAAATTTTAATCAAATCCAAAGAATGTCGAAACTTAATTTAATTAGATCGGTCTAGTTAAAGAGTTAACTCGGTTCATTTATAATTTAGTTAAGCTGGACTAAGATTAATCTAGCTTAATTTAAAAGTAATAATATTTGGATCTTTCCAATTAAAATTAAATGATTTTGTGACTTGATTAAAAGTATAGTTAATTTGTTGTTTGAAGAATATGAATGTCTGTCAATATAAAATCTTTTGAGAATTACAAACTTCTCCTAAGAGTAACTCTTTCGAATTGAAGTCAAAATTTGAAGTTCTTAAATCTTTCGAGAACAACTTAACTTCCAAAAACAAACTCTCGATGCTGTGATGTTTACTCGTCTGTTGTGGGTGCTGCGAACCGAGTTGTGTTTTTCAATATCCGCTGTGGACGTGAGTGTTTGTTTCAATGTCAACTGTGGATAGATGTAGCAGAGTGTGTCCACTGTGGACGTGATGATTCAACGTCCGCTGTGGATTTTCTTAAGCTTCCGCTGTGGACTTTCTTAAGCATCCGCTGTGGACTTTCTTAAGCGTCCGCTATGGACATTTTGAGTCTTGTATGTTCTTGTTATTTACTCATGCAAAGTGGATATTTTGAATGTCCGCTATGGGCAAAGTTGTGTATGCTCTTGTTCTTTACTCGTTCACTGTGGACAAAAATAAAGGAGTGTGTCCACTGTGTAGCTTCTTACTCGCCCGTTGTGGACAGATGTAAAGGAGTGTGTCTGCTGTGAAACTTCTTACTCGTTCGCTGTGGACAGATGTTTGAATGATTGTTGAATGATTCTTGAATGATTGAATGATGAACAAACGAATAAAATCTAGATTAAATCGTAAATTTGGCAGAATTTTGAGATTTCAAAACAGTTTGACTTTGAAAAAGTCAAACTTCATGTTTTTGAATGAACAAACTTTTGATTCTTTGGTTTCTGATGGAATTTGATAAAATCAAATATTATAATAGCTATAGATAAGTGATTCTAAGCTAAAACAATAATTAATTTCATATAATCATCACCTAAACTCGGATTTAGATGATGAACACATGAAGAATATAATGAAGAACAAAAACTCAGATATGGGAATCAATGTTCAAAAATGTATGATTTGGATGTTGAAAATGATAAACGAACCTTAGATTTGATGTTTCTAAGCTAAAATCACTATCAATTTCAGCTAAACAACATCTGATTCATGATTTTGATGACTTTTCCTCAAGAACAGTGAACTTTTCTCAAGAACACAATTTTCAAAAATCTTCAAATTCAAGAATTGTGGTTGATCAATTGATATGAAACTTTGTAGATGTGTTAGTTATCACAAACTAAAGCTATTAGAAGATTAAAATTGATCAAATAACAACAAAATCAAAATTTCATGTTCATGAGCAATTAAAGACTTGAAGAACAAGTTTGCTTGAATCTTCAAATTAATGGCTCAAATGAACTTCAATTGATGTGAAAACTTGCAGATCATCATGAAATAATAGATATAAGCTAATGGTAGCTTGATTTTATCAAAAACAACAATAATTTGTAGATCAAACTTGTGGTTCAAATTTTAAGACTGTACTTTAAGACTGCACGTCAATCAACATCCAAGGTTTTGATAATCATGAGGTATTGACAACATCATCTTAGGGGGAGTATTGTTGGACTATTTGAAGATGATACTTACCAAAACCTAAGTGTTGAATCTCATGATGATTACCAAAACCAACACGGTGAAGCAATATTGAAAATATGATCAAAACGAAAAAAATTGACCAAAGTCAAACTTGGTCAACTGTGGTCAAAGTCAAAAGTCAACATCAGCTGTCGTCCAGAATGACGTCAGCACCCAACAGTCACGCATTAGCAACATAGTATTTATTAGACTTAGAAGAATATTTGTGTAATCTTGAGCTTAAATGTAATTTTGTTCATTTATGTAAAAAGTATAAATAGACTAAGAAGAAAGAAAGAAGGACTAACAATAACAACCAAGAGAGAATTAGTCTAGTGAGAGAAACAATTAGGTTGAGTGTGTGTGAGAGATAATTTTCTTACAAACTTCCTTTGTAATCTTCTAGCATCATCATCCATATGAATGAATAAAATATTTATGAATATGTGTTTTGATTGTTCATCATTCATTCATCATCAT
Organism: Flaveria sonorensis; assembly: GCA_025506505.1. Taxonomy (NCBI): domain Eukaryota; kingdom Viridiplantae; phylum Streptophyta; class Magnoliopsida; order Asterales; family Asteraceae; genus Flaveria; species Flaveria sonorensis. The sequence goes on from CM046436.1 coordinate 45,422,654, forward strand.
ACATTAAATCGTGCAACAGATCTTCACTTGAAATCATCAACATATCTGTCAGATTTCGCATCACAGATCTGATAAATGGCAACAATACGATTGCAATATTCGATCCATCAGTATCGGATTTCCACACACGTGTCATCCAATTTCTGATTTTTTAAATTCTCCTTGTTAATACGATTTTAACGGACTATTATATGCTATATAAATTATTTAATTTATATTTTTAAATTAAATTAAGTCTATTTAGTAGACTTTAGGCAAAGCCCACTGATGTCAAATTTTTGTTGCGTTCTTAACGTAAGATGTATATATTTTTACATTTTTAAGTCTTTAACCCAATTTGAAGCACACAACATCATCCTAAGTCCAAATCGGTGAACGTTGACTATCACCATGTCCAAGGCCCACTAGAACATACTAAACCCACAATGCACAGTTCTAGAACTTAACATATCTACACACTTCTAATGTACTATTCTCAAACCAAGCCAACATTAGGTCAACATTTAATTCAAAGTCAAAGAATCAAAGTAAACGAGCAAAGTTAATGGTCAATGCACCTATTTTGGTGACGGATGTCACAATTCACCACCCTCACTTGTAGTTGTCCATGCTCAACAACCTCCTCAAGTCCACATTGATGTGGACTCACTCATACAAAGTTTGTTTAAGGAGGGTATACCAAGGGCTATGCCTGCTCCATCTTACCCTGCTGAGAACCCAATAGTGGGAAGGAGATATGATGATCAAAGGAAAGCCCTGGTAATGTCTAGGTCTCAAGGTCAATAAGAGATCTTAAACTTCTTTAACCTGAGATGCTATGAGAGCACCTATCTAGTTGACCTTCCACTTGCCAACCCAAGTCAAAACAGGCAAGCTGCAAGGTTGGCTGAAAGGATTCAACAAAGGGTGTCTGAAGAGTTCAAGCTGATAAAAAGACTGTATAGACAGAGTCTAGCAGGAAAGATTGTTGGTCAACTAAATGTTAAGGTGGACCCTAAGATTATCTTTGAAGGGGAAACCTTGGCTGAAGGCCCAGCAGTTGAGCATCTGAACCTTGAGACAAGAACTGCTTCAGCACCCTCAGCACCCATTACCCTCAGTGAGGCACCAGCTAGTGAAGGTGTCTCACAGCCTCTCTCTGGCCAGAGCTTAAGTGAAGAACCAAGCAATGAAGGCCAAAGCTCTCTCCAACTTGAGTCACACAAGCCTGTGAGTGACAAAGGTAAAAAGAAGATGACTCCTAAGGAGATTAAGGTAGAGAAGAGAGAGAGGAAGAGGAAGGCAAGGGGAGAGAGTTCAAGCAGGACCCCTGACTTCATGGAAGCTGCAATCAGGGTTGTCCCCGGGCTAAACACTCAAGATGATGAGTTAAGGGCAGCCAGATTAAATTATTTGGGGTCCAGAAACTACAATATTGTTGAACTCATCTCTTTCCCCTTGGAGGAATTAAATGAACTTACTAAAACTGAGTTGTCAATGGAGAGGAAGGAGGCAGAGGATGCAAAGCTACTCCTTAAGATCAAGGAAGAAAGGAGGAATAAAGAACTCTACAAGCATGCTCCTGCCCCTTCCCCAGTTCAAGAAAGCCCTAAGACAGAGGCTGTGGCAACTAAGCAACAACCTCAGATAGACAAAGAAGCAGAAAGACAAAATATATTTACTACCTGAATGCCACAGGCCTCTATTAGGCATCTGCACTTCTTCCCTTGCCATACGAGTATATTAAATTTGAATACCTCAAGCAGATGGAGGAACAAGTACAAAAATAACAAAAAGCTGCTAAGAGGAAGATGAGGGAAAAAGCTGCAAAGTCAAGAGCCATCATCCAAAAGAGTCTAAAGAAGTCTGTTGATAGGCAGAGGATGATGAACTTCTTGAAGTTGTATGGATTCTCCGGAAGGAGGCTTGGTCCAATGTATCTATCCACCATGGATGAGCACATTAGAGTGATCAAGCAGAAGATTAAAAAGGGTGAGCTCATTGACTTGCATTCTCCAGCAAGTCAGGCTGAACCTGAAGTTGAGGTCAAGGTTGACCCATAAAAGACAACAGAACTTGGACCTAGTGCTTGACCATAGCCAACTTCATCTTCTGATCCATAGCAGGGTCCTGATCCTTCTCCTTCTAAACCTATAAGGGAAGAGGACCCAACTGAGGGAGACAATCAAGAACAATCTAGTGCTGCAGGAAAGTCTCCTCAGTTAAAATATAGAAAGAGGAAAAGGATGGCCATTAGAAGGGACAAGAAGAAGAAGAAGAAGTCCAAGGCATCTACCATTACACCTTAGGATGGGTCAGAACAACATGAGGGTGATCAAGAAGAGGCTGTTCATCCAACTCCCATTCAAGTAGAGCCTCTTGCTGCTGAGAGACCCATCTTGTCCTGGATCTTTGCTGCTAATCCGGACAAATGGTATGTCTTTAGAGATCAAGGAGGTCAAGATGTTTACTTCTGGTAAGACAAACTTGATCTTTCTCTGTATGATCTCTATGATATGAGGAGAAACTATGAGAGTTTGAGGGATCCTGACCAAATGATGAAGAAAGGAATGGTCTTGATCCTGATGAGAACTGTCAATAGATGAGTAATCTCTTCTGTTTTAGTAGCATCAGCCTAGGGGGAGTTTGTAAGGTTTATACTTCAAGGCTGATGCTACCAAAGCATCCAAAGAGCTCCCAGCATGCATGCATGAAGCATAGAGTAAAGTTCTTCAGAAGTTCTACACCACTCAAAGGAAATAAGCTAAGTGTAATATCTTCTGAAGCCAAATGACAAAATCTTCCGAAACCAAATATGAAGTCTTTCAAAGCTTCATAGACAAAGTCTTCTGAAACCAAAGACTGATTTCTTTCGAAGATAGAGAAGACATGCTTTCTCTGAACACCTTTTGACAAAAGCTGAACAACTTTCCACTGCCACTCTGAAGACTCACCAACTTATATGAGTTGGTGAAAAGGTCCATGCTTTTGTCAGCTATAGATTATGGTCATTGTTCTGTAACTTTCTACTTTTGTACCTTTTATCCTTTTTGTAATAGATTAGGATGTGAGCTATGGCATGTCATAGTCACTAGTCAAAAGGCAATCTGCCTTTTGACTCTACATTGATCTTGCTATCTACATTAGTGTATCCAGCTAGCCTTTAAAGTATGGCTGGGTGTAGGATGTCGTATAAAGTGTCTCAAGTAGTTGTATCTCTAGGTATGCTTTGTAATACTTGTAAGAACTTGAGAGCAATATACATCATTCATGAAAACCATATTTGAGTGTTCTTGTTCTTGTTATTTTACTTGTGTTCTTTGTATCATCTAACTAGTTCCCTATTTGATCTGCTAAGTGTTTCATATCTCTCCACCTTGTGAAACTGTTGCATTGACCACCCTTCACCGTTACTGCAACATACATTACTATCAGTCAGAGAACCAAGGTGTTGAAATTGTTAAGATGAGCTGCCTCCTATTGATCCTATCCTAGAGGAAGATGAAGATGAAGAGGATATAGTATAGGATGAACCAGAAATGAGTGAGTGGTTCATTCTAAGAAGGGCCACTATATCCCTGGAGAGAAGAAGAAACCAGGGATGGCCAAGTCTACAAGAAAGAACTTGATCAAGGATGCAAAAAGAAGATCCTAGAAAGTGCAGGAGATCAAGGCCACCTTTAACCTCAGGCAAAAACAAGTATTCATCTCAGCTAGGTTTGAGATGAGAAAGATTGAAGACTGGTAAAGAGAAGAAGGTTGAACCATTGTGCACCACTGCTGCACAGGTTGGACCGTCTAACTCCAAAGACAAATGTCACCCTCAAAAGCATGCTGCATCATCCAGGAAGATGAAAAAGGAGCTGGAAGGGGATCAAAACAAACCTTCTCCTCAAGTCAAGACTCTTAGAAGGAAGCACATGGAATGTTTCATGTGTGGTGGTACAACTCATTATGCGAAGGATTGCATTTACAATCCTATGAGTACTATCTACATGAACAAGAAGAAGACTTATGAGAAGAAGAATAAAATAGCTTCAGAAGGAAAATCATTTTCCTTTGAAAGTAACAAGGTGAACAAAAAGAAGATAGCTAGAAAACTATCTTCGGAAGCAAATATTGGTCTCGAAAGAAAGGAATGCTTCTGAAGCACTGAAGTCTGCTGTAGTGGATGCAAAAGCTTCTGAAGGTTTAGCTTTCAAAACTTCAAAGTCATAAAAATGCCAAGTCTAGTCTTCCAAAGATAGTGTAGAAGATGAAGGAAGGCTATATGAGTGAAGTTTCTTCATCAATAACAGCCTAGGATCTTATAAGCTTGCATATAGAATTAATGACTATAGAACTATCTTCAGTTTATCTTGATAAACCCAAGACCAGCAATGCTTGGGTTTCCAAATGTAACTAATCATCTCTTTTCATATGCAAAAACAATTGTAGACCAAAAGCAATGTATGGATTATTGATAGTGGTTGTTCAGGCACATGACTTGCAATGGCTCTTTGCTTCAAAACTTTGAGAAAGTTGATGGAGGGCCAATTGCTTTTGGAGGTGAATTAGGAGGTTACATTACTAGAAGGGGCAAGGTCAGAAATAGTAAGCTTAGCTTTGAAAAAGTAAACTTTGTCAAGGAGCTTAAGTATAATCGTTTAAGTGTATCTCAATTTTGTGACTAGAGACAAAACATGCTCTTTACTAAGCATGATTGCATTGTTCTCAAAACTGAGGTGATCATTCCTCAAGAGTATATTCTACTCAGAGTCCCCAGGAAAGGGAACATGTACAAGATGGATTTGCAAGAAACCTCCCCTTCCGGAGAAGTTTCCTCCATTCTATCTAAAGCAAATAGTGATGAGTCTTTCCTTTGGAATAAAAGAATGTACCATGTAAATGTTAAGAGCATGAATAAACTAATTAAGAATGATTTGGTAACTAGAATTCCAAAGAAAGAGTTTACAAGTGATGATCATTGTGTTGCATGCCTGAAAGGAAAGCAACACTGTGAATCCTAGGATCGCAATCAGGAATTATCAGTGTTAGATTGGTTTCAAATTAATGATCACGGAATTATCATTAATCGTTGTTTAATTGATCAATAAATAAATATCCATGCCAGAGAAAATAAACAATAAATGATCAAACGATATCAACAATATGCAAAGAACAATGATTTGAATCAAACGTAATTCATTAAAACCAATTAATGATTACAAAGAGTCAAATAATAATTTCTAACAAAATTCTATGCAATGATTTCGTTTATGATTTATGGTGTGTTGATGTGACGGCTGCTAGGGTTTGTGTTGATCGTGCGAAACGATGTGATGGTATATTTGTCACTGTTTATTTCTGTCTCCTTGATATGAAACCTAGAACTCATATTTATAGACACGCGTGTTTCTGTTAAGGAAACAGCGAATCTCTTGGAGTCTGTGATTGACTTGTTGACTAGAAACACTTGTATGATTTACGTGTCTGGTTCTTTCGTAGTTACTTTGTTCTTCCGCAGCTACTTGGTCTTCCGTAGCTACTTGGTCTTCCGCAGCTACTTTGTGTGTTCAGCGAATATCCATATTCATCCGTGGAAGATCTTCTGATGAATGTCTTGTAAGAAAGATATCTACGGAAGAACAAAAATGTTCATCCGTAGATGTTTTTCACACTTAGTCAATTTCACAAATTGACTAAGTATAATGTTTGTACCTGTAATCATACACATAAATCAACGTAGGGTTAACCTATATATATACATAATGAATTACAAATATTCATTACATGAATTGATTAAAGTTCTGAGCCTATACAAAATAATCTAGACCTATTATTCCTAGATCTAACAATACTCCCCCTTAGGCTTAGAAACTTGTAATCAGTTCTTTAAAACTGAAAGCTCTTTCACTCTTGCTATAATTTTATTATATAAGTATGAGACAGCAGTCTTCTGATCATCATACTTGTAGTTGATCTTCATTTTGCTGATCTTTTGTGATGTTTCAAAGCTGAGACCCAGAACATCTTCTTTAGTTGTAAGAGTTTCCAAAACATTATTGTTGTGGACTATCTCTAACTCATCTTGCTCTGAGATCCTCAGCTCACTCACTTCCTTGATGTTTGATCCTCTAAAAATCACTACCTCATATCTTCTTCTCTTGTAAGCCTTGGCATGCTGTTTATCAATCACTTGAATCATATGAACATGTAGGCATAGATCATTCTGAGCTCTTTCATCAGTCAGCTTTGGAAAGAATTTGTCATGTAAGTATGAAGTGTAGCTGGGATGGAGTAGCTTGATTTCCACTGGATCAAAGATCCTGATTCGATCAGCTCTTTTATTCTTTGCATTCCTCAGCAGCACCAACTCTTTTGTTTTCTCAACATATCCCTATTCAGTTATGGGTAATGTATATTGATTACCATCAAAGCTTTTAGTAGTTGCTTCCTTCATGTTTTGGTATCCAACCCTCTTTAGAAACTCATCATCTACCAATGTAGAGGAGTTGGATTTTGATCTTTTCATTCTCTCTATTCTTCTTTTGTGCTCATCATCCTCTCTCCTAGCTTCTTTTAGTTCATCATCTCTAAATTTTGTCTTTAACTTACCCACAAATACAGAGAAGTCTCTTCCTCTTGGGTGAATTAGGTAGTTAGTCATGATTAGGATTTGTAGATCTCTGATGTCACATTCAGGCATGCACAGGACTTGTTCTAAATCATGAAAGTACTGCACCCTTCCAGATGATCTCTTTATGACTGCACAATCCCACTCTTGATCATATTTCCAGGCCATAATCCCGTTGTCTTCCATAGAGTTAGGAGTTGTGAGGTGATCAAACAACTCTATCAAGGTAGACTTCTGTTCAGTTATTTCTATGACTGTTGTTCCAAGTGGCCATACATTGCTAGGTTTCACTTCTCTTGGTTCTCTAATCAGTTTATCTTTCCCTTTATGCTGGTCTTTACTTTCAACAGTGACAGGCTCAGCAGGGACTTTGTTGTGATGCTCAGCAGCTGGATTTGGAGCTTCAGTCCAGAATTTCACACCAGTTTCAAGCTCAACTTTCATTACATGCTCCATCATCCTTCTAAGCTCTCCCACTAATCTTCCTTTCAGCTCATGTATCTTGTAGTTATGACTTTGTAACCAACAAGTCATATTGTATTTGTTCAGCTTTGCTGTATCACAATGGCCTAGTTCTTTCTTTATTCTCTGAATTGATAGGAAGGTTGTGAATGTTTCATAATCACAATCTGGAATCATGAAGCTTGCTAGTTCAAATTCCTTCAGTGCTTCCTTTATTTCTGTCATGTTCATTCTCTCAACCATGTCATACGAAAACCCATGATTGATCAGGGTCATAAACATAGTTGATTCAAGCCTTTCTTCCAATATGTCTTTGATGTACAGTAGGTCATCAGCCTTTGATTCTTTTTGTTCTTTGGGAGACTCATCTTTAGTAAGCTCATCCCATTCAGCATCACTCTCTATTTCAACATGAGACTTAGTCTTTAAATTGGAAACATCCACTGAAGAAGTGTGCTCTGGAGTTGTAGGCCTTGATCTTTTTGGTGAATCTTCAACATTAATCACCTCTTTCTCTACATACCCCAAATACTTCCTCTTTCTTGAATACTGAATGATTTGCTTTGAAGCTTTAGTAGATTCTTTTATTTTTGTTGATGGAGCAGCATTTGATTCAAGTGCACAAATTTTCATCTTGAGCTCATCTATTAGTTCATCTTTCATTTTCAACAAAATAGACTGAACAGTGAGAGAGTTGCTTGCTTGTTCAACTTCCAACATGAACTTCTCTTTTTCAGTCTTCTCATGCTTCATAGAGTCTTTAAGTTCATCAACCAGCTCATTCAATGCATCAATTACTTCATTTTTGGTTTGAGCATCTTCTCTTAATCTGATCAGTCAGGATTCTTGTTTGTTCATCTGCTCCTCCTTTTCTTTTAACATTCCTTTGAGCTATCTAATTCTTTCCAACCTTTTATTTGATTTGATAATAAGTTTTTTATACTCAGCAACCAGATAACTTTTGCTTACATCTATATCATCATCTTCCAGGTCATCTTAATGATAGGCTATAACATCAACATACTTAGCTTCTTCTTCACCTTCTTGATGTTGTCCAGCAATCTCAACCTCATTGCCTACAACAGGAGCTATACTTGCTGAGCTTGAAATACACTCAACTGCTTGATCTATTTTCTCTTGATCAGGTTGTTGTTGTTGTTGAGGATCAATGATTGGAGATATTGGTTCAGTTTGGTTAGACATGACAGGGGTTTGTGTGCTGGTGATTGTGAGAGGAATGGTACTTGCCTGAGATACTAACTCAGTCTCACCAGTGTGTACTGAGTTTTGAGATTGAGTAACTGATATGGGTTTTGTATGAGTACTCTTAGGTGATAGATTTTGTGGAGTTAGAGGTTGTTGATGAATGGGTGATTAAGGGTAATTTGGAGAGATTGGTTGGGTGTGTTGACTAGCTGGAGATTGGATTTGTGTAGATTGATGATGATGGTGTATGGGAGATTGAGGAGTGGAATGTTGAGGTAAGTCTTGCTCAGCATCAGTAGATTGACTATCTTGCTGATCTTCCCACATCAGTTCTGGTGGAATGTTGGCATTAGTATCTGCCATATGTGCAAACATTGGCATATCTTCCCCTTCATATTTCCACTGATCTTATTCAGTATAGATCTCCCCAGATGTGCTTGAACAAACACATCACCTTCTCTTGCTATCCCAGGCAATTCACCATTAATGATTAGTTGCTTAAACCTTGGAAACATGTACATGTTATCAGCCTTTTGCACTTTGATGTGATCACACAGACAACTGAAAATGTACTTTGACTAGTTGTATGTCCTTCCCTCAAAAATGCTAATAATGCCAGATGAAATGTGCCTTGAGAATCTATCAAGCCCAGACTTTCTGTTAGAGATGCACTTTAAATATGTGTGACATAAGAATCTATATGGCTTGCACAATCTCCCTTTCTTTATCTCACCCTTGTCAAAGTCACCATCATATCCCATCAGATAGAACACTTTCTCTATGTACTCATTCTCAAAAACATCCGGGTGACCAACTTCTTATTCTTCCAGCTCAAGTGCCCTTCTGATAGTTTGTTCATCCACTCTCATCCTTTCATTCTTGATTTTAGCAACTATCATCTCAGATTCTCCAACTTGCTCTATTCGAGCTGAATTCTAGAAATCAATGATGTGTTCTTGATGAATCACAGGCTCTGCTGATAAAGCATAGAAAAGCCTGGATCGTCATAGGTATCTGATGATATCTCGACATCCTTCTGCTACAGGGTCGTCAGGATTTAAGAATGCACATACATTGTGCTCTCTTGCAAAACGATTAGCCATCTTGTTATTATTGAACTTGTAGTGAACAGAGATCAAGAATCAAGCACTGTTTAAAGGTTATTGGTAATTTTGAATATTGTCGGATGGGGGTTTATATGAACATTTTTCTAGGTTGAAAAAGATGTTCTGAAAAAGTGAATGGAATTGACAAGTCAAAAACATCATTTATACTCCCTCGGATATATTAATTTCATTTATTAAATAAGCTGGACCCCCTATCCTTATTACCAATTTTATTGTTTCCGCAGATTTTAGTTCTTCCGTAGATCATCTACTGATGACTTAGAATTAAAAACTGATTTTTGATGAAGTATAATTTGAATTTTCATAGATTGCCAGTCTATGGAACTATTATACTTTTAAATACTACCACATCCGTAGGTTACCAATCTACGGATGGTCATATTCCTTTTTCGCACTGTAGCATATACTGAACAGGAAAATGTACTGTAGCTTTTGCTGATGCTGCAAATACAAAGTTAACTTCTTTGATTGTATGGTCCTATTCAACTGATAGAACCATTTCTTTCTATTAGACCTTGTTGATTTTGTTTTCATGACAATTTGTGCACATTATATTTTGTGCAAGTTCATGTATCCTTCAGCCAAGTTAGTGCTCAAGTTCTAATTCCTTCATTTGAATTTGGATCATTGAATTCAGCTTTTATGTTTCATGAATTTCATGTATTAACTACTCCCCCTAAATTTGTGATTAATGATAAAGTGTTGCATTCATCATAAATTTATGAAGTAAATAGCATGAAAGGCACATGACTGTCCAAAGATACACACAATAAATAAACTAAAAGTAACAAAATTGAATTAAAAATATGTACATGCTTATAAACACATATAATGAGATCATTTATGACACTAAACTTCTTCCTGATTGAGATGATTGTTGAAATGTGACCTGATTCTAGTCCTGATTGCAAGTATGTTTGTCCACTTAATTCCAAACAAGTGTATGGAAACAACTAGACATGCTGTTTATCATGTTTTCATGTTTATTAGTGATAAATTGTTATGGGCTCCACATTCAATTCACATTAGAGTTTGTCCTCCGTTTGTGAGTCAATTCATCACTTTTTCACACTTAGAAACTATGTACTTTAAGTTATAAATTCTATCTTGAGACATATGAGTTGTCTCATAAATGCTTTGCTATAAAAGCTCTTATGAAAATTTACAGTTGATCACTATGGATTCTTTTGAGAGCTTAGATATGATCATCATCAGGTCACCAGGTCTTTACATATGTAAAACAGAGGTGCCTTTAATCCAAGTCGTTGTTTACATAAAACAGAGGGATGATGAGGATCATGATCTTTTCACCAGTTGAATACATATGTATCTCATGGTGTTCATAAACCCAGGTCTTTGTTCATATAAAACAGAGGGAATATGATTTGCAAAGATAGAAGTTATAAGTTATTTTACATAGTGTGCTTAGGTGAATCAATTGATCACATCAGGATAAGACTTGCTTGATCCTCAAAATGAAGCTTCTCACAAACAGTCACCTTTTCATTATGTTAAGCATGCTCTTAGTATAATGTTCACTCAAGTTGAATCTACTTACATATCAAAGAACTTTTTATCAGTTTTTAAAGAAATTTAAGAACTCAGGAAGCAAGCAAAGGCACAGTGTACTATCATTTTCCAAACATATGTCAAGCAGAAATAGAAGACACAATAAATAAAGACAATATTTTTTTATTTTCTATTTATTTATTTATTTATTTATTTATTTTTATTATTATTATAAGGATAGACACATGCTTTTCTTGGTTAATGATGATTAATCTAAGTTAATCATGCCCAAAGACTCAATTAGAAAATTAAATCTAACTGAATCAAAGGCCTTAGTGAATAGATCAGCAAGCTGATTTGTTGTATCCACTTTGACTAACTTGATTAAACCTTTTTCTGACCAATCTCTCAGAAAATGATATCTGATTTCAATATGCTTTGTTTTACTATGTTGAACTGGATTAGTAGTGATAAACATAGCAGCTGAATTGTTAATATAAATTGGAGTGTGAAGGAAATTGTAACCATAATCAAGTAATTGATTTTGCAACCAAAGGACTTGAGAGCAACCAACTGAAGCAGCTATGAACTCAGCCTCAATTGTGGATACAGATACATTTGTTTGCTTTTTGCACTGCCATGAAACAAGTCTTGGTCCTAAAAATTGACATCCACCAGTTGTGAATTTTCTATTGTTGTTGCACCCTCCATAGTCACTGTCTGAATAAGAGTAGAGAGAGAAGTCTCCATATTTTGGATACCATAGACCAAGGGCTGGTTTCCCTTTGAGATATCTTAAAATCCTCTTCACAGCATTCAGATGGGACTCTTTTGGATCTGATTGGTACCTAGCACAAACACATACAACAAACATTATGTCAGGTCTGCTGGTAGTTAATAAGAGATCCTATCATTGATCTATATAATCTTTGATCAATAGATTTTCGTGTAGGATCAGGTACAATTTTGTCAATTGTTGAAGCAGGTGTTTTGCATGAAGATGTATCAGCAAGATTGAACTTCTTCAATATTTGATGAGTATACTTTTCTTGATTCATGAATTTGCCATCTGTTTTCTGATGAACTTGTAGTCCAAGAAAGAAAGTTAATTCTCCCATTGAGCTCATTTGAAAATGAGATTTCATCAACTCTTCAAAGCTTTCACACAGTCTCTTGTTTATTTGAACAACTAAGAGGTCTTGATGTTCATGTTTGAGAAAAAGAGTCTATCAATAGTTCCCCTTTTGTATCCATGCTTGAACAAGAAAGATGATAATGTTTCATACCACTTTCTTGGTGCCTGATGAAGACCATACAAAGCTTTGTCAAGCTTGTATACTCTCTGTGGGTAATCAGGATCTTCAAAACCTGGAGGTTGAGCTACATATACTTCTTCATCAATTTTCCCATATAAAAAGGCACACTTCACATCCATTTGATAAACAGTGAACTTCTTATATGATGCATAGGCTAGGAATACTCTAATGGCTTCAATTCTTGCAACAGGTGCAAAAACTTCATCATAGTCTATCCCTTCTTCTTGAGTATATCCTTGAGCAATCAGCCTAGCTTTGTTTCTCACAATGATACCTCTGTCATCTAGTTTATTTTTGAATAACCACCTTGTGCCAATAGGATGTTGGCTTTCAGGAAGATCAACCTAGATTCCAGACCTTTTGCTTTCTGAATTGTTAAAGTTCTTCTTGCATGGCTTCAATCCAGCTATTATCTTTTAGTGCAGCTGTAATGTTTGGAGGAACCACTTGTGAAAGAAAACAAGTGAAAATACAGATGTTTGCAGCTCCCCCTTGGCTTCTTGTGGTTCTTTCATTGAGATCTCCAATGATGTTGTTTATTGGATGAGTCTTATGAATTTTTGTTGTTGGAATGGACTCAACTGGAATAGATGATTCCAAGTTAGTCATATGCATTGATGCAGATATATCCAGCTAAGATGATGAATTTATGAAGTAATCAAATTGATCATCATTGGAAGCTGAATATTTTCGTTTTGTACATCAGCTGCATTATGAGTTCCATCCGCAGGAGTTACAGGAACATCTACGGATGTATTTTGTGCTTCCGCAGGTGTTACAGTAACATCTACGGATGTATTTTGTTGACTTGCTGACGATGACTCTTTGGAATGCAATGGACCATCTTCAATGTGTGGAATATCTACTGATGTGAATGGAACATCAACTGATCCAATAATCACATCTCAGGATGTAGGACACTCGTCTGCGGATACAGAGTCAGCAGCTGCTGATGAAGTGTTTGCATCTGAGGATGTAGATCCATTTGCTTGGTCTTGTGCTGCATTATTGTCATTATTTGGTGTTCGTTGTTCCATGATTCTTGAAGTTTGTATTCTTGGAGGATCAGCAGATAATGACACTTCATTCATGTTTGGAGGAACAAATGGATAGCATATATCTTCAGTACCTGCAGCATTCAAATAACCAGAGTTAAATGAGTTTGTGAGTGCATCTATATCAAACAACCATGATGATCCTTTTGCAGATTTAGGAAATAAGGATTCATCAAAATACACATTAGGAGTTTCTTCCACAATGTTTTTTTATGGAATGTAGATCCAATATGATTTAGATGTTGAAGAATATCCAACGAAGAAACCATCATAGGCTTTCTCTGAAAATTTTCCCAATTGTTCTTTTGTGTATGAAACAGATACATGACACCCAAAAGCTCTAAGATATCCTATGTAAGGTTTTCTTTTAAATAAAAGCTCTTAAGGTGTTTTATTGTGTTCTTTTACAATTAATGTCCTGTTTTGAACATTGCATGCTATGTTCACTGCTTCAGCCCAAAATGTGATTGGCAATTATGAATCAGCTAGCATTGTTCTTGCTGCTTCAATGAGAGTTCTATTTCTTCTTTTAGCAACTCCATTTTGTTATGGAGTTCTTGGTGCACTGAATTGCCTTGCTATGCCTCTATTCCTGCCAAATGAATCTAAGACAGTATTAACAAATTCAGTCCCGTTATCACTCCTAAAAATTTTAACTTATAATCAAGTTGATTCTCAATCTTAGTGACAAACTCCATTAATGTTTCTGATGTTTCACTCTTTAGTTTTAAGAAAAAGACCCATGTGAATCTAGTGAAGTCATCCACAACCACTAAACAATATTGCCTTTTTCCAATGCTCGTCACATTAGTTGGACCAAAAAGATCCATGTGAAGCAATTTGAGTGGTGTAGTGTTTGTGTTCATTATTTTGGATTTATGTGACACTCTACATTGTTTTCCTTTATGACATGAGAAACAATGGTTTGAACAAGAAAATTCTTTCTTTGGCAATCCAATGACTAAGTCATTTTTCACCAATTTATTCATGTTCTTCAAGTTGGAATGAACAATCCTTCTATGCCACAACTGAGATTCATCTTCTGATGACTTAGATAGCAGACATGTTTCATTGTTTGTGAGTGCTGTATTATTCGTATCCAAAACATATGTAATTCCTTTTCTTGATGCTTTAAGAAGAATCCAATCTTCTAAAACTGCAAAACCTGGCTTAAGAATGTAACAATTAGTGTTATCAAATAATGTGGTATAATTTTGATCGCAAATTTAAGACACACTCAATAAATTATATTGCAAATTTTCACAATAATTTACTTTCTCAAATTTGAGCACACCATTAGTTACCATTCCTTCACCAACTATTTTACCTCCCTTCTTATCCCCACCAAATGCCACATAAGAAGCATTTTTATGTTTGAAGTCATGGAGAAGAGAACAGTTTCCTGTCATATGTCTGGAACAACCACTATCAACATACCACTTGTTGTCAGCTCTCCAAGATTGTTCCTGCACAATTAAGGAAATCAATTAGATTTGGAAACCCAAGTCTTAATGATCTTGGGTGATCCTGTGGAGTCTAAAATTTGAACTTCCTCATTAATGAGTCTTGAAGATTCAGTATTAATTTTAGATTCAATTGATTCATTGTGTGTGTTTGTGGTGAGGATGATTCTGTTGATGATGAACTTGTGGAATTTTGTTCTGATTGTTCAAACTCTTCCTCAAGTATCTTCTCTTTCTTTGTTTGTTGTTTTGACTTTGATGACGATCCTTGATTGTTGAAAGTTTCATCATCCTTTGATTTTGAATATGAAACATGAGTTCCTTTTTCAAAATTATCAAAGAAAGTATCTTTAGCATTTGACTTCTTATTATTCAATTCCACCTTTTTGTGAGGTGTCTTTGACTGTTGAGGAGTCTTTGATTTCTGATCAGGTTGTCTTCTCTTCAAAGGTTCACTATCAACTGATGATTTCTCTTGTGGTTTTGTCACCTTTTGTTTTTGTTTTTGTTGTTTCTTTAATCTTGAATCTTTTTGATCTTCACCTGATTGAGATTCTGATTCATCCTTCTCAGGTTGTTTCTTCTTTGTGATCTTTGTCTTGTTCTTTTTGTTAAAATAACATTCCTGAGTGGAATGGTTATTTTTGTTACAAATAGCACAATGTTTGTTGAAGTACAGTCTGAAGTCATGTGATTGTTCATATTGTAGATGGAGCAATAGCTGCTGAAGTAACAGTCTTCAGTGTTGTGATTTTTCATATCACACCATTTTGCTGTTTTTGAGTCTTCAACTCCTTCTCAAACTTTACTGAAGCTGACTCTTTTCCTTTTCCTGACATGATGTCAGAAGGTTCATGTTTATCAGCTGAAGTTTGTTGCTTTGAGCTCATACCTTTTTGAGTTTTCTTTTTGGTCATTTCTTTTGCCTTCTGCAGATCTGCTACTGAAGAATGTTTCTTCTTCCGGAGAAGTTCTGCTAATACTCGCTTTTCAGTTTCTAAGGAAGATTTGTGAACAGTAGATGTACACTTATCAATCACTTCAGTTGAAGGTTTTTGTTGCTGATGAAGTACTTGAAGACCATCATTTAGCTGAGCTATTCTCTTGCAAATAGTCTTCAACATGTTTCTTTGCTTAGGAGGATATGGCAACTTTGTTTGCTCAAGTACTTTGGGAATGATTGTTTCAACTGAAACGTTCTTACCAATGTTCAGTTGATCCGCACAGATATCACATGTTCATCAGAATCATCCAAGTCATCACATCCATCAAAGTCAAATTCTGATTCATTTTGTTTGATTTTATCTGATTCAGAAGAGTCAATTTCACTCACCTCAGATTCATTGTTATGAACTTGTTCAGTACAGTTTGTTTCAAACTTGGCGCATGGCACAAAATGATTTGACAAGCTATTTGTCATTGATTCAGGCAAAGGTGTATAGTTATCATTCAAAGGAGGTGCAACAGCATTATATCCCAACCCATACCTGTTCTTTGATTCAATATGAAAATTCAATAATTTCTCATATTGCTGAGATGAAAGTTGAAATTTCTGAAGTTTCACTTCAGTTGATGCATGATCAGCCAAGGATTTAGTTAAGGAAGTGGTCAGATGCTCAACTTGGGCTTTTAAGCTGTAATTTTTTGAAACAAATTTATCTAAATCTTTTTGTAAAGAGTTAATTTTGAATTGATATAATTTATGTTCTCTTACATGAGATTCATTCAAAATCATTATTTCTTTAACTTTATCAGCCAGTTGTTGAGCATGGACTCTATATCTTTCAACTTCCTCAATACAGATTGATGAACACAATCTATCTCTTACCTCTCTAGCCATAGGTGGAACTTTGTTCTCCATGTGGGCCATTAAAGCTTGATTTTCATCCAAAACTTCCTTCTCATACATGCTCCAGTCACAGGTTCCATCTTGGAGAATGATCATCCTAGTTTCTTTAGAATTACTAGGTCCTGCTGATGCATTTGTGGCTGGTGGGGATGAGTTGGTTAGCTGTGGTTGTCTATAAGATCTCTGAGATGTTGTTATTTGATAAGATTGATGTTGATGAGACTGATGTTGCTGCTGTTGTCTCATGTCAAGATTTGATTGTTGATTACATTCTCTGAGAAGTGCCCATAGAGATTGCATTTGAAACATCTTACCTTTGACTTATCAATACCAATCTTTGATGTTTTGCTTGTTGCAGCCAAACTTTTATTTCTTCTCAAGTATTGTTTAGCTCTATAAGCAATCATTGCCATTTTCCATTGAAGATCCATCTCCTCTACTACATCTGGATGTAGTTCTTCCAAGTCTTGTTGGCAGATATTTGCAGGTGTTAAGGTGCTTCCTAAGTAGGCTTGAAAACTTGAACTAAAAGCTGCAAATGTGCTTTTTGTTCTTCAGAATCCAGAATCACAGTAATGGGCTCTGCTTGGTTGTTGTTTGTTGAAGACTTTGCTGCTGATGTAGATGCATCTTTTCTATCATCAGGTCTTCCTTTATCTTTTCCTGATTTACTTTGAGAAGATTTCTTTGAAGGCTTTGATGCATAAAAGCTCACTTCTTCTTCATCTTCACTCAAAGTACAAGAGTTGTCACTATCATTGTTAGAGATAAAAGCACTTCCAGCACTTTTGGTTTCTTTAAAATGATAAGGTGTGACATGTGTTCTCACACTCTTGTTTCTTGATTTTTCATCCATTTCAAGAGCCTCAACTTTAGCTACCAATGTATCTAAGCCAGTTGCTTTGAGATCAATGGTGTTCTTGAACATGGACACAGTTTGCTTCCAACTTTCAGGCAATGTATGGAGCATCTTTTTGTTTAGTTCCTCATTTGTATACTTCAATTCCATGATGTTCATCTCGGTTACCAATTTCATAAACCTATGGAGTTGTTGAGGAATTGATTCACCCTCAATATGATGAAATGTTTCATATTGTGAGCGAAGTGTGTCCTTCCTAATGCTTCTGATTTCATCACTCCCTTCACAAAGAGTATGAAGTATCTTCCACAAGGAATTTGTTGTTTTATAATTCTCAAACCTGATTAGTATTTCTTCTAGTAAAGCCATACTGAGCAAACTGTATGCTCTAATATCAATTTTAACCTTTTTAACATCATCAGGTGACAGATCTTTTGTACTTATGGGTTGATTTTTGTAATTATAATCCGGCCCAAGGGTGGGTGGAATATAAGGACCTTCAGTTATTGATACCCAAAGTCAGAATCAGTGTAGTTCACATGATTTTTGAACTTGATCTTCCATGACTTAAAGTCTGCTTTTGTTTCAACTTTGGAGGCTGGTACGATGATCCACTGACAAAGTTACTCATTTTAATCAAATATTGAAGTTTTTAACTAAAACAAGTTTTCTTATGAACAGTTAATGAGAGTCAGCCAATAACACAGATCTATGTTTCAATTAATTTGAATATAGATCAATGTTAACCGAGCAATGTAACAATACTCGCTGAATGACAAATCACAGATTTATTGAATTTCAAATCTTCACACCATATACTTTTGCTTAAAAAAAATTATAGATCTAGTCAGAAAACAGATAGATCTAGTTTTTGAATTAAACAATTCTAACACCGATAGATCAATCGATCTAGATCAATGAGCACTTGGCTCTGATACCACCTGTGAATCCTAGGATCGCAATCAGGAATTATCAGTGTTAGATTGGTTTCGAATTAATGATCGCGAAATTATCATTAATCTTTGTTTAATTGATCAATAAATAAATATCGATGCCAGAGAAAATAAACAATAAATGATCAAAAGATATCAACAATATGCAAAGAACAATGATTTAAATCAAATGTAATTCATTAAAACCAATTAATGATTACAAAGAGTCAAATAATAATTGCTAACAAAATTCTATGCAATGATTGCGTTTATGATATATGGTGTGTTGATGTGACGGCTGCTAGGGTTTGTGTTGATCGTGCGAAACGATGTGATGGTATATTTATCGTCGTTTATTTCTGTCTCCTTGATATGAAACCTAGAACTCATATTTATAGACACGCGTGTTTCTGTTAAGGAAACAACGAATCTCTTGGAGTCTGTGATTGACTTGTTGACTAGAAACACTTGTATGATTTACGTGACTGGTTCTTCCGTAGTTACTTTGTTCTTCCGCAACTACTTTGTTCTTCCGCAGCTACTTGGTCTTTCGTAGCTACTTGGTCTTCCGCAGCTACTTTGTGTGTTCAGTGAATGTCTTTTAAGAAAGATATCTACGAAAGAACAAAAATCTTCATCCGTAGAAGATCTTCTGATGAATGTCTTGTAAGAAAGATATCTACGGAAGAACAAAAATGTTCATCCGTAGATGTTTTTCACACTTAGTCAATTTCACAAATTGACTAAGTATAATGTTTGTACCTGTAATCATACACATAAATCAACGTAGGGTTAACCTATATATATACATAATGAATTACAAATATTCATTACATGAATTGATTAAAGTTCTGAGCCTATACAAAATGATCTAGACCTATTATTCCTAGATCTAACAAACACAAAGTGTCACATAGGCCAAAGGAAATTAACTTCATCACTACTCCCCTACACTTATTACACATGGATCTTTTTGGCCCCAGAAGTGTAATGAGTTAGGAAGAAACTCATACTGTCTTGTGATCACAGATAATTTCATAAGATATACTTGGGTCTCCTTTCTTAAAAGTAAAGATGAGACCCCTAAAATATTGAAATCCTTCATTCTAAAGTTGACAATGAATGTGATCACAAGGTTAAGATCATAAGATATAATTAAGGAACTAAGATCAAGAACCAAATACTTGATTCATTTTGTGATGAATAGGGTATTTTAAGACAATATAATGCTCCTAGAACTGCTTAACAAAATGGTGTTGCTGAAAGGAGAAATAAAACACTTATTAAGGCTGCAAGAACCATGCTCTCTGACAATAAACTACCCATCACCTTCTGGGAAAAGGCACGCAACACTGCCTGCTATGTGTTAAAAGAGTTTTGTTAGTCAAAACTCATGGTAAGACACCTTATGAATTGTGACAGAAAAGTAGACCTTTCATTGGTTTCCTCAGGTCATTTGAATGTCCATGCACCACCTTGAATACTAAAGATGACATAGCCAAGTTTGATGAGAAGGCAGATGATGGACATTTCATTGGAAACTCTTCTCATTCTAAAGCTTATAGAGTACACAATCTCAGAACTAGATTAGTTGAGGAGTCTACCAATGTGACCTTCAATGAACACACTCCAAGTATGAAAGGTTTTGGTACGGATTGGCTATTTGATCTTGATTTAGTTACTAACTATTTTAACAAATCTTGTGAAGATGTTTCAGGAACAACAGATAATATATCTTCAGAAGATCCTGATCCATGATTTGAGCTGAGAGGACCAAATGTAAAATTCCTTCAGCAGTAGTGGTAACAAACACTAAGAGTGGAAATCCTGTCAGCATAAATATGACAATAAATTCTTCAGCTGATACACCTGAGGTGCCAACCAATTCTAGCAATGAGTCACAAAACTCAAATGAAAGGATCTCCAATATAGGAGAAGATGGAGATGGTGAAAGTGATCAAGAATATCTTGATGTTGACAACAACTCCACTAAGTACAACATTAATGATGTTACACACTATTTGGATCAAGTCACGCTTGATAGGTGTACAGATGTGGTAGGTGATACTCAATCACTAGATCTAAATTTCTCAAATTTGGATCTATCAAATCAACTTGTTATGATTCCTTAGCTAAGAATCCACAAGTCACATCCCACCACAAATATCATTGGTGATGTTAAGATTGGGGTAAGAACAAGAGGACAAGCCCATGATCAAAATGTTTGTCTACACTCTTGCTTCTTATCCCAAATTGAGCAAAAGAAAGTAGATAAAGCTGTAAGAGATGGAAGCTGAATTGAAGCAATGCAGGATGGACTGCTTTAATTCAAAAGACAGTGTGTTTGGAACCTATGTCCTCTCCCTACTGGAAAGATGCCAATAAGAACCAAATGGGTATTCAGGAATAAGAAAAATTATAGAGGACTTGTCATCAAGAACAAGGCAAGACTGGTAGTCCAAAGGTACACTCAAGAGGAAGAAATTGACTACACAGATGTCTTTGCTCCTGTAGCAAGACTTGAAGCTGTAAGAATATTCCTTGCTTTTGCTGCATCAAAGGATTTCAAGCTCTACTAACTTGATCTCAAGTGTGCTTTTCTATATAGGGTAATAGATGAGGAAGTGTATGTTTGTTAACCACCTAACTTTGCAAACCCAGATCATCCTGATTATGTCTGCCAGCTTGACAAAGCTCTCTATGGGTTGTATCAAGAACCAAGGAAGTTGTTTGAGACACTGTCACAGTACCTAGTTCAACATGCTTACAAAAGCGTTACTATTCACAATGCACTCTTCATCAAAAGAACAGAGAATAACTTGATGTTGATTCAATTTTATGTTAATGACATCATATTTGGGTCAACTAGTGAAAGGCTCTACAAAGAGCTTGAGAAACTGATGAAGAATAGGTTTGAAATGAGTGCTATGGGGGAACTCAATTTCTTTCTGGGGATTCAAGTGAAGCAAGTTGACAATGGTATCTTCATAAACCAGTCAAAGTATGTACAGGACATACTAATTATATTTCATCTGACTGATTGTAAGGTTGGTAAGACTCCCATAGCAAGAAAGCACTCCCTGGGACCTGATCTTGAGGGGGATTATATGGATGAACATCAATACAGAGCTATGTTTAAGTTTTTTATATACCTAACAGCCAGTAGTCCTGATATTATGTTTGTTACATGCATATCTGCAAGATATCAAGCCAACCCCAAGATGTAACACCTAGTTATTGTAAAGAGGATTCTTAGATACCTCAAAGCAGCACCCAAACTAGGACTTTGGTATCCAAAGAATTCTGACTTGAATATGTATGCATATACAGATAGTGACTATGATGGCTACAATATTACTAGTAAGTCTACATATGGGGGATGTTAGTTCCTTGGTGGAAGGATAGTCTCATGGCAATGCAAGAAGAAATCTTGTGTATCTGCATCAGCTGCTGAAGTAGAATACATTGTTGTTGCAAGTTGTTGTGCTCAAGTGCTTTGGATTCAGAATCATATGCTAGATTATGGATTCAACTTCAAGAAGACTCCCATCCACCTAGACAACAACAGTGCTATCTCAATCACAGAGAATCAAGTGTAGCACTCAAAGACGGAGCATATTAACCATCAGGTATCATTTGATTGTAGATAATTTTGAGAAAGGTTTGATTAAATTAGTCAAAGTTAACACAAATCAATAATATGCTAATCTGTTCAGAAAAGCTTTTAATGAACAAATATTTAAATATCTTATATCAGCTATTGGAATGATTAATTTTGAGTACATTTTCTTAAGTTAATTTCAAAATTATTTTTCAAAATGTGTCTCTTTACTATTGTCTACTTTATCACTCATATAAGCCCAGTTTATCTCAGAAGAATTATTTAAAATATATATGCCTTAGAATTTTGAGACGACAGACTCACATTTGGAGAGGACACACTTACTAGATCAAATAGGGAACCAGGCAAAGAAACAATAAACAAAAGTAAGAACACACAAGAACACAAAGATTGGTTTTCAATGATGATGTATATTACTCTCAAGTGTTTTACAATTGTTACAAGGCTTAGTCCTAAAACTGATACAATAAGATACTTTATACTAAATCCTACAGCCAGCCATACTTTAAAGGACAGCTGGACACTGATCTAAACAACAATATCAATGTAGAGTCAAAAGGCAGATTGCTTTTTGACATTTGACTATCACATGCCATAGCTCACATCCTATTATATTACAATAAGAACAAAAGTACTTAAGTAGTAAGTTACAAATAAAAGACAATATTGTATAGTTGACAAAAGTAAAAGGTAATCACCAACTTATATAAGTTGGTGAGTCTTCAGAGTTGGCAGTGAAAAGGTGGTCTGCTTTTGTCAAAAGTGTATCAGTAGACACATGGCTTCTAAGGCTTTGGAAGAGTTCAGTCTTCAAGCATTGAAAGACTTCACTTTTGGCTTCAGAAGATTTCTATCTTTGGCTTAGAAAGATTTGACACTTAGTTAATTTCTTTTGTTCATGGTCAAATATTCTAAAGTAACTTCCTTGTACTTTATTCCATGCAGAGAGATCATGCTCAGGAAGGTCAAGTATATTCTGCCAGAAGAAAAATTATGGACCTCCTTGACCTCTTATGACATAATATCTGTCTGGGTTTGGAGAGTAAACCCAAGACAGGATGGGTCTCTCAGCAGCTAGATGCTCTACTTGTAAGGGAGTTGGTTGAGCAGCCTCTTTTGGTTCACCCTCAAGATGTTCTGACTCATCCTAAGGTGCAGAGGTGGATGCCTTAGACTTTTTCTTCTTCTTTGAATTTAAATCTCTTCTAATTGTCATCCTTCTTCTTTGATTACCTTGTCTTCATTTTTCCTTCTTAGTTTGGTCCTTCCCCTTCGCATGTTAAGAAGAAGGTTCAGACATAGGTTAGAAGATGAAGCTGGCTATGGATTAGCACTAGGTCTTAGTTGTGTTATCTTATTTGGTTCAACCTTAACCTCAGCTTTAGGTGTAGCTTGACTTGGTAGAGAATGCAACTCTTGAAGCTCACCTCTCTTGATCTTCTTCTTGATCACCCTGATGTGCTCATCCATTGTGGATATAGACATGGGATCAAGCTTCCTTCTAAAGAACCCATAAATCCTCAAGAAGGTCATCATCCTTTGTCTATCTTCAGATTTCTTCTTGTTTTCTTTGATGGTGGCCATTGATTTTGTAGCTTCCTCCCTCATCTTTTATTGGTCCTACTGATCGATATAACAATGCACTTGATTGATAAACACTAACAAATCCCACTGATAACACAGATATCAATGATATTTGTGTGAAATATAGAACAAACACTATAAAATATGGATGAACAATGATGAACACCTCAAGAACATTAAATAAACCTTTGTTTGATCTGAATTTGATTGCTAAAGATATTACAAAGTGAAAGCCCCTCAATCAATGGCTCATTCAAGCTCTTGATTGAGGGGTTTCACTTTGTAATATCTTTAGCAATCAAATACAGATCAAACAAGGGTTTATTGAATGTTCTTAAGGTATTCATCATTGTTCATCCATATTTTATAGTGTTTGTTCTATATTTTACACAAATATCATTGATATCTATGTTATCAGTGGGATTTGTTAGTGTTTATCAATCAAGTGCACTGTTATATCGATCAGTAGGACCAATAATATGGTATCATACCCATTGTGCTCTTGTTTATTTGAGTTTTGTTTGGTTTATAGTTCAAAGTCACTGTTCCATTCTTTTTCGATCTGATTTGCGTGTTTGGGATATGGAAAATGATTGAAATTGCTCAATTTTGGTGTGGGAAGCTTTAGAAATCATCAGATCTGTAAGGCCCCGTTCCTGGAGACCTCACAATTGGACAATCACAACATTTTTCATATACAATAAATACATTTCATAAAAAAATCGCAGCAGATTAATTTATCAAAAACCATTCATGCATTAATATTTGATGTTGCTAAATAATACATCATTGTATTTTATAAGTTACAAAAGAATCATTTAGTTGTATTACAAAACAACAATATCATTAAGCATGAATGGATACCAGTCTTTGCCCGCCAAGTAGCCTCACCCGCGTGCCATCCCCAGCAACAAGTCACCTGCCAACTGAAAATGCATAAACATCAGCATTGCTGAGTGAGTTCTAGTTTTTAAAAAAATTAAAGTCCCTTTTTTATATATAAAAATATAATTTTATTAAAATACTTCATTTTCATAAAATCCATTACTTCCGTATGTGTTCACGCGACACACACACAACAAGATAATATTCATTATTATCTTTCATTATCGTTCGTTTTCGCACTTTCTTTCATCATTATCTTTCACTTTATCTGGACCTGTCATATGCTATGCCCCATCATTGTGCACGAAGCAACTACCTCTTGGGGTCAAGCGATAAGGATCCCATTTTCGTACGTCTCGATCATTCATTAAGACTGACCCTCCTGTGTGTGAACCCTCATGGGTTGGCCAAAATGCATGTTATATAACACACATTTGAGCTAACAACTCTCAATGAGTTGTGAACCTCCTTAAACATTTTTCTTGCAAGACTTTCATTCATTCCTTATGTTCCACTTTTCATTATCATTAATCTTTCGCTTCGTTTATAATAATACTTTACGCATACGAGCATAAACACACCACGTAAAGTCACGTAATAATACGTAATATGGAACATGAAAACAGGCCACAAACATGAAAAACACCAACAAACATAACCATCAAAACATCCCAGGTTTAATCGAAAATTTCCATTTTTCCCAAAATTCCAGAAAATTTTTCTAAGGCATTTAGGCGCATGAGCACTATGCAGGCGCACGAACACTATGTAGGCGCACGGGCACTTAGGTGCATGAGAAACTTAGGCGCATGAGGAATCCTAGGCGCATGAGCCCTGCTTAGGCGCATGATCCATACTTAGGCGTCTGGGCAAATTTCAGGTGCATGGGATACTTGTGCGCATGGGAAATGACTTAGGCGAATGGACAACTTTCCAGGCGCTTGGGCACTATGTTGGGCGCATGGGTAACACTTAGACTTAATTTTAGGCGCATGGGATACTATTTGGGCGCATGATCAGGTACTTAGGCGCATTAACAAAATTCCAGGCGCATGGGCACTATGTTGGGCGCATGGGCAGTTGATAATTCGAACTTACACTAGTTTTCAGACCCAATCATCCTTTTAACATGTTCCTAACCCAATTCTATCATGCCAAACACCTAAACCAAGCATATAAACATGAAACACAACAGATCATACGCAAATATACATACGATTACAGAAATATAAGCTGTAAAACATTTTTATATGCATTTTCACCCCCAAAAATACGGTTAAAACAAGAAAACCAGGGATCTAGAACTCACCAATGCAACCTTCAAGCAAAACTCCACCAAACTTGAGGGCACAAAGAGTTTAAACAAACTAAACACACCAAAACACAAAACAAAGCACAAAGAACACATAAGAATCGGTTCACAAGCTGAAAATTCAGCTGAAACCAAATCAATTACACAAGAAAATACTCAACTTTGAAATTTTCAGCTTTCTCTCACTAGAAACCAAGAGAACTTCAGTTCTTCTTTCTTCTTTCTTGTTCCAGCCGAAAGCAATGTGAAAACGGCAGTGGCATGGGCGGCCATGCCTTTTTAAACCATAAAATAATAAGGTTTTGTACTTTGTACACTTTACCCCCTCCACTTGCGTCCATTATCTTTTCTTTCAAGATACTTTTCTTTTCCTTTATTTTAAACAAATTTTTGGGTGTTACAAGCCCACCTCCCTTATAGAGGTTTCATCCCCAAAACCTGTCATTCTTCAAACAGTTGTAGGTAATGTTGTCTCATCTCTTCCTCAGTCTCCCTCGTAGACTTAGATCCCTTCTTGTGCTTCCACTGCACTCGCACCAGTGGAACTACTTTATTTCGTAATCTCTTCTCCTTTCGATCAATGATTTTCGTTGGTTGCTCTACATAGTTGAGCCGTTCATCCACTTCAATGTCTTCCAGTGGTACAATCATGTCTTCATCAGCTAGGCATTTTCTGAGATGAGATACATGGAATGTTGGATGAATTCCACTTAACTCATCAGGTAGCTCCAACCTATAGGCCACCTCTCCTACTCGAGCAATGATTCGAAAAGGTCCTATATACCTAGGTCTGAGCTTACCTAGTCTTCTAAACTAGATGATTCCTTTCCAAGGCGAGACCTTCAACATGACTCTATCGCCCACATTGAATTCAATCGGTCTACGTCTCTTGTCGGCATATGACTTTTGTCTATCTTTTGCTGTCTTCATGAAAGCCTTGATTTTCTCCAATTTCTCAGTCGTAGCCTCAATCACTTCGACACTCCCCAACTCCTTCTCCCCCAACATACGGGCATTCTACACTTCCTATCATATAGCATCTCATATGATGGCATACCAATGCTGGCATGATAACTATTGTTGTATGAGAATTCAGCTAACGGTAAGTGTTCATCCCAACTTCCTCCGAAATCAATGACACATGCCTGAAGCATATCCTCGAGCGTCTAAATCGTCCTTTCAGACTGACCATCTGTCTGAGGTTGGTAAGCCGTACTGATATGCAACCTCGTACCTATTGCATCATGGAATCTCTTCCAAAACTTAGATGTAAACCGAGTGTCACGGTCAGACACAATAGACACTGGTACACCATGACGGGTCACAATTTCCTTGATGAATAGATCCGCCAACCTCTCGATGAATATGTCTCGTGGATTGGTAGAAAGTGAGCACTCTTCATTAAGCGATCAACTATCACCCATATAGTATCGTACCCCCTTGCTGTACATGGTAACTTTGTAATAAAGTCCATGGTGATGTGCTCCCATTTCCACTTGGGTATATCCAAAGGTTGGATCTTCCCATATGGCTTCTGATGCTCTGCCTTCACTTGCAAGCAAGTAAGGCACTTACATACTCTACCACATCATGCTTCATACCCGGCCACTAGTAATCTTTCTTCGTGTCACGATACATCTTGGTAGCATCAGGATAAATGGAGTATCTAGTCTTATGAGCTTCGTCCATGATTCGCCCCCGTAGGTCTCCATAACGAGGGATCCACATTCGCCCAAAGCAGGTTCTAACTCCGAGAGTATTTTCACCCAACTCCGTGACTAGCCCTCTCATCCTTTCAGAGTTAAGGCGATCTTCTTTCAATGCCTCATCTTGTAACTCCTTGACATGTGTCATCACATCGGAGGTCATAATCAACTGGTAAGCTTTCACCAGGATTGGCTCGGGTCTCTCTTTTTGGCTAAGGGCATCTGCCACTATGTTGGCCTTGCCCGGATGATAGTGGATCTCACAATCATAATCCTTGATCAATTCCAGCCACCTCCTTTGCCTTATATTGAAGTCTTTCTGCTCAAAGAAGTATTTCAAGCTCGTATGATCCGTGAAGATAGTGCACTTCATCCCGTATAAGTAGTGCCTCCAAATCTTCAACTCAAAGACCACGACCGCTAGCTCCAAGTCATGAGTAGGGTAATTAGCCTCGTGGATTTTCAACTGTCAGGACACATAGGCTATTACTCTTCCCCTCTGCATTAGCACGCAATCCAATCCCGAATAGGAAGCATCTGAATAGACCACTAAGTCTTCATTCCCTTCAGGTAACGTCAAGACAGAAGCTTGAGTCAACCTTGTCTTTAACTCCACAAAAGCATTCTCCTGTTCCAAACCCCATACGAACTTCACGTCCTTGCGGGTCAACTTGGTCAATGGTGAGGCTATCTTGGAAAAGTCTTGGATGAACCTCCTGTAGTAGCCCGCCAAACCCAAGAAACTGCGGATCTAAGATGGCGTCTTTGGAGACTTCCATTGTATCACTGCCTCAACCTTTGCTGGGTTTACCATGATCCCTTCAGAATTTACCACATGACCCAAAAACTAAACTTCACGCAACCAGAAAGCACACTTGGAGAACTTAGCGTACAGCTTCTCTCTTCTAAGTGTCTCCAATACTTTATGAATGTGACCGGCATGTTCTTCTTCGCTCTTCGAATAAATCAGAATATCATCTATAAACACAATCACTGATTTATCCAACATCGGCTGGCACACCCGGTTCATTAAATCCATAAAGGCAGCTGGCGTGTTAGTTAGACCAAAAGACATAACGAGAAACTCGTAGTGTCCATAACGCGTGCGAAAAGCCATTTTGGGGATATCCTGCTCCTTCACCTTCAACTGATGGTAACCAAATCGGAGATCTATCCTTGAGAACCAACTGGCACCTTAGAGCTGATCAAACAAGTCATCTATTCTCGATAGCAGATATTGGTTCTTCACCGTCAATTTGTTCAACTCATGGTAGTCAATGGACATCCTCATACTACCGTCCTTCTTCTTTACAAACAAGACCGGAGCACCCCAGGGAGAGATACTCAGTTGGATCAAACCCTTGTCCATCAACTCTTGTAACTGAACCATCAGTTCCTTCATTTCTAACGGAGCCAATTGATACGGTGCCTTGGCAACAGGTTGAGCACCAGGTATCAAATCAATCTGAAACTCGATCTCGCGGTCCGGTGGCACACCTGGTAAATCTTCTGGGAATACGTTTGGAAAGTCACACACAACTGGTATGTCGGACAATTATGGTACTGACGCATCCACATCCTTCACGTAAGCCAAGTAGGCACTACATCCATGTTTCATGCACTTCTCTGCCACCACCATTGAAATCACCTTTGGAACTGTAGTAACTCGATCACCGTAGATCATTACCAAACTCCTATCAGGCGTTGTCAGTCGGATCATCTTCTTGCGACAAACAATATTTGCCTCATAGGCTGCTAACCAATCCATCCCTAGAACTACATCAAATCCACCTAGGGGCATCACAAATAATTTATCAGAGAACCTATGGCCTTCCAGTTCTATTTCGCAATCCTCTATCAAGTCTGAAATCCTAGTAGACTTACCGATGGCAGTTTCTACATCGAAGGGATCATCAATACTTCTACTTCTAACGGGCAACTTAGCACAAAAAGCAGCAGAAATGAAGCTCCTACTAGCACCAGAATCAAATAACACAGAGGCACAAGTTTGGTTTACAAGAAACATACCTGACACAACATCAGGGTCCACCCTGGCCTCTTCCTTTGTCATCGTAAATGCTCTGGCGCTTGCCCTCTGTCCTTCATTCTCAGTCCTCTTCTTTTCCCCAGAGCTCTCAGCCCTCGGCTTGTTGTAGTCTCTGCTCAGATGTCCCTCTTCACCACAATTATAGCACCTCATCACCCCACAATCTTTTGCCATATGACTGGGCCTCCCACACTTGAAGCAGATCTTCAACCCCCACTTACACTCCCCCACATGGTCTCTCCCACACTTACCACATTTCTTTGCCCCAGTACTCGCCGACACTACCCGCCGGTCATCCGTTCTGGCCTTCTTGTTATTCGAGGTGAAACCCCCACTACCAAATCATTTCCTGTCCTAGTTCCTGTCACCACCATTCTTCTTACTCACCTCCACCACCACCACTTCTTCTCTCTCATCATATATCCTCCTTGCCAAATCAACCACCGACCAAAACGTACTCGGTCGGGCAGCAATCATGTGCCTGCGGATATTCGCTAGCAATCCCTGTGTGTATCTCTTAATCTTTCTCGACACCGGCATCACCTGGTCTGGCACCAGCCTCGCCATCTCGTTAAACTTAGTCGTGTATTATTGGTGCATCATAGTTCCCGTCTCTAGCTGTTGGAACTCTCTCTCTATCTTGTCAAGTTCTCTATGAGGACAGAACTCCTCGATCACCATCTTCCTCAATTCGCTCCACCTCATCCTCCTGATAACCCTGCTACCCTCGGCCTGGACAATATTATCCCACCAACATCAAGCCGAGTCCAAGAATGAATGGGTGGCAAACCTTACCTCTCTGATCCTCCTTACATTCACTTATCTCTAACACAACCTCCATCTCTCTCACCCAATGGTGAGCAGCAGCAGCGTTACCATTTCCATCAAAAGTTAGGAGCTTGAATCTTTAGAATGCCCATAACTACACCCCTTGGCGGTCTCCTGCACCGCTTCCTTCTCATCGCTATAGACAACCATCTCAGTGTCTAGTTGTTCCCCTTCATCATGATCTCTATCATCCCTCCTTCTCCCAGCAGTTTTCTTTCTCTCCTCCTCCTTTTTTTTCTTCTCATCCTCCCTCACAGCATGAATAACCTCGGTCACCACAGACGGCAAGATTGTCTGCATGACTTGATGCACTTCCTCCATAACTGCCTCCTTTGCTGAGGCTCACAAGTTGGCTCTCTCATCACCGCCCTCCTGGTGATGATGCTCGGGCTCAGCAGGAGCTATCTCAGTAGTCTTAGTCTTGTTCCTCGTGACACGTGGTCCAGCACCACGGCCACCCCGTACTCCTTCTCGAGAAGCTTTCGACGATCTACCACCAGCCATCTTCAAAACACTATAAGATTTAAACACCAACATGGTCATTCAAGGTAATAGCAAAGTTGATGTCAAGTATAGTAACTCCCTAATTACAGTGGCCAGTTGTGATTAGCCACTTACTTTACTCTTCATCTCCCAAGCATTTCCTATCCTGACTACATCAGTATCCAAATCTACTAAGGGCATATAAAATCAAATAACACACGCATATAATACCGGTTAATCATTTAAGAAAACGAATTACCTGATGGCACGTAGCTACTTGGGCTGGCATCCCTCCATTCGGTCCCTTCTCAGTTTAAGTTTAGGTTCTTTTAAAATACTTTACCCATTTCTCTTAAACTTTGGCTCTGATACCAACTTGTAAGGCCCCGTTTCCGGAGACTTCGCAGTTGGACAATCATAGCATTTTTCATATAAAATAAATACATTTCATAAAAACATCACAGCGGATTAATTTATCAAAAACCATTCATGCATTAATATTTGATGTTGCTAAATAATACATCATTGTATTTTAAAAGTTAAAAAAGAATCATTTAGTTGATTACAAAACAACAATATCATTAAGCACGAATGGATGCCAGTCTTTGCCTGCCAAGTAGCCTCACCCGCGTGCCATCCCCAGCAACAAGTCACCTGCCCACTGAAAGTGCATAAAAGTCAGTGTTGCTGAGTGAGTTCTAGTTTTTAAAAAAATTAAAGCCCCTTGTTTATATATAGTGATAATGGCTCACTAATGACATATTAAGCCCCTCAATCAATGGCTCATTCAAGCTCTCTAAACCTAATTGTCACTAATCTATATATAGTGATAATATTCACTAATGACATATTAAGCCCCTAGACTTAGACAATTATAGAAATTACATATAAAATGTAAAAATGACTTAAACATAAATAAACATATTTTGTTGACACAAAATATATTTATTAACAATAAACTCCTAGTCATTTATATCTTCAACGACTTGTCTCGGTTCTTCATCTCGGACACGTCTGTTTGTCTTTTCCGATGAATTTAATAGTGACGTTCACCTTTGTTGACTTTGACTGTGTTGATAATATAGACTATCATTTTCAGACCCAACAATACTCCCCCTTAGTCTATTATTATCAACACAGTCAAAGTCAACAAAGGTGAACGTCACTGTTAAAGTCATCGAAAAAGACAAACAGACGCGTTCTATATGAAGAACCGAGACAAGTCGTTGAAGATATAAATGACTAGGAGTTTATTGTTAATAAATATATTTGGTCCTACTGATCGATATAACAGTGCACTTGATTGATAAACACTAACAAATCCCACTGATAACATAGATATTAATGATATTTGTGTAAAATATAGAACAAACACTATAAAATATGGATGAATAATGATGAACACCTCAAGAACATTCAATAAACCCTTGTTTGATCTGAATTTGATTGCTAAAGATATTACAAAGTAAAAACCCCTCAATCAATGGCTCATTCAAGCTCTCTAAACCTAATTGTCACTAATCTATATATAGTGATATTATTCACTAATGATGATAGGATCAAAATGGATTGATCTGTGATGATATTATAATACATTTAAATTAAACAAACACATGCAATCAATTCAATGCAAACAAATCACAAAAATTCATAGGTTTTCATTGATTAGTATGCATAGAAAGTACACGTGAACGTAAAAAAAAACAGTTACTAGTTCGTTCACTGATCTAGTCTCTATCAGTTTCTTTCGGTCTCTCTAAGGTCTACAACCACAACCTCATCTATGCTATGACAAAAAGGAACATATTTACAAAAGTAGTCCCTATACTATGACAAAAACTATAAAAGACACATAAAGACTAAATGTTAATCTATAAGAAGCACCTACAATACTCCCCCTAAGATTGACATTTTCTTCGGTCTTCAAAATCAATCTTCTGTCTTCATATCTTCTATCTTCAATCTTCATTCTTTGTCTTTATCTTCTGTCTCCATGCTTTTTCTTTGTCTTTAGTCTTCCTAAATCAAAGAAGTCTTCAGGCTCTTCTTTAATCTTGAATACTAGCTTCTCTTTATAAAGTTCTTGTTCCCTCAGAGCTTTAGCAATAGCCAATTTAAACTTGCTAGCTAAGATACCCTTCTCCGGTTTAGCTTCATTCGTCTTTATCTCCATTTTGTTCATGATTTCCAAAGTTTGCTTTGATAGACCTGCAATCTCCACATTAGCATAAAATTCTATTGGGTTTGGGTTATCTTTACAATGAATTTCTAAAACCCCTTTGCTAGATATCCTCATAAATTCAATATCTTTAATATCTTTCTTCACAATGTTAGCATCCACCAATGCTTTCCTCAATAATATCCTTTCCATAGTAGCATTCATCACTTTAATGATCGACAGAAAATACTTCTTATCATTCTCAGCCGTTTCTGGAACAACTTTTTCAAACTTTTGTATAGACAAGAATGAAATGTAACTGGGATGCAAAAGCTTCAACTCAAAAACACCAAATAAAGAAATCATATCGTGATCCCAATTATTCAAATCTCGTACTAACTTCAGCTTAAATGTATCGGCATTATAAAACCACCTCAAGATTGGCTTTGATTGTTGTGTTCCATCAATAACTTTGAGTCCTGGATTTATGACTTTTTCAAAATATTGATCACTGAATGCATCTAGGAACTTTTCTTCTCCAATATCTTTCTCAACTCCTTTTCTCTTCTTCTTTAGAGTTTGAAAATACTCCGTATCTTCCTGATCGCACCGGGTTTGTAAATATGAACTCATCCGATTTATACCCCTATTTAACAATTGCACAAAATTTTCTCCACGCTTAGCTTTAGATAGATTAAT
The DNA here is from genome assembly GCA_025506505.1 of Flaveria sonorensis. Lineage (NCBI taxonomy): Eukaryota > Viridiplantae > Streptophyta > Magnoliopsida > Asterales > Asteraceae > Flaveria > Flaveria sonorensis. The sequence continues at coordinate 45,456,351 of CM046436.1, forward strand.
CAATGGAAATTTATTCAACTCTTTGAGATCTTGAACAGGAAGTTTTATAATACTTGAGAAAAAATGATAAACGTCACAAATTGCATTTACCCTTTTGATCAAAAATGCATCAAAGACCTCATCATATTTCCATGCGATGATTTTCACTTCTTTTGTAGTATCAGGAACAATCATGGCATTTAGTAGCTCAGAGATAGATTGTCCTTTCTGCAAAACATTACGAGCTAGATCTCCTGCTGAACGTGCCTTGTTCCACAATTGCTTTGTTCCATAGAGACTTGATAACTTTGCCTTTCAGTCTGTGGAAACATTCTCATAAGCTCCTTTCTTCGTTCATACACTGTGTTGTTCATAGCCATAGACTGAATTTCCTGAGGTTTCAGAATCCTCGTTCTTTTCGTGATTTCTAAGTATTAAGGATTGTCCATGTCTAGCACTATCATCTTGTTTGTTTGTCTTTCAGTGGCTTGGAAACTTCTCACTAAATTCCTCAATGACTCAGCTTGTAATAAATTAAGTTTCTTTCGTGGATAATTTCGAGACTATAACCACATTCAGAGTGCTGTAACATTCATATCATCAGGGTTTGGATGATGCAACTCAGAAGTAGATAGTTCTTCAATATTAATACTTTCGTATAATGGGTTCCACTCCTCGTGTTCCACTACAATCTCATCTGGATCAATTGGTGCAACTGATTCAGCTGTAATGCACTTCTCAAACTCTTCATTAATCTAAGACACAGTTAAGCCATCCAGAAAAACTCTATTGTACTTCATTTTAATCAAATAATTATACCTTTCTTCCACATCCACAGGTATATCATCATGGCTTATATCAATCGATGAATAATGCTAATCAACATTAGCTTCTACTAAATCTTCATCATCTAATACTTCATTATACCAATCATCATCAAAATCACCTTCTAAATTATCTAAGGCTGCAATTGTTTCTTGTATATCTGAATCCTCTTCATCTATTCTTGCAGGTTCATCAATCACCTTTTGAACTTTGGATGATGATTCAGGTAGTACTGAAACATCAATATCATCTATTTTCCTCTTTCCTTTATCCACTTCAGGGATTTTTTCAACATCTATCGGAGATATCTCAGAAATAATCATCAATTCTGGAGACGAAGTCGTTAGTTTTTCTTTTATCTTTTCTAATTCTTCTTTCATAACTTCATTTTCTTCATTTAATTTCTTAAGCTTTTCCTCTATAGATCATAGTCTTTCATCTTTACTTCAAATGTTTTAACATTATCTTCTTTACTTTTCATCAACTCTTCAATCACTTTATCTTTATTTTTCAATTCTTCTTGTAATTTCTCATTAGCTTCTTTTAATTATTCAATCACTTTCAACTACTTTGAATTCTCTTCTTTCAGCTCATCTATAGTCTGCTGAAAATTAACTTCTTTAGTTACATTAACTTCTTGTTAAGTTTCATTCACAAATTCATTATAAACTGTAGCTTCAACAACTTCAAAGTCTGGAATATTCTCATTAAACTCAAACTTTTCATTAGTATCTACCATCTCTTCAATCATACTCACTATCTCCTTAACAGTTTGACTATCTCCAATAATTTCTTCACTTTGATTAACTTCAGTATCATCATCATGAATTTCTTCAGTAACTTGATCAATCTCTTGTACATTTTCATCAATTTCTTCATGAATTTCCTCAATAGCTGACTCAGTTTCATCTACAGTATCATGTCTTTCTTCACGAGCTTCTTCAATAACTTGCACAGCTTCTTGTATATCATCATGAGTTATTTCCATCACATCATCATCATAACCACGATCATCACCATTATCATCTTCAGAAGAACTTGAACTCTCTTCATCATCATCATTATCATAATTGTTATCATTATCATCATCATCATTAGGCAATTCTTCAATGAGATTAGTAGGGTCTATAGGTTCTTCTTCTGTCAAATGTTAGAGATCAATAGTAATATCAACTTCATCATTAGCCACATTCCTTATGTAATCAAACAATGGTACATTTTGAGCACCAGTGACTATAGCAAGTCTCTTATAAGAAATCTTAGACATATGCTCTAGCATCAGAGTTTCACCACTCATACCATCTACAAGTGTATCCGGATGCTCTTCATTTATAATCATCTGTAGGAATCTAGGATACATCAGATACTTGTTCCTAATTCCTTTTTCCAAGTTAAAGATAAAACCGTTTAGAATCCACTTAGACATATTAAATCTCCGATTAGTTGCAAGTGCTACGATAGAAGATGCTATGTCTATTGGGAAAGAGTTCCATCCAGCACTCCTTTTGGACATACAGTGTTGAAAGATATAGCATAACAACTTCCAATGGTTATGGACTCTTGCTCTAAAGAATTGTTTCTTTGGAAAGTGATCAGAATGACTTATTTCCATGAATGTCTCTCTACATTCATTAAATGTAAATTTAGATAAATCCTCTGGATCATTTGGTCCCAATCTTAAAGCTTCTCTTATGGACTCTTCAGATACTTCAATCATTCTGAAGTTTGTAATGAATCCTCTCACTACTTTTCTCCCTTCATCATTAACTTCAACAGATGCAGTGTTCCAAAACTTCTTGATTAGTCTTGCATAGATGATTGGCTGATAACACATGGCATAAACATACTTCATTCTCAGCAAAAATCTAATCATCTCTTCATATCTCACATCATCTCTTAATTCTTCATTCAGTAAAGCTGCAATATTGTGTTTAGGCTCAAATTTTAATTCAGTCATCTGTAAAATTAAAAAAAAAACAAGAAATTTAGAAACTTGAATATGCAACAATTAAAATCAATTGAAATTTATTGAAATTTAAAGAATTTGTGTGTTTTAAAACATTTTTGACTAACTTGCACTTAAAAATTCTAAGTGTTTGACATTCTGTTCAAGAACAAATCATAATTCAAGTTAGTTTCTTTATGATTTATACACACTTTAACATGAATTTTTAAACAATGTAATTTTTTTTTTTTTTTTATTAAAAAATTGAACATGACTGTTCATCTTCATCAGTCGACTGATGAAGAATCATCACAGATTCAAGATCGATGAAAAACCAGATTTAAATGTATCAACAAGGTCGAAATCATGTTTTCATTAACATGCTATCCTCAATTACAGTTCATTATTCCCATTTTATTCACAAGTTCAACAGATTCAATCAAATAGGGTTCATACGCCCTTATAGGTTCGATACACCCAATCAAATTCAACCTATTAAACTAAAATTTCTATGATTTTGATCATAAACTTACATTTAGAATCTGATAAAACTACTATCAAATGCAAGATAAGAACAAAATCAACCAGAAATAAGTGAATCTGGGTTATTGAGAGTCGGTGTTTTATAAATGTTCAGGGATTTTTGAGTGAATGAAGATTCTAAAATTACAAAGTGTTTCTTTTATACTAAGTGAAATTTTAGACGCATGAGCACTGTTTGTGCGCATGAGACTGAATTTTCACTAAGTACTTAGGTGCATGAGCACTGTTTGTGCGCATGAGATCAAATGCATGAGCACTATTCAGATGCATAAGCACTGTTTAGTCACTTTTGCACTGTTCAGGCGCATTGATCTATCTAAAACGCCCAACACTTGGTATTTTTCACTTGATACGTCCAATTCTGAAAGTCTGGATACTGTGTATGCGTATGAGGATTTGTGAAACGCCCAACACTTAATTACCATTTTCAGACTTATGACAACTGTTTAGCCGCATGACAACTGTTTAGTCGCATGAGGTTGTCTAAAACACCTAACACTTGTATAAATCCTGAAAAATCATCATGCTCCTAATCCTGGACTTATTAACACTGTTTACGCGCATGAGATGACTTTCATGTGTCTAACACTTGTAATTTTCAGATCTTCCACCTATACACTGTTTAGACATATTAGTACTATTCAATACTAATATTTAATCAATTTATCAAATTTTTATTTTAATTAGTCAAATTTTGACTTTCACCCAAAATTTACATAATTGACCTCAATTTTGAACTTTTACATTTCAAATTTTTATTTTTATTTTGAATTTTGAATTTTTATATTTTGACCTTTTTCTTTTTGTTTTAATTTTTTTTAAAAATAATTTCTCGTCATTTTAGTCTCTAAACTTTAACAAATAATCTCATTTAAAATGTTACAAGAAGCTTTTCCACTTAAAATATTTTTCAGGTTCATTTTTACATTATGTTAAACACACACATGCTTGAACATTTTAGCTTCATCCTTTCCATCCAAAACATTAAATTTTGATTTTTTTTATATCTTGAAATTTGAAAATCAGTTTTCTTAGACACTTTTCCTTTTAACTCTTTTTACTCCCCCTAAACTTTTAAGTTTAACAAAACTTAGAAGTTTCTTGATTTTGTCACATGAAGATCACACTAATCATTGTTAATATGCCTACACACAGAAAACATGCAAAAAATCAAAATTAAAGCAGAATAAAAATCTAATATTTACAAATGAATCAATGTCTGCAATGATATCATATTAGTTAAGATCAGCACATTGAAATAAAAAATTGATGGATAGTCATAGACAGTGAATAAATCCTGATCAAGTGGTCAGCATTTCTGCAGCAAAGGAGACACGAGATCTAAGGACAAAAAATGAGTGCATTTAGCAAGATATTCAGTACACTTACTTTTTCAATTCTTGGATTGTTAAGGTACAATTAGATATGACATTGTACAGTCACACTTAGACTTAGAGAGGTTAATTCGCATAAAGATATGCAAGAAGTCACTATTCTCAACTTGTTAACTTGACATATACTATAACCAGATCTTATTTGGTGTTTGTGCACATTGGCATCTTGTTGCATCAGTGAAAATATTTAGGTCTGTAATCACTTACAACAAAGGATATCTCATCACTTCAGGTCTATGATGACTTATAACAGAGAAGTGTTAGATGCATTAAATAATTAGAGCTCAATGGTTATTCATATCACCATCAGGTGTGAGATTATGTCTTAACAAGCAATCAATTTGAGAAATCAACACTACTCATTAGTGCTAAGATAGACATACATGAATGCATGAGTGATTTAGTTTAATCACAAGAATTTAGTTTTTCAGTCTAATTGCATGAACTTACTTGCACATCATATCTGATCACATCAGACTTTATTATCGAGTGAAGTATGCAACTGATCATACTAATGTATCTATCATTTCTCACATATTCCAAAGATAGATTCATCCTAAATAATGTTTTAACAAAGAAAAACTCTATTTTTGTAGTTTTTGTTTTATATTTTTATCTTTTGATTTTTTAATTTTCTATTTTTGTATTTGGTTTTGCTTTTCTAAGAAACATGCACACACAAAATACAATCAGGCAATTAACTTTGACAGTTTCTCTTGCCGTGTCCTATTCGGTTAAGAGAGGGTTCTGATCATATTTAGACTCAATTAACTGAAATACTCAAAAACCAGTTTTTAAATGTGGTTAATAAGACCAATTGACTCTACCAAATACTCAAATCGTCCTGGTAAGAAGGCTTTAGTAAAAAGGTCAGCCAACTATTTTTCAGTTGCAATTTGAATCAGCATGATTAAACCTTTTTCAGAGTTATCTCTGAGAAAATGATATCGAATCTCGATATGTTTTGTTTTTGAATGTAGGACAGGATTAGTTGTAATTAATATAGCAGCAGTGTTATCAATGTAAATTGGATTTTTAAGAAATTTGAACCCGTAATCCAGTAGTTGGTTTTGTAACCAAAGGATTTAAGAACATCCTACTGAAGCAGCTATGTACTCAGCTTCTGCGGTTGGAACGGAGACATTTGTTTGTTTCTTACATTGCCATGAGACTAATCTGGGTCCTAAAAACTGACAACCACCCGTACTTGATTTTCTATCTTGACAACATCCTCCATAATCACTATAGTATACCCATATAACTCGAAGTTTCCTTCATAAGGATACCATAACCCTAAGGCCGGTTTACCTTTGAGATATCTGAATATGCGTTTGATAGCAATTAAGTGGGATTCCTTCGGATCTGATTGATACCTGGCACTGACACAAATAGCATACATTAAGTCAGGTCTAGATGCAGTAAGATACATCAATGAACCAATCATAGATCTGTATAAAGTTTGGTCTACAGATTTTCCTTTTGGATCAGGCTCAATCTTGGTGTTTACATCAGCTGGAGTTCTTATAGATTGACAATCTTGCAGTTTAAATTTCTTCAAGAGTTTGTCAATGAACTTCTCTTGATTAATAAAGATTCCATTTGTAGATTGCTTAACTTGAAGTTCAAGAAAGAAATTTATTTCTCCCATAGAACTCACTTGAAATCAAGACTTCATGATTTCTTCGAATTCATTGCACAATTTTGGACTGGTAGAACCAAATATGATATCATCAACATACACTTGTAGACATAAAAGATCATCAGCATCCGTCTTGATAAACAGAGTTGGATCGATTTTCCCTCGCGTGTATCCATGTTGGATTAAGTGCTGTTATAATGTTTCATACCAGATTCTAGGGGCTTGATGTAAACCATAAAAAGCTTTGCTGAGCTTGTACACACGATGAGGAAATTCCGAATCTTCGAAACCCGGAGGTTGCTTTACGAACACATCATCAGCGATTGGTCCATACAAGAAAGCACCTTTCACGTCCATTTGATAAACCTTGAATTTCATGAATGATGCATAAGCCAGGAAGACACAAATTGATTCAAGTCTTGCAACTGGAGAAAATACTTCATCATAATCTATTCCTTCCTCTTGGGTTGTGCAACAAGTCTCGCTTTATTTTGAATAATAATTCCTCGGTCATCTGTTTTGTTTCTGAACAACCATCGTGTGCCTATGGCATTTTCTCCTTCAGGTAAATCCACAAGATTCCACGCTTCTTGTTTACGGAATTGAAGTAATTCTTCTTGCATAGCCTCAATCCAACTATTGTCCTTTAACGCTTTGGAAACATTTTTAGGAACAATTTGAGAAATAAAACACAAGTATAAACAAACATTTGCTTGTTCAGATTTACTCCTCGTAGTTCTTTCATTCAATGGACCGATAATGTGAGATGTTGGATGGTTCTTGTGAATAAGAGATGTTGGAATCTCATTTCCTCGAACATGAACATCCAGATTGGTTTGGTTTAAGTTAGAAAGCTGATGCAATAGGTTTGAAGAATGTGGATTGAAATTGAGAACTTGAGTCGGTGAGTTAATGAAGTAATCAAGATTATCGATGTCAACTACATCACCAGAAATGGATGAAGTTCCAGACTCAGGTTGTACAATTTCTTTACCATCATTAGGAATAGGCTGTGAAACTTCTTGATTTTCTGAAATGGAATGATCTTCATCTTGTTGAGAGAGATCATCATTATTTTCGAATCGAATTATAGAATCTTTGACAAAAGAGAAAAATGGATAATCTGGGCTTGAGTCATCCATATCATCAGAATCTGAATCATCACTAAAAGAACCGAGATCTCCTTGAAGTTTCTTCTCACCTGTAGAATCAAGCAAGTTAGATTGATTAAACAAGTTAGATTGAAAAGAGTTTGAAAATGAATCTAAATCAAATAACCAGGCTGGACCATTTGAAACTGATGGAAAAGAATTTTCAAGGAATTTAACGTTGAATGTTTCAAGTATAACATTTATCCTAGAGTTATAAACTCGATAGGCTTTTGAAACAGATGAATATCCAACAAAAAATACATCATCAGATTTTACATCAAATTTTCCTAGCTGATCACTTGAATTTAAAATCATAACTGGACAACCAAAAGATTTAAGAAAATCTATGTTTGGTTTCCTGCGAAACATCAAATCATAAGGAGTTTTTAGTTTGTCTTTCATAATTAAAGTACGATTCTGTACAAAACACGCAGTAGAAATGGCTTCATCCCAGAAAGTGATAGGAATTTTCGCATCTGCTAACATGGATCGTGCAGCCTCAATCAAAGTTCTGTTCTTCCTTTCAGCAACTCCATTTTGTTGTGGAGTTCTAGGAGCACTGAACTGATGAGCAATTCCTTTTCCTGCACAGAACATGTCAATATTAGCATTTTTAAATTCCGTTCCATTATCACTTCTTATTATTTTTACTTTTTGTTCAAGATGATTTTCTACTTTTATGATTAATTCTTTTAATAATTCAGTCGTTTTAGATTTAGCATTCGAAAAGAAAACCCATGAAAATCTGGTAAAGTCATCAATGATAACTAAACAATATGATTTTCTTCCAATACTCTTCACGTTGGTTGGTCCAAAAAGGTCCATATGCAACATCTGAAGGGGTTTGGAATTTGAGTTTATCTGCTTGGGCTTATAAGACATTCTATGCTGCTTCCCCTTTAAACATGCTGAGCAATGACCAGTAGTGGCAAACTTTTTTGTTGGAAGGCCGATAACATGATTTCCCGCTACAAGCTAGTTCATATTCTTGAAGTTGGAATGTCCGAGACGTCTATGCCAAAACTGACTTTCATCATTTGAAGCTTGAGCAATGAGACAAGTTGTTTCTGTAGAAGAATCCACTTGAGACATATCCAGTTTGTATACATCTCGATCCCGAACAGCTTTAACAACCACACAGTCCTTGCTAATCTGAAAACCTGGCTTCAAAATATAGCAATAAAAATCATTAAAAAGAACAGAATAGGATTTATCACAAATTTGGGATACACTTAACAAGTTAAAATTCAACTGTGAGCAGAAGTTGACTTTATCGAAGCTTATTATCCCGTTGGATACTATTCCTTCTCCTGTGATTTTTCCTCCTGCATCACCACCAAAGGCGACATGCGTACAATCCTTTAACTTAAAGTCTTATAATAAGGCATGATTGCCTGTCATGTGCCAGCTACACCCGCTATCCACATACCATGTGTTGATTGGTCTTCTCGGGCATACCTGCAAAACAAAGAAATTAAGTTGAGTTATCTACCCAAGCCGAGATGGTCTTGGGTTTTCCAAACTTATCAACAATTGTAAATTGTTTGAAATGAAGTTTGTTGACATCAGGCTTATTTTTAATGAATTTACCAATTCTGTTATTATTCACAAATTTTTGATTATTTGGAAAATTCATACTTTTTGAATGACCAATTTTTGAAAAACTTTTATTTTCAAAATTTTTATTATTCATTCTTACAGACCTTGGAATGAATTGATCTTTAACATATTGTTTTGGTCTCACCGGATCATTTCTTTTAAAAGATCTCAAACCTAAGGAAGGTTGGTTAGTTAATATGTTAAACCCAGCATTTTGATTTCTTTTATATTGGGGATTAACATAATCTTTGCTCACTGGTGAAGTAGCAAATCCTTTCCTCGATGAACTCTTTCGAAAGTAACAATTTTTTGTATTGTGAGTCCGTTCATCACAGTAAGTATAGTACTTATTAAAATAGCACTCTGAAGTTGAGTGATTTCTCATGTCGCATATGTGACAGTACTTGTTGAAAAAGCATTCAGCAATGTTGTGATTGTACATGTCACATATTTCACAGTACCTCTGCGGAGTGTTAAACAAATGTTTGTTAACTTTTGATGTTGACGCAACGTTTGATCCTTGTTTAGGTTTAGGCGTCAAAAAGTTAATATGTTGTTTTTTATTTGAAAAATTTTGTTTTTGATTTGACAGATTTTTCTTTTGCATATTTTGTTTTGTCTTTTGAACATGAACTTTATTCATTGTTTCCTTAGATACAAATCGTTTAACGACAGTGGAAGACTTAGAATCTGAACCTGTTTTCAGATCAGAGGTCGATTTGTTCTTAGGAGTTTGCTTAACATCTTGAATTGAATTCATGTTTAACATACCAGCAGACACAAATTTTATTGGTTTAAATTTATTTGTTTGATTTGTTGTCTGTGTCTTATTTTCTTTAATTTGATCATTTTTAGCTTTAAAATTTTCTTTAATTTGATCATTTTTAGCTTTATTCATTTTTCTTCTTCTTCTCTGGTTCCTTGATTTTGTGGAACTTGATTTTACTTGAGATTGAACATCTTCAGTTGAAGATTCTTTTTCATTTTTTTTCTTTTTCTGGTCCTTTTGCCATTTAGTAAATTCGAGATTATTTTTAGACCATATGAATTAGAATCTTCTGATGTTACTTCTTCATGTTTAGCTTTATCTTTGGTTTTGGAGTTTTGGTTATCATTTTTAGTTTTGGTTATCATTTTTAGTGATTACTTCCACCAAGACAGATTCTTTTGGAACAAAAATTTTCTTGCTTTTCGGTCTTGGTTCATAAGATTTGACTTTAACTGGATGACCGTTTTTTATTTTTTCAGTATCTTTCTCTTCAAAGATTTCTACATTAGCTTTCTCTTCTTCATTATCAGAAATCTTGTTCTTGTTTTGGAAAGCTTTGAGTTTTGCCTTATTCTCAGGAGAGTGATTGTGTGTATTAAAAATTTCTTGCAAAGTGTTAGTTATAGATTCAGGCATTGGTTCGTGAGTGAAACCTAATCCTGCTTTTTGTTTATCTTTTCTTTCACTTACCAGTTATTCCACGATTGTTTTGGAACTTTTGACTTTAGCAAGATCAACTTGAGTAGCAGCATGTGCTATTTTCTTCTGTTCTAAGTTCTTTTTCATTTCTTCAAGTTGTTTTGAAACTATTTCTAGTTCTTTCAAAGTTTTATTCCATGAAGTTTGTAAAGAAATGATCTTTTCATCAGATATTTTATGATCATTTTTGATATGCATAAATTCCTCTTGCTTAAGTTTTTCACATATTTTGTATGAGTAATTTCTGTAATAATCAACGTGTTCAAAGAAAAATTTTGTGCATAGTTTTTCTCTTACTTCTAATGGTATTTCAGGATATTTAGGAGGAGAGGTCTCAGAGTTAGAAGATGAATTTTCAACCTTTGGTTGATCTGATTGTGCCATTAAAGCAACTTCTTCTGAATCCTCTTTAGGATCAGATTTATCACACCAATCATATTCTTCTTCTTCATTCTCAGAATCATATTTAGCCTTTGGATCACTATCTTCTAACCAATCTTCTCCTTGAACTTCTGCAATAAGAGAAAAACTAGAGCTTAAGTCAGCTGTAAACTGCTCTGCATATGCACTCCAGTCGTATCCATCCTTGATGCTTACTACTAAAGCTTTCTTAGGTTCTTCAGAAGCTTTTGAGTCATCTTTAAGTTTAGGCATTGGTAAGCTTTGGTATGGCTTTTGGAATGTCTTTTGAGATGATTGTTGAAACTTCTGAATGCTTGAACTCGATTGGCTATTTCCTCCTTTGTTTCTGGGAGCTTTGCATTCCCTTGAAAAGTGACCATAGCTATTGCAGTTGAAACACCATGACTTAGACTTGTCAAATCCAATAGTCTTGTTAGCACTTGGCTTGTAGTTTCTGTTGACATATATTTTGAAAAATTTCTTCCAAGATGAACATGGCTTATATGCAAATAATACACACCTTTTGAAAAACAATTTTGAAATTAATTAAAGAAAATCTACTCAAAGTTAATCATCCTAATAGCTAATACATGATATTTAAATCTTTATTTATCAAATGCTTTTGTGAACAGATTAGCATATTATTCATTTATGCTAACATTGACCAGTTGTTAGTCCTTCTAATCGATATAACAGTGTACCTGATTGATAAACACTAACAAATCCCACTGATAACACAGATATCAATGATATTTGTGTAAAATATAGAACAAATACTATAAAATATGGATGAACAATGATGAACACCTCAAGAACATTCAATAAAACTGTTGGGTCTGATAAGGATATTCTATATTATCAACACAGTCAAAGTCAACAAAGGTCAACGTCACTGTCAAAGTCATCGGAAAAGGCAAACAGACGCGTTCGAAACGAAGAATCTAGACAAGATGTTGAAGATATAAATGACTAGGAGTTTATTGTTAATAAATATATTTTGTGTCAACAAAATATTTTTTTTTATGTTTAAGTCATTTTTATGTTTTATATGTAATCTCTCTAATTGTCTAAGTCTAGGGGCTTAATATGTCATTATCGAATATTATCACTATATATAGATTAGTGACAATTAGGTTTTGAGAGCTTGACTGAGCTTGAATGAGCCATTGATTGAGGGACTTTCACTTTGTAATATATTTAGCAATCAATTCAAATCAAACAAGGATTTTTTGAATGTTCTTGAGGTGTTCATCATTGTTCATCCATATTTTATAGTGTTTGATCTATATTTTACACAAATATCATTGATATCTGTGTTATCATTGGGATTTGTTTGTGTTTATCAATCAAGTGCACTATTATATCGATCAAGTGGACCAACAATTTGATCAAACATAATTTGATCATGAGATCACATCCTCAAGATATACTTAAGCACAAGGATGTATTTAAACATCGACAAGTTAGTGAGATCACACTGAAGCAGAGTCTGATCATGATTTTAAAATTTTGATAGCCAAAAAGAGTTCAAGAATGATTGTTGGTATATTTGTCCAATTTAAACCCATGTCTTATTCTTTTCAAAGAGTGACCTGCAACTGATTTTATCATGTTTTAGGTTCGATTAGAGAAGCTCAGGTAACTTGGTTCCCACATACATCCGGTAATGAACTTATCCCGTCATCAGGGCTTATTGAGTAATATAATTAACTCTGCTTGATTTTCTTTTGAGGTTCAACAATGATCTTAGTTTAAGAATCACTGTGCTTTTATTTTAGGGAACAGATGATGAGAGCTCCAGGTCTATACTTACATATAACAGAGGAGATGATCATCTAAGCATGTTGATGAGAGCTTCAGGTCTATACTCACGTATAACAGAGAAGATCATCGCTCCAGGTGAATGCTTCCGATAGCAGAGGAGATAAGCATGAAATATACATCTGAAGAGGTAACGAGAAGCTACATTCAGGACTTGGGGATAGGGAGATTTTTGGAAAGGAAGGGATCAAGGCAGAAGTCAGATACTCTCAACCCGTTTTTTGTGAGACTTGTAACTTTATGCAGGCCGAGATGTCATGGAAATGATCCTTATCACCAAGTTCTAAAGCTTTAGTTTGGCTACAAAATCACTGTTTACTTTGTTTTTGGGCTGAGCCTACCATGCATATCACATAATGAAACTGTCTTTTTAGATTTTAGAATTTTAAGTGAAACAGACATCTACATCAGTTACTATCATTTCTCATAAAGGTACAAGTCATGCAACCAAGCATACAAAGAAAACATAATATCATTTCTCAGTCAGCCCAAATCAAGTTCTTAGTTCCCATTTCAATTATACTAGCAAAGAAAGTCTTCCATATTATACTAGCAAAAAGATGAGAAATAAAGTAGCAAGAAAAATACAGCGATTGTGAAGTGTGAACTGTAATAGTGCAGATAAGTATCGAAAATATGGATGAGATACCAAAACCATAACATGTTTGTTCTGCTTCAAATTTGACTGAGGAACGTTCTCTGTCGGTAAACCGGATTACTAACAGTCCTCCTGAACTATTCCTGCACTCATTAATAGATTAGTTAGAGAGAGGGACCCAGGCCATCGTGGTCCTGGGAGTTCCTTTTTCATCAGTGTACATAACCTGCTTTAGCACACACGTTTTTGAAAAATCATTTATTTCTTTAACCTTTTGTTTTACTTTCCAAATTTGTTTCTATTCAATTACTTTAGATTTGAAAGAATTGAATTTGGAAATCATTTTCTTTTTAAGACGCGGATTTGAAACATTGGTCCTTTTCATCTTTGAATCATGTGAAACCAGCTTCACATGAGAAGGTTTTGATAGATTGTTCTTCATCCAACCATTCAAAGATGTGTGCTTTTTACTTTTTAAACCAGAGAAGCAACCCGTGCCCCAAGCCTGTCTTTGAACTTGATGGCACTTCTTTAGCACATAACCTTCTTTTCCACATCTAAAGCAGACCTTGAAAAGCTTTTGGCTCTTTGTAGTCTCGTGAAAAGCAGGAGTGGGAGGAGCCTGCTTGGCAGTTGTTGCTGCTTGTTGACAACCTTGAAGCTTCTTCTTTCGGATATCAAAAGATTTAACTTTTTGAGGCTTTGTCGATGTGGATTTCAAACTAAGCTGTGATTTGGCGTGTGATGTTTGAAGAGATAAGATCTGAACATTCTTTTGAGAACCCTTTTGTATGACTGGTGACTTGGCAGACTTGGAGGCAGATTTATGGCGAGCTTGATGGATAGCAGATGAAAATGGTGAGTGCTTATGCTGAGAGTTAGAGGAACTGCTGATTTGTTTAGCATTTAGAGATGAGATCTGTATAGGTGTTGATTCAACTTTTGGAAGCATTTGAGACTTGACGACTTCAGGTGACTTCAGGAATTTTGATTCATCATCTGTGCTTGTCCAGTCTTGTATACATAATTGTGCTTCCAACGGATCTTGATTGATACCACTTGTTGAGTTCTGATTGCCTAACGATTCCATAGTTGTTCCTTCTTTGACAAACCTGACAGGAACAAAAGAAGGGATATTACTTGTTTTGAATTTGTTAAAGAAGTTATGGGAAACACCTGATAATGGATTTGAAGCATCAAGGGTGGAATTATCATTTTGCTTATCAGATCCTTGTTTGATGAGTCCCAAACCTACAGGAGAATCATATTCATCTCGAACCTCTTTGTGATTAACGCTGCTTAAACCTGTATGTAGACTATTAGTATCTGCAACTTCAATTAAATCATTAGATGGATGAGGTCGAGGCATAGGAGAGTAACAATGTGTGCTAGGAAGAGGATAAACATATGAAGTTTCACCACATCCCACACCCGTTTTGATTCTAGCTCCCCTTTGCTTACAAAATAGTTCTTCCTGTTTCATCCCTGATATCGTCCATTTATCAAGTTTCGTTTTAAGCTTGCTAGTCTCAAATTCTGCTAAAGTGACTCGTTTGTTCAAAACATTAATCTCGACAATCTTTTCTAAAAGATTTCTTTTTAAAAGATCATTTTCCTTTAAGTTTCTCTTAGTTTGATAAAATATTTGGACTCATTGATTTTAAGTTCTTTGTTTATTTTTTTAATTCTTTTTCTTATTCTAACAATAATCTATTAGCTTTATAGACACAAAATAAATGAATTTTGCAGGGAGGAGAACACATGTCTTGAACAAGCTCATAAGGTAGTCCTATAACTAGCTTTGTAGCAGCTAGGGCTTTTTCACATTGACAGACATGAGTGTTCTTTTTATATTCTTCCTCCTCGGTAGCTCTCTTCTTAGCTTCTTCAGCTTCACCTTCCTCTTGCTTTCCTTCATCCTAAACTTTACACTGGCTTTCAGAATCACCAACATCACCAACACTCTCACCTTGAGTGTCACACCTGAATTCTTTGAAAGGATCAAAATCCTCAATAGAATCCTCATCACTGTTTACCACCTCAGCCATCAATGCATGGTTGACTTCTTCTTTAGTTTTTTGATCTCAACACTTGAACATACACCACCATACATGAATTGATTATACTCTTCTCTTTTCATATCTAAATCAAATGACTTCAGCTTGTTGATAACTTCAATGAGTTTGTAGTCAACAAAATTTATTTCCTGCTTTAACAATCTAACTTGTGGACTCCACTATGGAGGAAGAGATTCCAAAAGTTTTGTGACTTGTTCATTGTTCCCCAACTGGTCATCATACTTCTTAAGGTTGCTTGCCACCATCAGAAATTGATCAACAAAATCAGATATCTTTTCATCTTTCATGGATGCAAAAGAATCAAACCGACATTGTGCCGATATTAGATTATCAGATTTGAAGGAATTAGGGACTTCTGAAAGAGCCATTTTTGACATGATCAGAAATTAATTTCACTGAAATTTCACTAAACTCGCTGGCAATTTTGCTATTAGTTTCGCTAGTAGTTTCGCCAGTAATTTCAATAGTAGTTTCGCCCAGCAGTGGCACACTAATGCTAGTTTCGTAGGATAGTTTCACCCGAAACTAGTTGAACTTTTGTTCAGAAATCAATTTGGCAGCAATTTTGCTGAGTTTGGCACATAAACACCATGAACTTTCGTTCAACGCATGTACTTTCGCAGAGACAAAGAAACCAGATTCAAAAATCAAGAACTTTGTAGTTTCACAAAAAGAGCTCTAGTTTCGCTAGGCGAAACTATGTAGTTTTGCTGAGTGAAGATATAGTTTTGCTGGAAGAGCTGTAGATTCGCCCGACGTATCTGAAAGACTTTTTCAGCACGAAATCAATCCAAACTCATCCAAATCTCAATGAATTTGAGATCTGATGATTTTTAAAGCTTCCCACACCAAAATAGAGCAATCCTCAATCAATTTCCTTATCAAAAACATGCAGATCAGATCAAAAATGAATGGAACAGTGAATTTAAACTAGAAAACCAAACAAAACTCAAATAATCAAGAGCGCAATAGCTCTGATACCAAATTATAGGTCCACTTGATCGATATAATAGTGCACTTGATTGATAAACATAACCAAATCCCACTGATAACACAGATATCAATGATATTTGTGTAAAATATAGATCAAACACTATAAAATATGGATGAACAATGATGAACACCTCAAGAACATTCAAAAAATCCTTGTTTGATCTGAATTGATTGCTAAATATATTACAAAGTGAAAGTCCCTCAATCACTGGCTCATTCAAGCTCATTCAAGCTCTCAAAACCTAATTGTCACTAATCTATATATAGTGATAATATTCACTAATGACATATTAAGCCCCTAGACTTAAACAATTAGAGAAATTACATATAAAACATAAAAATGACTTAAACATAAATTAATATATTTTGTTGACACAAAATATATTTATTAACAATAAACTCCTAGTCATTTATATCTTCAACATATTGTCTCGATTCTTCATTTCGAACGCATCTGTTTGCCTTTTCCGATGACTTTGACAGTGATGTTGACGTTTGTTGACTTTGGCTGTGTTGATAATATAGACTATCCTTATCAGACCCAACAATACTCCCCCTTAGTCTACCATTATCAACGCCTTGTATCGTGATCAGCACCGATAAGTCAACCATATAATGATCTTCAATCTTCCCCTAGATTGATGATCTGGTATTGAAGATTTTTCATCTTTCAAGCTCCCCCTTTTTGTATGCTCCCCCTCTTCATGTGCATTCTTTGTGAATAATCAGACACAACTTTTCCAACTCTCTATTCTTGAGTGCTTCAGAAGATGTAGGAGGAGGAATCCTAGCTTGGTTTCTTCTGCAAACTTGAGGAACAGGTTCTCTGGTCAAGTACTTTGCTTAGCTGACGATCGATCATCATTTGAAGCAAAAATCTGTAACACAATCACAACCACAATCTCGCAACTTCCTGTCATATCATTTCAGTTAACAAATAAACCCGTGTTTATCTGTGTGTGCGATTTCCAGTGAAATGCATGTGAAAATAATAACATTTTAATAGCATAATGTGGAAGACTTGAAATAATTTGAAATGAAAAACACCCTTATATATATATATATATATATATATATATATATATATATATATATTAATCACCTTGCACCAAGAACGAAATCATGAGATCACATCCTCAAGATATACTTAAGCACAAGGATGTATTTAACCATCGACAAGTTAGTGAGATCACACTGAAGCAGAGTCTGATCACGATTTTAAAATTTTGATAGCCAAAAACAGTTCAAGAATGATTGTTGGTATATTTGTCCAATTTAAACCCATGCCTTATTCTTTACAACGAGTGACCTACAACTGATTTTATCATGTTTTAGGTTCGATTAGAGAAGCTCAGTTAACTTGGTTCCCACATACATCTGGCAAAGAACTTATCCCTTCATCAGGGCTTATTGAGTAATATGATTAACTCTGCTTGATTTTCTTTTGAGGTTCAACAATGATCTTAGTTTATGAATCACTGTGCTTTTATTTTAGGGAACAGATGATGAGAGCTCCAGGTCTATACTTACGTATAACAGGGGAGATGATCATCTAAGCATGCTGATGAGAGCTTCAGGTCTATACTCGCGTATAACAGAGAAGATCATCGCTCAAGGTCAATGCTTTCGCGTAGCATAGGAGATAAGCATGAAATATACATCTGAAGAGCTAACGAGAAGCTACATTCAGGACTTGGGGATAGGGAGATTTTAGGAAAGGAAGGGATCAAGGCAGAAGTCAGATACTCTCAACCCATTTTTTATGAGACTTGTAACTTTATGCAGGCCAAGATGTAATGGAAATGATCCTTATCATAAAGTTCTAAAGCTTTAGTTAGGCTACAGAATCACTGTTTACTTCATTTTTGGGCTGAGCCTACCATGCATATCATATAATGAAACTGTCTTTGTCGATTTTAGAATTTTAAGTAAAACAGACATCTACATCAGTTACTATCATTTCTCACAAAGGTACAAGTCATGCAACCAAGCATACAAAGAAAACATACTATCATTTCTCAGTCATTCCAAATCAAGTTCTTAGTTCCTATTTCAATTATACTAGCAAAGAAAGTCTTCCAAGTTATACTAGCAAAAAGATGAGAAATATAGTACCAAGAAAAATGCAGTGATTATGAAGTGTGAACTATAATAGGGCAGATCAGTATCCAAAATATGGATGAGATACCAAAACCATAACATGTTTGTTCCGCTTCAAATTTGACTGAGGAACATTCTCTGTCGGTAAAACAGATTACTAACAGTCCTCCTGAACTGTTCCTACACTCATTAACAGATTAGTTAGAGAGAGCGACCCAGGCCATCATGGTCCTGGGAGTTCCTTTTTCATTAGTGTACATAACCTGCTTTAGTACACACCCTTTTAAAAAATCATTTATTTCTTTAACCTTTTGTTTTACTTTCCAAATTTGTTTCTGTTCAATTACTTTAGATTTGAAAAAATTAAATTTGGAAATCATTTTCTTTTTAAGACCCGAATTTGAAACATTGGTCCTTTTCATCTTTGAATCATGTGAAACCAGCTTCACATGAGAAGGTTTGGATAGATTGTTCTTCATCCAACCATTCAAAGATGTGTGCATTTTACTTTTTGAACCAGGGAAACAAGCCGTGCCCCAAGCCTGTCTTTGAACTTGAGGGCACTTCTTAGCACATGACCTTCTTTTCCACATCTAAAGCAGGCCTTGAAAAGCATTTGGCTTTTTGTAGTCTCGTGATAAGTAGGAGTGCGTTGAGCCTGCTTGGAGGTTGTTGCTGCTTATTGACATCCTTGAAGCTTCTTCTTTCAGATATCAAAAGATTGAACTTTTTGAGGCTTCATCGATGTGGATTTCGAACTAAGCTGTGATTTGGCATGTGATGTTAGAAGAGATTAGATCTTAACATTCTTTTGAGAACCCTTTTGTATGACTGGTGACTTGGCAGACTTGGAGGCAGATTTATGGCGAGCTTGATGGATAGCAGATGAAGATGGTGAGTACTTCTGCTGAGATTTAGAGGAACTACTGATTTGTTTAGCATTTAGAGAAGAGATCCGTATAGGTGTTGATTCAACTTTTGGAAGCATTTGAGACTTGACAACTTTAGGTGACTTAATGATTTTTGATTCATCATCTGAGCTTATCCAGTCTTGTATACACAAGTTTGCTTCCAACAGATCTTGATTGATAACACTTGTTGAGTTCTGATTGCCTGACGATTCCACAGCTATTCTTTCTTTGACAAACCTGACAGGAACAAAAGAAGGGATTTTACCTATTTTGAATTTGTTAAAGAAGTTATGGGAAACACCTGATACTGGATTTGAAGCATCAAGGGTGGAATTATCATTTTGCTTATTAGATCCTTGTTTGATGAGTCCCAAACCTATAGGAGAATCATATTCATCTCGAATCTCTTTGTGATTAACGCTGCTTAAACTTGCATGTAGACTGTTAGTATCTGCAACTTCAATTAAATCATTAGATGGATGAGGTTGAGGCATAGGAGAGTAACATTGAGTGCTGGGAGGAGGATAAACATATGAAGTTTCACCACATCCCACACCCGTTTTGATTCTAGCTCCCCTTTGCTTACAGAATAGTTCTTCCTGTTTCATCCCTGATATCGTCCATTTATCAAGTTTAAGTTTAAGCTTGCTAGTCTCAAATTCTGCTAATATGACTCGTTTGCTCAAAACATTAATCACGACATTCTTTTCTAAAAGATTTCTTTTTAAAAGATCATTTTCCCTTAAAGCTTCTCTTAGTTTGATAAAATATTTGGACTCATTGACTTTAAGTTCTTTGTTTATTTGTTTTAATTCTTTTTCATTCTCAAACAATAATCAATTAGCTTTATAAACTCCAAATAAATGAATTTTGCAGGGAGGAGAACACATGTCTTGAACAACCTCATAAGGAAGTCCCATAACTAGCTTTTCAGTAGCTAGGGCTTTTTCACATTGACAGACAGGAGTGTTCTTTTTATATTCTTCCTCCTCAACAGCTCTCTTCTTAGCTTCTTCAGCTTCACCTTCCTCTTGCTTTCCTTCATCCTGAACTTTACAGTGGCTTTCATAATCACCAACATCACCAACACTCTCACCTTGAGTGTCACACCTAAATTCTTTGAAAGGATCAAAATCCTCAACAGAATCCTTATCACTGTTTACCACCTTAGCCATCAATGCATCGTTGACTTCTTCTTTAGTTTTTTTGATCTCAACACTTGAAGATACACCACCATACATGAATTGATTACACTCTCCTCTTTTCATATCCAAATCAAATGACTTCAGCTTGTTGATAAATTCAATGAGTTTGTAGTCAGCAAAATTTATTTCCTTCTTTAACAATCTAACTTGTGGACTCCACTATGGAGGAAGAGATTCCAAAAGTTTTATGACTTGTTCATGGTTCCCCAGATGGTCATCATACTTCTTAAGGTTGCTTGCCACCATCAAAAATCGATCAATAAAATCAGATATCTTTTCATCTTTCATGGCTGCAAAAGAATCAAACCGACTTTGTGCCGATATTAGATTATCATATTTGAAGGAATTAGGGACTTCTGAAAGAGCCATTTTTGACATGATCAGAAATTAATTTCGCTGAAATTTCACTAAATTAACTGGCAATTTCGCTAGTAGTTTCACTAGTAGTTTCGTCAGTAATTTAGACAGCAGTTTCGCCCAGCAGTGGCACGCTGATGCTAGTTTCGCAGGATAGTTTCGCCCGAAACTAGTTGAACTTTCGTTCAGAAATCAATTTGGCAGCAATTTCGCTGGGTTTGGCACATAAACACCATGAACTTTCGTTCAACGCATGTACTTTCGCAGAGACAAAGAAACCAGATTCAAAAATCAAGAACTATGTAGTTTCGCTGAAAGAGCTCTAGTTTCGCTAAATGAAGATACAGTTTCGCTGGAAGTGCTGTAGATTCGCCCGACGTATCTGAACGACTTTTTCAGCACGGAATCAATCCAAACTCATCCAAATCTCAATGAATTTGATATTTGATGATTTCTAAAGCTCCCACACCAAAATAGAGCAATCCTCAATCAATTTCCATGTCCAAAACACGCAGATCAGATCAAAAATGAATGGAACAGTGACTTTAAGCTAGAAAACCAAACAAAACTCAAATAATCAAGAGCACAATAACTCTGATACCAAATCCACTTGATCGATATGATAACGATACATTGATATGCTATAAGATATGGATGAACAATGATGTTAAGAAAGTCTGAATTGATTGCCTGAAAGTCCCTCAATCAATGGCTTATTCAAGCTCTCAAAACCTAATTGTCACTAATCTATATATAGTGATAATATTCACTAATGATCACTATATTCACTAATGACATATAAAGCCCCTAGACTTAGACAATTAGAGAAATTACATATAAAACATAAAAATGACTTAAACATAAATAAATATATTTTGTTGACATAAAATATATTTATTAACAATAAACTCCTAGTCATTTATATCTTCAAAATCTTGTCTCGATTCTTCATTTCGAAGGTGTTGGTTTTTCTTTTTCGATGACTTTGATAGTGACGTTGACCTTTGTTGACTTTGACTGTGTTGATAATATAGACTATCCTTATCAGACCCAACAAAAACCCTTGTTTTCTCTGAATTTGATTGCTAAAGATATTACAATGTGAAATCCCCTCAATCAATGGCTCATTCAAGCTCTACAACACTCTAATGACTCTAGCTATTTATAGTCTAACGACAATTAGACTTAGTGACATTTAGCACCCTAAACTATGAATAAAGCATGACAATTATGAAATTACAATTAAAACCCAAACTAGACTAATAAAGACTAAATGTATATTTTGTTGACAACAAAATATATATATTAACTCTAAGACCCGTGTTCTTTGTATCTTCAACGTCTCATTACTAATCTTCATCCCGAACGCGTCGTCTTGACTGTTGCGTTGACTTTGACCGTTGATGTTGACTTTTGTTGACTTTGACTGTGTTGATAATATTAGACTATCTTTCAGACCCAATAATACTCCCCCTTGGTCTATTATTATCAACTCCTTATATCATCTTCAGCTCCGAGAAGACAACCATATAATGGTCTTCAATCTCCCCCTAGATTGATGATCTGTTACTGAAGATCTTTCATCTTATAGTATTTTCCCCCTCTTTGTATGCTCCCCCTCTACGTGTGCATTCTTTGTGAATGATCAAGAACAACTTTTCTAACTCTCTATTCTTTAGTGCTTCAAAAGATGCAGGAGGAGGAATCCTAGCTCGGTGTCTTCTCCAAACTTGAAGAACGGGTTCTCTGGTAAGGTACTTTGCTCAGCTGATGATCGGCCATCATTTGAAGGAAAAAATCTGTAACACAATCACAACCACAATCTCGCGACTTCCTATCAGATCATTTCAATTAACAAATAAACCCGTGTTTATCTGTGTGTGAAATTTCCCGTGAAATGCATGTGAAAATGATAACATTTTAATAGCATAATGTGGAAGACTTGAAATATATATATATATACTTAAGCACAAAGATTTATTTTACACCAAGAACTAATTTGATCATGAGATCCCATTCTCAAGATATACTTAAGCACAAAGATTTATTTAAACATCGACAAGTCAGTGAGATCACACTGATACAGACTCTGATCATAATTTTAATTTTTTTATAGCCAAAACAATTCAAGAATGATTGTTGGTATATTTATCCAATTTAAACCCATGCCTTATTCTTTTCAGCAAGTGATCTGTAACTGATTTTATCATGTTTTAGGTTCGATTAGAGAAGCTCGGGTAACTTGGTTCCCACGGACATCCGGCATAGAACTTATCCCTTCATCAGGACTTATTGAGTAATATGATTAACGATGCTTGATTTTCTTTTGAGTTTTCAACAATGATCTTAATTTAAGAATCATTGTGCTTTTATTTGGGGAACCGATGATTAGAGCTCCAGGTCTATACTTACGTATAACAGAGGAGATGATCATCTGAGCATGCTAATGAGAGCTTCAGGTCTTTATAAGAAGATCATCACTCCAGGTCAATGCTCCCGCATAGCAGAGGAGATAAGCATGAAACATACATCTGAAGAGCTAACGAGAAGCTACATTCAGGACTTAGGGATAGGGTGGGATCAAGGCAGAAGTCAGATACTCTCAACCCGTTTTTGATGAGACTTGTAACTTTGTGCAGGCCGAGATGTCATGGAAATGATCCTTATCACCGAGTTCTAAAGCTTTAGTTAGGCTTCAGAATCACTGTTTACTTTGTTTTCGGGTTGAACCTACTAAGTATATCATATAATGAAATTGTCTTTTTAGATTTTAGAATTTTAAGTGATACAGATTTCTACATCAGTTACTATCATTTCTCACAAAGGAACAAAACATGCTACCAAGCATACAAAGAAAACATACTATCATTTCTGACTCATCCCAAATCAAGTTCTTAGTTGACATTTCAATTATACAAGCAAAGAAAGTCTTCCAAATTATACTAGCAAAAATATAAAAAATAAAGTACCAAGAAAGGTGTAGTGATTATGAAGTATGAACTGTAATAGTGCAAATAAGTATCCAAAATATAGATGAGATACCAAAACCATAACCTGATTGTTCCGCTTCAAATTTTACTGAGGAACTTTCTCTATCGGTAAAAAGGATTACTAACAGTCCTCCTGAACTGTTCCTGCACTCATTAACAGATTAGTTAGAGAGGGGGACCCAGGCCATCGTGGTCCTGGGAGTTCCTTTTTCATCAGTGTACATAACCTGCTTAAGCACACAGCCTTTTGAAAAATCATTTATCTTTTTAAATTTTTGTTTTTCTTTCCAAATTTGTTTCTGTTCAATTACTTTTGATTTGAAAGAATTGAATTCGAAAATTATTTTCTTTTTAAGACCTGAAGGAAGAGATTTTGATTTTGAAACATTGGTCATTTTCATCTTTGAATCATGTGAAATCGGCTTCACATGAGAAGGTTTGGATAGATTGTTCTTCATCCAACCATTCAAAGATGTATGTTTTTTACTTTTTGAACCAGAGAAGCAACCCGTGCTCCAAGCCTGTCATTGAACTTGAGGGCAATTCTTTAGCACATGACCTTCTTTTCCACATCTAAAGCAAGCCTTGAAAGGCTTTTTGTTCTTTGTAGTCTCGTGGAAAGCAGGAGAGGGTGGAGCCTGCTTTGTGGTTGTTGCAGCTTGTCGACAACCTTGAAGCTTCTTCTTTCGGATATCAGAAGATTGAACTTTTTGAGGCTTTGTCGATGTGGATTTCAAACTAAGCTGTGATTTGGCGTGTGATGTTTGAAGAGATAAGATCTAAACATTCTTTTGAGAACCCTTTTGTATGACTGGTGACTTGACAGACTTGGAGGCAGATTTATGGCGAGCTTGATGGATAGCAGATGAAAATGGTGAGTGCTTCTGCTGAGAGTTAGAGGAACTGCTGATTTGTTTAGCATTTAGAGTTGAGATCTGTATAGGTCGTGATTAGACTTTTGGAAACTTTTGAGACTTGACAACTTCAGGTGACTTAGTGATCTTTGATTCATCATCTGAGCTTGTCCAGTCTTGTATACACAAGTCTACTTCTAATGGATCTTGATTGATGCCTCTTGTTGTGTCGGTTTGTATTGTCGAGTTCTGATTGCCTGAAGATTCCATAGCAGTTCCTTCTTTGACAAATATGACAGGAACAAAAGAAGGGATGTTACCTGTTTTAATTTTGTTAAAGAAGTTACGGGAAATAACTGATACTGGTTTTAAAGCATCAGAGGTGGAATTATCATTTTGCTTATCAGATCCTTGCTTGATGAGTCCCAAACCTGCAGGAGAATCATATTCATCTCGAACCACTTTATGATTAACGCTACTTAAACCTGCATGTCGACTGTTAGCATCGGCAACTTCAATTAAATCATCAGATGGATGAGGTTGAGGCATAGGAGAGTAACATTGAGTGCTAGGAGGAGGATAAACATATGAAGTTTCACCACATCCCACACCCGTTTTGATTCTAGCTCCCCTTTGCTTACAGAATAGTTCTTCCTGTTTCATCCCTGATATCATCCATTTATCAAGTTTCGTTTTAAGCTTGCTAGTCTCAGATTCTGCTAATGTGACTCGTTCGCTCAAAACATTAATCTTGACATTCTTTTCTAAAAGATTTCTTCTTAAAAGATCTTTTTATTTTAAAGGTTCTCTAAGTTTGATAAAATATCTGGACTCATTGATTTTAAGTTCTTTGTGTATTTGTTTTAATTCTTTTTCATTTTCTAACAATAATCTGTTAGCTTTATAAACTTTAAATAAATGAATTTTGCAGGGAGGAGAACACATGTCTTGAACAACCTCATAAGGAAGTCCCATAACAATCTTTTCAGCAGCTAGGGCTTTTTCACATTGACAGACAGGAGTATTCTTTTTGTATTCTTCCTTCTCAATAGCTCTCTTCTTAGCTTCTTCAACTTCACCTTCCTTTTGCTTTCCTTCATCCTGAACTTTATATCGGCTTGCACAATCACCAACATCACAAACACTCTCACCTTGAGTGTCACACCTGAATTCTTTTAATGGATCAAAAATCTCAACATAATCCTCAACACTATTTACCACCTCAGCCATCAATGCATGGTTGACTTCTTCTTTAGTTTCTTTGATCTCAACACTTGAAGATACACTACCACACATGAATTGATTATACTTTCTTCTTTTCATATCCAAATCAAATGACTTCAGCTTGTTGATAACTTTAATGAGTTTGTAGTTAGCAAAATTTCTTTCCTGCTTTAACAATCTAACTTGTGGACTCCCCTATGGAGGAAGAGAGTCTAAAAGTTTTGTGACTTGTTCATGGTTCCCCAGCTAGTCATCAAACTTCTTAAGGTTGCTTGCCACCATCAGAAATTAATCAACAAAATCAGATATCTTTTCATCTTTCATGGCTGCAAAAGAATCAAACCAACTTTGTGCCAATATTAGATTATCAGATTTGAAGGAATTAGAGACTTCTGAAAAAGCCATTTTTTACATGATCAGAAATCAATTTCGCTGGCAATTTCGCTGGTAGTTTCGCTGGTAGTTTTGCCAGTAATTTCGACAGCAGTTTCGCCCAGCAGTGGCATGCTGATGCTAGTTTCAAAGGGCAGTTTAGCCCAAAACTAGTTAACTTTCGTTCAGAAATCAATTTGGCAGCAATTTCGTTGAATTTGGCACACAAACACCATGAACTTTCGTTCAACGCATGTACTTTTGCAGGGACGAAAAAACCACATTCAAAAATCAAGAACTTTGTAGTTTGGCAGAAGAATTCTAGTTTCACCAGACGAAACTATGTAGTTTCGTTGAATGAAGATTTAGTTTCGCTGGACGAACTGTAGTTTCGCCCGACGTGTCTGAACAGCTTTTTCAGCACAAAATCAACTGAAATTCATCCAAATCTCAATGAATTTGAGATCTGATGATTTCTAAAGCTTCCCACACCAAAATCGAGCAATCCTCATTCAATTTCCATGTCTAAAACACCCAGATCAGATCGAAAATGAATGGAACAGTGACTTTGAACTAGAAACCAAACAAAATTTAAATAATCAAGAGCTCTGATACCATATTGTTGGTCCTATTGATCGATATGACAGTGCACCTAATTGATAAACACTAACAAATCCCACTGATAACACAAATATCAATGATATTTGTGCAAAATATAGAACAAACACTATAAAATATGGATGAACAATGATGAACACCTCAAGAACATTCAATAAAACCCTTGTTTGATTGCTAAAGATATTACAAAGTGAAATCCCCTCAATCAATGGCTCATTCAAGCTCTACAACAGTCTAATGACTCTAGCTATTTATAGTCTAATGACAATTAGACTTAATGACATTTAGCACCCTAAACTATGAATAAAGCATGACAATTATAAAATTACAATTAAAACAAAAACTTGACTAATAAAGATTAAATGTATATTTTGTTAACAACAAAATATATATATATTAACTCTAAGACCCGTGTTCTTTGTATCTTCAAAGTCTCACTACTAATCTTCGTCCCGAACGCGTCGTCTTGACTGTTGCGTTGACTTTGGCCGTTGATGTTGACTTTTGTTGACTTTGACTGTGTTGATAATATTAGACTATCTTTCTAACCCAACACCAGTTTAATCAATCATTGTTTAAAATGATCTCTAATCAAATGATACTTGATGTTGATGTGCTTTGTCTTTTAGTGTTGTAATGATTCTTTGTGATTGAGATAGCATTATTGTTGTCTATATGGATAGGAGTCTTCTTGAAGTTGAATCCATAATCTAGCATCTGATTCTGAATCCAAAGCACTTGAGCACAGCAGCTTGCAGCAGCAATGTATTCAACTTCAGTAGTTGATGCGGATACATAGGATTGCTTCTTGCATTGCCATGAGATAATCCTTCCACCAAGGAACTGACATCCCCTAGATTTAGACTTGGCAGTCATATTGCATCCACCTTAGTCAATATCTGTATATGCATACACATTGAAGACACACTTCTTTGGATACCTAAGTCCCAGTGTGGGAGCTCCTTTGAGGTATCTAAGAATCCTCTTGACAGCAACTAGGTGTGACATCTTGGGGTTGGTTTGATATCTTGCACATATGCATGTGGAAAACATGATATCAGACCTGCTGGCTGTTTGGTGTATAAGACACCCAATCATAGCTTGGTATTGATGTTCATCCACACACTCCCCCTCAAGATAAGGTCCTAGTGAGTGGTTTCTAGCTATGGGAGTCCTAGAAACCTTACGATGAAATCTAGTTAGTATGTCTTATACATACTTTGACTAGTTTATGAAGATGCCATTGTTAACTTGCTTCACTTGAATTCCAAGAAAGAAGGCACTCTCCTTTATATGAAGGTCAACTGTGGGAGTTCTAGAGAACTTTCCAATAGGTCATCATGGACGGTGAGAAGGAACTTTCTGCCTCAGTGCAAGGGAGCACTGTTTTAATCACTCCAGCCACCATAAACCAACACCTGCAGCTAGATGATGAAGATGGTAAGGTATCCTTCATAAAGGAGGCAGTCAATGAAACATTCCAATAGATGAGCTATAAAGGTGACCATTTAGTCAGAAAGTTAAATAAGGGAAAGGTTTCCTCTCAATGGAAATACCTCCTCCATATGGTCATCCACTCACTATCCAACAAGCATGGAGGATGGACCAAGTTCTAAAAGACCTATCCTATATAGTCCATGGAATGGTCCATGGGATCAAGTTCAGGTATTCATAATTTGTATATACAAATTTACTTGGAAACTTAGATTCCCTTGAATATTACATGTTCCCTAGATATGTCCAGCACATTCTCAAATGTGAACTAGACTCAAAGTTGAGGGGAACAGTTAATATTTTAAAGCTGGGACAGATGAAGCCTGACATCTTTAAAATAATGAGAAAAACCACTGTTGGTTTTTCTGGGATAGAAACAGCCCTTGTCCTAAAAATGTTAGAGCAACCACCTTAAGATGAAGACTTGGTAATCCCAGCTAATGTTGAACCCACACCTTCTTCAAGACCACCTACACAGGCTCAAATCACCATCACCTACACAAGAAAATCCACACGAACCCCTGCTCAGTCTATTCAAATTAAGAAGGCCCCTATATGCTCACCCATATAGGAGCAAGTGGAATCAAGAGCTCTCACTTTTCTAAGGAGCTTACTACTCCCATTCCTTCAACTATCAATGCTGAGGTTCCTCATGCTCAGCCTGATGAGCTCAGAACCCTAGCCTTAAGTCATCATCCTGAGTCTCAACACTCAGATGATCAACCTTCCAAGGAAAGCTACTATCCCCAACCGTTACACCTTAACCAACCAATTCCCAACCTTGACTTCTATGATGATGAAGACATGGGATTCATGAATCTTTCTACTCCTCCCCTACTTAAAGAGAGATGAGTGCTCCTGACACTCTCATGTCTAGCCCACATCATCCACCCACTACTAAGGTGGACCTCTCTGAACATGTTTAAGAGGTCCATGTGGAAGAGGCTCTCAGTTCTGCAAGTGGTTACATCATTAAGACCTTAACCACGACAACCCAGCTTCTTGACACTTCTTATGAAGCAGTCATAGAGCAGGGGAAATCCAGAGACCAAGAACAAATATCTGGTGGTGAGAGGGATGACTTTGGTTATGCACTCTCATACCCCTATGATTATTTTGATGAAGATGAGGGGAGCATGAAACAAAAGGTGCAAGAATTGATTGATATATGCATATATCTTGTTTCTATGGTTAGTTACCTAGAATCTCAGGTGGTTACCTTACAAAAGCAGGTGCATGATCGGCAAATTAAGATCATCGATCTCAGGGGCAACCTAGCCGAGAGGCCTGCCACGCATGCTCAACCATAGCCATAAATTAGCAACTTGAGATCACCGATCTCAAGGGCAAGCTTGATGAGAGGCTTGCCAGGCATGCTTAACCATGGCCACAAGAACCTATGGATGTATGGACCTAACCTCTAGCTTACTTGTGCAACTAAGTGATGCTACCAAAAAGGGGGAGTAACTCACTACAATCATAGAACATAGGAGCACTACCTAGAGAATGGACATTAAGGATTCACCACCCTCACTTGCAACTATCCAAACTCAACAACCTCCTCTGGCCCATATCAATATGGATGCCATCTGTCAAAGCTTATTTGAGGAGGGTTTTATACCAAGGGACATGTCACCTCCATCCAATCCTGCTGACAATCCAATCATAGGATGGAGGTATGACAATAATAGAAGGGCCCTGGTACTTTCTAGTTTCTAGGGTCAACAAGAATTCTTCAACATCTACAACCAGGGATTCTATGATAGCTTCCCTCTTTCAATCCTGCCATTTGAAACCCAAGTCAAAACAAACAAGCTGACATATTAACATAGAGGATTCAAAGGAGTATGTCTGAGGAGTTTCAAAAAAGAACAAGCATAAACATAGAAAGGCTAGCAGGGAAAACAGTTGGTCAACTTGATGCTGAGTTGGACCCTAAGATTAGCTTTGAAGGGAAAATCTTAGTTGAAGGCCCTGTTGTGGACCCTTTGAACCTTGAGACTCCTCCTCCATCAGCAACAACCCCTCTATTTGAGACACTAGTTGGTGAATGTGTCTCACAGCCTCTCCTAGCCAAAGCTCAACAGAAAACAAGTTCAAGAAGGCCAAAGCTCTCTCCTCCCTGAGTCACACAGGCCAATAATTGACAAAGGAAATAAAGTTCTAACTTTAGAGGAGATTGAGGAGGAGAAAAGAGAGAGGAAGAGGAAGGCAAGATAAGAAAGACAAAAAGAGACTCCTAGTTTCATACAGACTGCAATCAGAGCTGCCCATAGGCCAAATACTCAAAAATATGAGTTAAGGGCAACTAGATTGAACTACCTGGGAACTAGAAACTACAATGTTGATGATCTAATCTCTTTTTCCTTGGATCTCCTAACTAAACTGGTAGACACAGAGGTGTCTAGAGAGAGGAAGAAGGCCGGGGATGCTGCTTTGCTTCTCAAAACCAAAGAATAAAGAAAAAGAAGAAAATTAAAGCTTCTATCCTCTCCCTGGTTCAAGAGGTGCCTGAAGTAGAAACTGTGGTTGTAGAAGAAGAAGCTCAAGTAGACAAAGAAAAGGATAGACAGAACATGATCAACTACTTGAGTGCCACATGTTTCTACCAGGCTAAAGCTTTACTCATTCTATCTTATCATTACATAGAGTTTGAGTATCTTAAGAAGCTGGAACAAGAAGCCACCAAAGAAAGAAAAGCTGCTAAGAGAAAGATGAGGGAGGAAGCTCAAAAATCAAGGGCCACCATCAAAGCTAACAAGAAAAAGTCTTGAAGATAGACAAAATATTGTGAGCTTCTTAAAGCTATATAGGTTCTTCGGAAGGAGGCTTGGCCCCATGTCTCTATCCATAATGGATGAGCACTTCAGCGTGATCAAGCAGAAGATCAAGGGGGGTGAGCTTCAAGACCTGCATTCTCCACCAAGTCAAGCTGCACCTAAAACTGAGTTCAAGGCTAAACCCAATCAGACAACAAAACCAAGACCTACTGTTGATCCATAGCCAGTTTCATCTTCTGACCCACAACAAGGTCCTGAACCTTCTTCTGAACATGTGAAGGGGAAGGACCAAAATGAGAAGGAAAAAGAAAGACAAGGTGATCAAGATCAACCTTTTCAATTGAAGTATAGAAAGAGGAAAAGGATGGCCATCAAAAGAGACTTGAAGTCAAAGAAGAAGAATAAATCTAAGGCATCCATCTTTGCACCTTAGGATGAGTCATAACATCCTGAGGGTGAACCAAAAGAGGCTGCTCAACCAACTCCCTTAAATGTAGAGCCTCTAGCTGTTGAGAGACCCATCATGTCTTGGGTGTACTCTCCAAACCAAGACAGATGATATGTCACAAGAGATTAAGGTGGTCAACAGGTATTCTCCTAGTAAAAAAAATACTTGACCTGCTTCAGCATGATCTTTTGGATATAAAGTGATACTATAAAAGCCTGAAGAATCGAGACCAGCTGATATTTAAAGAGAGGAATGGCTCTGATTCTGATGGCTTCAACCAAGTAGACGATCAAACTTCATAGTACTCTTTAAGTTGTAATAGCATCAGCCAAGGGGGAGTTTGTAAGATCAAGAGGATTATCTTAAAGGCTGATGCTAACCAAAGATCTCTCAGCATGCACTAAAGTACAAGGAAGTACTTCGTAAGATTTTACAATGTACAAAGAAAAATAACTAAGTGTCAAATCTTCCAAAGCTAAAAACAGAAATCTTCCAAAGCCAAAAGTGAAGTCTTCCAAAGCTTGAAGACAAAGTCTTTCAAAGCTAGAAGATTGAACTCTTCTGATGACTAAGAAGCCATGTGTCTACTGACATACTTTTGACAAAAGCAGAATACCTTTCTGATGTTAGCTCTGAAGACTCACCAACTTATACAAGTTGGTGATTACCTTTTTACTTTTGTCAACTGTACATCATGGTCTTTTATCTGTAACTTCCTACTTTAGTACTTTTATCCTTATTGTAATACAATAGGATGTGAGCCATGGCATGTCATAGTCACATGACAAAAGGCAATCTGCCTTTTGACTTTACATTGATCATGTTGTCTAGATTAGTGTCCAGCTAGCCTTCAAAGAATGGCCGGCTGTTGGTTGTATTATAAAGCATCTCATGTATTAGTCTTAGGACTAAGAAGCTATTGCATACTTGTAAAACACTTAAGGGCAATATACAACATCCTTGAAAACCAATCCTTATGTTCTTGAGTGTTCTTACATGTTATTCTTAGTTTCACTGCCTGGTTTCCAATTTTATCTAGTAGTGTGTTTAAGTTGATAATCTCAAACTATGAAATTGTTGTGAACCATAACCGGTCCTGCAGTAAATCGATCGCTCATAGCACATGGTAGTAAATGCATTGAAATAATATAAAACATTATTTTCATTGAATAATACTAATCAAACCTTATGATGCACGCAAAATGGTATCTATATAGTGTTGGTAAGATTCGAGTATCAATCTGTGGACACACGAGCCTGCTCAACAACCTTTATGTTTAACTATCTGGATAGGATTGTTTTGAGAAAATGATAAGTTGAATTGATGTAACCAAATCTTTACGGTTTTTTAAAACAATAATAATAAATAAATGTGAAAGTAAAACTGAGACTTTTGTATTTTAAAATAAGGAATTAATGCTATCATCCTAATTAGATTACTCTTATGTACCTATAATGAATGTTGTGGTGTGATTAAAGATTTAGGTTAAAATAGTTATATTTATGTTTATAAACATGTGCCAATGCGTATTTCTCATATGCCAGCTCCTTAGTGACAAGGTAATCTGCATCAGTAACTTACAATGCTAACCTCCATGCCACTAGTAATTTTGGTAATACCTGTGCACCCTTTCAACATACGATATTTGAAAATTTTGAGGAGCAAGCCATAACAAATGGATGGTCATAACTTATTATTAGAAAAAGAGCTGATCAAGTTCCTTTTTAACATATCATTATTTTAGAAAACCATAACAATTGTTGTGGATTTCTCAGACTAATAAAAAGGAAACCACAAATGATCAGAAAGCTAAGGTGATATGATTTCTAATGATCATTTCTAGTTCATTAGCCATGGATTTATTATGAAAATCGGTTTTGCGAGTAAAAGTAGTTCATACGTTTTTCAACCTTGTATGACATTTATAATTACAAATCATAAGTTTTTAACTTCCTGTTGAAATGTAGATGCTACCCATCAAAAGTTTACCCAAGATTACCATAACATTAACATAATATAAATCACACCATTAGTTCGTCACAAATTACATAAGTTTCATCCAATTGGGATGATAATAAAAGTTTAGCTCATAATGAGCTTGAACATAACAACAAACAAGATAGAAGATAGTGATCACGTGTGAATGTTTTGATGTTTAATTGATCTAAATGCTTGATTTTACGTTGGCATTGTTATGGAAGAAGTTGACTTTGTTTATGTTTTAATTCATAAGTGTTTGGAGCTTAAAGGAGCATAATTTGAGGCAAAAGAAGCAAAACATGAAAGTTGAAGGACTGAAGAAGTAAATATTAAAAAATGAAAAAAAGGAGGTCAAGAAGGAGACCCAGCATATGATACTCCGAGTTTGGGCGTATCATACGCCAAGCGGCGTATGAGGCGGCGTATAGGCGGCATATCATATGACGGGCAGCGTTTTTGTGGCATATTTGTAGGTGTATTTGATCAAAATTCTAGAAAGTTGGGTGTAAGAATGCTGAGGGCGGAGTATGATACGGCGGTAGCTGAACAAACTTCGGATTTTTAGGATTTTCAAGTTTATTTAAACCAAATCAATCCTAATTCGATCTACAACTTTCCCTACACAAAATCTAACATATTCAAGGAGATTTTGGGTGCTTTCAAGCTTCTTAACATCTTTCACATCATCATTGATCATCGTTCAAATCAAGATTAAAATTTACTAAAGATAATATGTGGCTAGGCCTTTCGTGATTACTTCCGGGAATACGATTCTTGTCAAGTGAGATATTTGGTATGCTTTGATTAGGTTTCTTGTAATGAACATTGAGTGATTGAATGAAGTCTTATGTTTTGATTAATTTAAAAATTTTACTTGTAAATAAAGTTGTGTGCTTGATTATAAGTTTTTATTTCCTTGCATCGTGAGCTTATTAAAAAATGTAAACAACTTGATATGAGTAAATTGGTAATCTTATAAACGAACGAGTCTTAAAAGATTGTTCTTTATTTATCACTTTAATAAAAATTTTAACTCTTGAAGTTAAGTTCTTTCAAACCCTAGTTTATCACACGCCAATTTTTGATATTATGGAATTGAAAACCCGGAAGTGATAGCTTTATTATTATCTAGTAAATTAGTTCCAAAAATTGTTGCTTCTTGCACTAATGTTCTTGAATTCATCCAATGTTCTAATTTTTAATTATAAAGTCTGTGTCTTTAAGTTAATCAAGTCATATTATTAAACACTTTCCACATATTCTCCGTGAAGACGAGCTTACTTACACAATAAATATAGCTAAGAGCGATATATTAACTTGTTTCTGATCGAGCGTCAACAACCATATAAGATAGATACGAAATCATCGGTGAAATAGAACAATCAAACTGGTGATCCACAATGGATGATGTTTAGACAATCCCAAGCTTCTTTCAAGTGTTGTGTGTACCTCTCGAGCCTCCAAAAGGTCTTCAAGTCTTGATTCCTAAGAGAATTCAGCAGGGTAACCCTTCACCAAAAGCTTTCCAAAATGATGAACTTTAAGCCTCTATTTATAGGCTCTCTGGAGTGTTTAAGCATGGCCTCATGCTAGTATAATGCTTAGAAAGTTGTTCGTCTCGTACATGCAAGTTTGGTCAGGCACGACCCCGTGTTCAAGGTGGGGCACAACCCCGTGTCTCATGGGGCACGACCCCATGCGTGCTTTTGGGGGACAGTACTTTTTGTCCAGTCATATGTTCAAACTCGGGGGTGTGCTAATTTAAGCACGAGGGTGTGATTCAAGCTAGGCATGGGAGAGTGCTTAACGAGGCACGGCCGCATGCTTGAACTTCGAAGCTTAGTTTTTCTTTAAATTCTTGTTAAGTATGCTCCTTTTGTCTATCTTGGCTCTATGAACACCTGAAAACACAATTTAATATTTTTAAGTTTAGTTTCAACATTTTAAGCAAGATATTAAGGAATAATTGAGGTGCTTTTGATATGTTTTCTTTGAATAATTTAGAGCACATCACATTACATTACAATCAAATAAAACTCAAGTAATCATAATGAAATTCTATTTAATTTTGACTAAGTTCATGCCTTAAATGTGCATATAGAAGTTCACTAATCTGCATTCCTGAAATCATGTGAAAAAGTAATGAGTTAGCTAACGATTAGCTGGTGAGTAAACACAGCTTTGCATACATATACATCTTGATTAAAATATTGAAAACAATTCAACTCACATGGAAATATCAATAATATTGTAACATAAAAGACAAACCAAACACAATAAAACCAAATGATTGAATTGACTTGGTCCGCAGACGAAGTCTTATGATTGATTTATTGACTCTGGTTCCAATCACCACTCGAATATTCATATGGTTGGGTTTGTTAAACAAGTAGATCTGTTGGTCCTGCTGATCGATATAACAGTGCAGCTGATTGATAAACACTAACAAATCCCACTGATAACACAAATATCAATGATATTTGTGTAAAATATAGAACAAACACTATAAAATATGGATGAAAAATGATGAACACCTTAAGAACATTCAATAAAACCCTTGATTGATCTGAATTTGATTGTTAAAGATATTACAAAGTAAAATCCCCTCAATCAATGGCTCATTCAAGCTCTACAACACTCTAATGACTCTAGCTATTTATAGTCTAATGACAATTAGACTTAATGACATTTAGCACCCTAAACTATGAATAAAGCATGACAATTATGAAATTACAATTAAAACACAAACTAGACTAATAAAGATTAAATGTA
This sequence comes from Flaveria sonorensis, assembly GCA_025506505.1. Classification (NCBI taxonomy): domain Eukaryota; kingdom Viridiplantae; phylum Streptophyta; class Magnoliopsida; order Asterales; family Asteraceae; genus Flaveria; species Flaveria sonorensis. The sequence continues at coordinate 45,492,892 of CM046436.1, forward strand.
TATTTTGTTGACAATAAAATATATATATATATATATATATATATATATATATATATACTCTAAGACCCGTGTTCTTTGTATCTTCAACGTCTCACTAATAATCTTCGTCCCGAATGCGTCATCTTGACTGTTGCGTTGACTTTGACCGTTGACGGTGACTTTTGTTGACTTTGACTGTGTTGATAATATTAGGCTATCTTTCAGACCCAACAAGATCTATCGTCACCACTCGAATAACCATATGGGGTGGATTTATCAAACCAATATATCTATTATTGTTACCATGGTTGCATGAATTAATGATTGTGTATCATCTAGTTGCATACATAATTGCAAGTAATAACATAGCATGTTTTATATTGAATTTTGACATAGAATAACAATGAATAACAATCGTTGAATATGAATCACATAAATTCCCCAAAATATAAAATATAAAAATGGGCTATGAATACTCACTTTGATATTTGAATATTAAAATGCTAGATTAGACATCAATGGTCCCCTCACGGTTTTAACCTAAAGGATGATGTCCTAGATTAAAATAATAATATGATTAAAGACTAAACATGGGTTAGGGTTTCAATTGGGATTTGGGTTTAACAAATAGTTTAAATAAAATAGTGTAACTTAATCTATAAAATTTGATTAAATAAAATATAAACATTAATTAGGTGATTGTTTTTTAAAATAACAATAATAGAATTATTAAATATAATTAAAACATTTAATCTATAATATTTGAAAGAATACTAATCTATGGAAAATAAAATAATTAATTTAATAATTAATCACATAATGACTTTATCAAAAACATTAATTAAATAACTAACTTATTTAAATGTTATAAGACAGAGAATATTTCGATTGAGATTAATCATAAGACAGAGAATGATGGTGTTGCAGGTCATGATGTACACGAGTGATGAATTCGATGAATGTGTGTATTTTAGATGAAATTGAGAGTTTAAACAGTTTAAAAGCATCTATATGATGACTAACCCTCGTTTATATATGACGATTTGATCAGCTTAGATTTGAACGAGTTCAATGCTTGATACGGGTGTTATTTGATTCATTTGATTATGATAATATGGTTATAGATACAATTGATTCCATGGTTATGTTTGTAATGATCGCGATTACGTTACTAGTCAACAAATTTAGTCGTTGATCGAATATGTTTTGAAGTGGATTTGTGTTTTGAATGAGGTTGTATCGGTTTTGACTTGAATAGTTTTAATAGCCGATTAAATGTAATTGAAATGGTCATGAGTTCGAAACAGGTTCTCGGATGGCAAAGAACAGTCTAATTCGATTATTTCGATTGGAAATTGAGGGTTTGGTAGACATCGGAGGTTGGCCGGATTTTGGCCGAAGATGGTGGGGCGACGGGGTGGGGGGAATGGGTTGGGTTTAAAATAATTACAATCTGGTCCCTAGTGTTTTATATTATTGTTATTTTATGTGGAAGGTATTTAAACCAGGTTTCAAAAATTACACACTACGCCCCTTGATAAATTATATATATTATATAACTTTTGAAAATTTAATTATTTATTTTAATTATATAATTGAATCTCATAATTATTGATAAAACTTTGTAATTTTATAAAAATCTATCTAAAAAATTACAAAGTTATCATAAATTGAAAAATATGACACAATTATTGTATTTGGAACACAAAAATAAATAGAAAGACTAAAGAATGAATTTGATTTGGTTTTATAGTTTCAAAACATGTCAAATGTTACAGTGGTGATCGACACTTACGACCATACCATGCTTCAAACTGGGAGGCTTTGATGCTAGTGTGATAACTATTATTGTATGAAAACTTAGTTAAAGGTAGGCGAGTATCCCAATTACCTCCAAAATCAATCACACAGGCGTGAAGCATATATTCTAAGGTTTGAATAGTCATTTCACTTTAACCATCCGTTTGTGGGTGGTATGCGGTGCTTATATCTAAGCGCATGCCTAAGGCTTTTTGTAACGATTGCCTGACCCTTGATATGAAACGCCTATCTTGATCAGATATGATAGAAATTGGCACTTCATGCCTTGAAGCAATCTCTTTGATATAGATCCTTGAAAGTTTCTTCGTTTTGTTAATTTCCTTAATGGGAAGGAATTATGCAGACCTTGTCAATTGATCGAAAATAACCCAAATTGTATCATGCCCACTTGATGTTTGGGGTAATTTTGTGATAAAATCCACAGATATTTACTCCCATTTCCACCGCAGTATCTCAGGTTGTTGTAGCAATCCGGACGGTTTCTGATATTCGGCCTTAACCATCGAACACGTTAAGCATTTGCTGACATAAGTCACAATATCTCCTTTCATATCGTGTCACAAATAAAATTCTTTGACATCCTTGTACATCTTATCAACGTAGGGGTGAATTGAGTATCGAGACTTGTGAGCTTCATTCAGGACCATCTCCCATAAGTTTCCGATACTAGGAACCCAAATTCTATTCATAAAATAGAGTGTCTCATCATGCTTGGGTTTCAATTGATTGATCATATCACGTAAGATTTTGCTTGTTATGTTTTCATCCTTAAGTGCTTCTTGTTGTGCCTTTCAAATTTGAGTTGTGAGGCTTGTTTGTATGGTCATACCCGATGCACGAACATGAAGGTTTTTAATTCATTCCTTTCTACTTAATGCATTTGCTACAATGTTTGCCTTCCAGGATGGTACTTGATTTCACAATTATAGTCGTTTAATAACTCAACCCAATGATGTTGTCTCATGTTCAACTCTTTTTGATCAAAAATATGTTGAAGTCTCTTGTAATCGGTAAAAATAGTGCATTTTGTACCATATATATAGTGCCTTTGGATCTTAATTGCAAACACCACGACTCCCAACTTCAAATCATGAATTGTGTAATTTTTCTCATGCACTTTTAGTTTTCAGGAAGCATAGGCTACAACTTTATCTTTTTGCATCAATACACAGCCCAGACACTAGTGTAATGCATCGCGATACACAACGAAGTTGTCGGTTCCCTCAGGAAGGGATAATATTAGTACATTGCACAAATTTTGTTTTAGCAATTGAAAAGCTGACTCTTGCTTATCACCCCTATCAACTGTTTTTCTTTTTGGGTTAGTGTTGTTAATGGTTGAGCAATCTTGGAGAAATTTTTAATGAAACATTGATAGTAGCCGGGCAAACCTAGGATTTGTTGTATTTCGATCAGAGTCGTTAGAGTCTCCTAGTTCTTGATTGCTTCAATCTAGGATGGATCACATGGATACCCTTCTCATTGACAACGTGTATAAGAAAGTGCACTTTACAAATCTAAAATTCACACTTGGAGAATTTTGATCATTGTGTCAAATATGTCAACTCATTATGTCTTATATGTTCATTGTGTCAAATATCAGTTTATCATGTCATATATTTTACATCATTTGTTATATGTATTCATCATTGTGTTTTACATTTTAGATCATTTTGTGTTATTTTTGTCATTGTTTCTATCAATTATACAAACTTGTTATCTATCACCGTGTTTTACAATTAGAAGTACATAATGATATTTTCACCAATGTATTTCCAAAACTCATCATGTTGAAGATAACATAATGTGTTATTTTTGTCATTATGTTTTTATGGATTATATAAACTTGTTATCTACCATTGTGTTGTATAAATAAAAGTACACAATGATGTTATTTCGCCAATATATTTTTCAAAACTCATAGCGTTCAAGATAACATAATGACGATCAAAAAACACAATAAGACATTGTGTTATTTTGTCATTGTTTTTAATGTATTAGATTAATTATTTGTTAATTTCTTATTATGTTTCACATATTAGAGATAACACAACAATGTTATTTCACCATTATATATTTTTTTAAATTAATCTTCTTAGAAAAACACAATAGGATTCATAAACATACAATAACTAACAAAAATATATAATAAACTGCACTAAAGACACAATAATGAGATACGAGCTTAAAAACGTAAAAAAAAAATTATTATCCTTTCATATAATCATTTTGTATTCATTTTAAAGATAAAAATGCTCGTTTTTATGGTATGCTATTTATAAAAAATAATGTTATACATAAAAGTTATAAACGTTTAAAATAATTTTTTTGAACAACAAGATGGATCTATTAAATCAAAAAGCTAGTAAGCAACTAGCAACATACAAACACCAAAATAAAGTTGAAAAAACACCAAAGTTGTTACATCTCTTGATGATTGAGACTAAAAGAACACCAATAAGACCAATTTAACTCAAGTTTTCTAGACCAATTTTTTATCCATAGAAACGAAGTCGATTTGACACATCCCACTATGCTTGCAACATAATTAACTTTTTTTTTGTTTGACTAGCTCATTCTGGGCCCACCAAATGCTCCAAACCATGGTTAAAATGATGGCTTGTGTAAGTTGTTTCTTCCAATTCGGACCTTGAACTGATTCGTGAAACTTCATAAGATCCTAAAACGAAAAAGCAAATATGGGGTGACTTTTCATCCAGGTTCTGCCAACCATACCTCATAAGCGATCGTACAAGTAATAAAAACATGCTCATGGGATTCAGGTAGCTCTCTACAAAAGGGGCATAACAAAGAGCTTATCATTAGACCTCTGCTAGAGAGTGTGTAAGGATCGCACTTAGAGGCAGATGCAACCAAGGAGCTCTCAGCATGTACATGTGAAGTACTAGAAAAGTACTTTGGAAGATTTTATATAACTCAGTGAATTATACTAAGTATCAAATCTTCCGAAGCCAAAAGGCCAATTCTTCCGAAGCCAAAGATGAAGTCTTCCGAAGCCAAAGACGAAGTCTTCCAAAGCTTAAAAGACGAAGTCTTCCAAAGCCAAGACTGATTTCTTCTAAAGAAAGAGAAGGCATGTCTTCTCTTACTTACTTTTGACAAAAGTTGAAACACCTTTCCACTGCCATCTCTAAAGACTCTCCAACTAGCATGAGTTGGTGAAAAGTCCATGCTTTTGTCAACTGTAGTTTAAGGTGTTGAATTTGTAACTTTCCAACTATGTACTTTTTTCCTTTTTGTATAAGATAAGGATGTGAGCTATGGCATGTCATAGTCACTAGTGAAAAAGGAAATCTGCCTTTTTGACTTTACACTGATATTGTTGTCTAGATTAGTGTTTCCAGCTGGCCTTCAAAGTATGGCCGGTTGTACGATGTAGTATAAAGTATCTCAAGCACTTGTATCTTTTAATAAGCTTTGTAACACTTGTAAGAACTTGAGAGCTATATACAATTTTCTTAAAACCCATACTATATTGTTCTTGTGCTTGTTCTTTACTTGTGTTCTTTGTATATCATAAGACCGGTTCTCTATTTGATCTGTTAAGTGTTCTAACTCTCACCAAACATTGTGAAACTATTGTATTAACCACCCTTCAACGGTCCTGCAATTGGTATCAGAGCATTTTTTGCTCTTGATTGTAAGATCTCACCATCATAGATCTCTTTAGTTTCATAAAACACTTACCATCTCAAATAGCAGCTACCTCTAAGGCTGATATGGTAGCCGGTACCATGACAATGTCTCCACTGATCACTCCTGATGACTTTGATACTTGGTGCCAACATATGGAAGTGTTCATCAAGTCTCAAGAAAGCAGGATGTGGAGATCTGTTGTTGAAGGGCCTCACATCTCAAACACCTCTTCAGCCACTGCTGGAGGTGGGATGATTCCAAAGGAAATGGCTGAATACTCTGAAAAAGACTAGAAGAAAATAGATGTAGATTAGAAAGCTATGTCTGCTCTCCAAATTTCTCTTCAAAACTCCATATACAGAGGCTTCAAGAAGTGTAAAACTGCTAAGCAACTCTAGGATGCACGTAAGCTTATGTGTGAGGGGTCCGAGGAAGCCAAAGAAAACAAGATAAACATTATGAAGCAGTAGTTTGAGAACTTCACCTACAAGACAGGTGAAACCATGACTCAACAATACTTCCGGTATGTTGAGATTGTGGATACTCTAATGGATGTTGGAGTCAAGCTTGAGAATAGGGACATAGTGAGGAAGTTCATGTTCTCTTTTCCCAGACAATGAACTCACTACTATATGGCTATCAAGAGAACTGAGAACCTCTCTACTCTTACTCTCACAGAGCTATATGGTATCCTTAGTGGCTACCAGATGGCAATGAACATGTAAAATCCATCAAACAGCTCTTCTAACAATCAACAGAGTTTAGTCCTTCATGTGGTTGAAAGGGATCGTAGAGAACCATTGCATAATCTCATCTGCTACCCTAACAACTCAAAAAAGGGTCCTTTCATCACCTTCCCTAAGACACCAAGGGAGAGCTACATCCAAGAAAGCCCATTCCAAGAGACAAGTTCTGCTCAAGCCTTTGTGTCTGCTGATGAAAGTTGTGAAAACATTCTCTTCACTCTTGAAAACCTGGATTGCATCCATCCAGATGACCTGGAGTACATAGAGATAGTCCAGCAAATGGCTCTCCTCACTCATAGAGCCAAGAAGTTCTACTAGAGAACAGGAAGGAAGTTCCTAAGCAATGTGGTCAGTGGAAAGTTTGGCCTGGATAAAAGCAAGGTGAAGTGTTACAACTGTAACCAAATAGGACACTTTGCTAAAGAGTGCAAAGTACCAAGGATAAATGGTGGCCAAGCACAACCCAAACCAAAGTACACTAATACAGCTCCCAGAACCGAGAATCCAAGCCAACCTAAACAACATGTTGTTGTTGTGCTTGACGAAGGAGGCTTTGACTAGAGCTTTCAGGAAAAGATGCTTCTCCAAACCACGCACTAATGGTTGATCATAAAGAAGGGAAGGTATTAGAACATCTCTGTACTCCTAAATGCATTGCTAAAGTTAATATGTATAGGTCCTACAACTTGGAAGTGAGATATGATCTTGAGTCCTTAAATGTTTTAAAAGCTAATTTTAAAAGAGCAGAAAATAATTATAAACTTAAAATTGAAAATTTAGAGAAAACCATTTCTACTCTTAAGTATAAGCATACAAACTACATGACTCAAATCAAAGATCTCATAACCAACTTAACTAAATGCTAGGCTGAGCTTGTGATTAGCAAAGCCAAGGCAGAAAAATGTGTTCTTGAAAAGGAAACCTTCAAGAACATAATATTCTCATCCTTGCATGCAAAGATTTGTTATTTGAACAGGCAGTGATTAGGATCAAGTGAGATAGCTCCTCCATACACACTCCTATCTGTTAGATCTCCTAGGTGTGGAACTTGTCAAGATGAGCTGTCTTCTAATGATCCTATCCAAGAGAAGGATGAAGATGTAGAGGAGATAGTAAAGGATAAACCTGAGGTGAGTGACAAGGGTTATCCTAAGAAGGGTCACTATTCTCCTAGAGAGAAGAAGGAACTAGGGATGACCAACTCTGTAAGGAAGAACTTGATAAGGGCAGCTAAAAGAAATTCAAAGAAAGCCCAAGAAATCAAGGTCACTTTCAACTTCAAGCAAAAGCAAGTTTTAATTTCTGCTAGATTTGAAGTAGTAAAGACTGAAGACTCAATAATGGACTCTAGTACCAGGAGTCCTAGTTTATGTCTAAATCATCCTAGTTAGGAAAAGAATGCTGATCAAATGTGCACCACTGCTGCACACTCCAAACCATCCAATTCCAAGAGCAAGCCCCACCCTAAGAAGCCTGTTGCATCATCTAAGATGATGAATAAAGAAGTTGAAAGTGATCAAGCTCAGCCTTCTACTCAGAAGAAGACTCTTAAAAGCATGCCAACTGAATGCATCATGTATGTTAGTACTTCTCACTTTGCTAAGGAAACTTCAGCTCTAGTGGTAACTAGCCCTGCAGTTGGAAATCCTGTCAGCATAACCATGACAAATTCTTTAGCTGATACATCTAAGGTGCATATAAATTCCAGCACAGAGGCACAAAACTCAAATAAAGGAATTTCTAATATAGGAGGAGATGTAGGTGGTGATAGTGATCAAGAATTTCTTGAAGCTGATAACCACTCCATGGAAGACAACATCAATGATGTGACACACTCATTGGATCAAGTCTCTCTTGATAAGTATGTTGATGTGGTGGATGACAGTCAATCACCAGATCTAAATTTCACCAATTTAGATCTATCCAACCAACTTCATGTGATTCCTCAACTTAGAATCCACAAGTCACATCCCACCACAAACATCATTGGAAATTTTAAGACAGGGGTGAGAACAAGAGGACAAACCCATGACAAACTCCTATTTCTTGTCCCAGATTGAGCCTAAGAAGATTGATGAGGCTCTGAAGGATGGAAGTTGGGTTGAAGCAATGCAAGAGGAGCTGCTTCAATTCAAGAGACTAAAGGTTTGGAACCTATGTCCTCTTCCTTAAGGGAAGACTACTATAGGTACCAACTGGGTATTAAGGAATAAGAAAGATAATAGAGGACTTGTCATCAAGAATAAGGCAAGACTAGTTGTTAAAGGGTACACACAAGAAGAAGGGATTGACTACATAGATGTTTTTGCTCCTGTAGTAAGACTTGAAGCTGTCAGGATATTCCTTGCTTTTGCTGCATCCAAGGATTCACGTTCTACCAACTAGATGTCAAGTGTGCTTTCTTATATGGGGTGATTGATAGGGAAGTGTGTGTCATACAACCACCTGGCTTTGCAGACCCAAATCATCTTGAATATGTTTGAAAGCTTGACAAAGCTCTTTATGGGTTGCATCAGGCTCCAAGGAAGTGGTATGAGACACTATCGCAGTATCTCTGTCAGCACGGATACAAGAGGGTACTATTGATGGAACATTATTCATTAAAGGAATAGGAAATGACTTGATGCTGGTTCAAGTTTATGTAGATGACATCATTTTTGGGTCAACTAATCCGAATCTCTATAAAGACTTTGAGAAGCTGATGAGGAATAGGTTTGAAATGAGTGCCATGGGGGAACTTAATTTCCTTCCAGGAACTCAAGTGAAGCAAGTTGACAATGGCATCTTCATAAACCAGTCAAAGTATATGCAAGGCATACTTACCAGATTTCATCTGACTGAGTGTAAGGTTTCTAAGACACCCATAGCCAGATTCCACTTTCTAGGACCTGATCTTGAGGGGGAGTTAGTTGATGAACATCTCTATAGGGTTATGATTAGGTCTCTTATGTATCTTACAACCAGCAGGCCGGATATCATATTTGCTACATGTATTTGTGCAAGATATCAATCCAACCCCAAGATGTCACACCTAGTTGCTGTTAAAAGGATTCTTAGATATCTCAAAGGTGCTCCCAAACTGGGCATTTAGTATCCAAAGAATTCTGACTTTAATCTGTATGACTATACAGATAGTGACTATAGTGGGTGCAACATGACTGCAAAGTCTACATCAGGGGATGTCAATTTCATGGTGGAAGGATAGTCTCATGGCAATGCAATAAACAATCTTGTGTATCTGCGTCAACTTTTGAAGCTGAATACAGTGCTGCTGCAAGCTGCTATGCTCAAGTGCTTTGGATTCAGAATCAAATGCTGGACTATGGATTCAACTTCAAAGAGACTTCCATCCACATAGACAACAACAGTGTTATCTCTATTATAGATAATGTTGTGTAGCACTCAAAGACAAAGCGCATCAACATCAGGTATCATGTAATTAGAGATAATTTTGAAAAAATGATTGATAAAACTAGTCAAAGTTAACACAAATGAACAATATGTTGATCTATTCACAAAAGCTTTTGATGAACAGAGATTTAAGTATCTTGTGTCAGCTATTGGGATAATTAACTTTGAGTTGATTTTTCTTAAACTAAATTCAAGATTACTTTTCCAAATATGTGTGCCTTAAGTTGTCTATATCATCACCTATGTAAGTCCAGATTACTTTGAAAAAAAAAACCTTTCAAAATGATATTCCTTAGAATCCTGAGAAATCTAGATATGTTTTCTTTCGGAAGACATCAAGTTGTCTTTGGAAGAAAATTATGTCTTCAAAACAAATAACTACTTCTGAGAAATTTACCTTCGGAAAAAATTTTGATATATCTTCCAAAGCTTACATTTGTCACCAAGTACTTATATGTCTTGAAGGACTATTTTTTCTTTCGAAAGCAATTAAGTCTCGGAAGCTTTATTCTCTCTTTGAGTAAAATTTCCAATATTTAATATTTACCAAAGCAAAATTTGTCTAAGAAGTAAAAATACTTTAAGTATTTTTCTTCCGAAGCAAATTCTTGAAATACTAAGTAATATCTTTCGAAGCCAAATTGGCTTCGAAAGTTTTCTCAAACCTTCTGAAGACAAATTACCTTTGGAAGATTTTAGACTTCCATGAAAACTACCTTTTTGGGCACTTTTTCATAGGTGAGACTGACATCCGGATTTCAAAGTTTATCCTTTTTCATTAACTTTGTCTCAAATCCTTACCATATATATATTCGTACAACGATTCCCCCTCTTTCACCTTCCTCTTCATCTACAAAAGTTCAAACCCTAAATTCACCCACAAACCGACCTTGTTCTTACCTTTCTTCACTTCAAAGCTACTCAAAATGGCCAACCCTGATCCCCGAAACCAACCAGATTTTTCCATGCATCTTCACAAGTAACACAATTAGGTTGCTCTGTTATCATCTGAGAAAGATCCATGTTTCTCAGATGTTTGCCGCTTCTTATCTCTGTCAAACTACCTCATCGCCCTCATAATAGACCCTCCATTGTATGAAGATCATCTCCTAGAGTTCTAGAGGACCTGCCAAGAGGTCATCTTGGATGATGAGAAGGCACCGTCTGCCACAGTGCAGGGGAGGACAATATTCATCACTCCAGCCACCGTCAACTCTCATCTGAGGCTGGATGATGCAGAAAGCGAGTTGTCCTTCCTCAAATCTACTGTAAACAACTCATTCTGGCAGATGGCCTATGAAAGGGACTACTCTGTAAGAACCTTTAAAAAGGGTAAGGTCTCCTCTTAGTGGAAGTACCTCCTCCATGGGATAATCCACTTCTTAACTAACAAACATGGAGGTTGGGACCAAATTCCTAAGGATATATCCTATATTAAGACCAAACTTGGACTCCTTGTAGTATTATATATTCCCTAGATATGTTCAACACATTCTTAACTAGGAACTGCGCTCACAGTTAAGGAGAACAGGTAATATTCTTAATCTGGGAAAGATGAAGCCTGGCATCTTCAAGACAATTAGAAAGCCCACTGTTGGCTTCTCAGGGGTAGAAACAGCCTTGGTCCCAAAAATGTTAGAGCTCATTGCTCAAGGTGACTGTAAGGTAATATCAGAAGATTATAAGGTTGATACAACCAAAGAAGCCAAAACAACCAAGGGTCTTCCTGCATGCATGCACTGGACGTACAAAGAAGAAGTTGCTTCCAAAGCTTTACACTTAACATCAGAAAATACTCTAAGTGTAAAATCTTCCAAAGCCAAAGACCAAATCTTCCGAAGCTAAAGATGAAGTCTTCCGAAGCTTCAGAAACAAAGTCTTCCGAAGCCAATTTTGCTGTGAAGACTGATTTCTTTCGAAGACAGAGAAGACATGCTTTCTCTGGTCTACTTCACCTAAAGCTGACACACTTTGCGCTGCAACTCTGACAACTCACCAACTTGCATGAGTTGGTGAAAAGTCCATGCTTTAGTATACAATAGAATAAGGTCTTTGACTGTAACTTCCTACTTTTGTACCTGTAAACCTTTTTGTATTAGAAAAGGATGTGAGCTATGGCATGTCATAGTCACTAGTCAAAAGGCAATCTACCTTTTGACATTACAATGATCTTGTTGTCTAGATTAGTGATTCCAACTATCTTTCTAAGTATTGACGGTTGTAGGATGTAGTATAAAGTGTCTTAGGTCCTTGTAATTTAGATATGCTTTTTAACACTTGTAATAGAACTTGAGAGCAATATACAGCATCCTTGAAAATCATACTTGTTTGTTCTTCTTTATTGTTATGTCTCACTAATTACTTGTGTTCTTAGTATCATCATACTCAAACCCAGTTTCCCATTTGAACTGTTAAGTATTCTAAATCTCTCCTCATTGTGAGACTGATTGTATTGACCACCCTTCACACGGTCCTGCAATTGGTATCAGAGTATTTTAGACTCTTGATTGTAAGATCTCACCATCTTCAATCCTTTCACTCTCACAAAAAACTTAACATATCAAATGGCAGCTATCACCAAGGCTGACATGGAAACTGGTACTATGACTAAGTCCCCACTGATCACTCCTAAAGACTTTGACACTTGGTGTCAAAGAATGGAAGGCTTCATCAAGTCCCAGGACTCCAAGATGTGGGGGTCTATAGCCTTTGGACCTCATGTATCATCCACCCCTTTAGCTACTGCTGGTGGTGGTATGATACCTAAGGAAGTGGCTGATTATTCTGATGAATACTGGAAGAAGATAGATATTGATCAAAAGGCCATGACCGCACTCCAAACTGCTCTTCCAAACTCTATCTACAGAGGCTTTAAGAAGTGTAAGACCGCCAAGCAACTGTGGGATGCACTGAAGCTGATGTATGAGGGGTCCAATGAAGCTAAAGAGAACAAAAAGGACCTCTTGAAGCAGCAGTTTGAAATTTTCACCTTCAAAGCAGGTGAAACCATGACTCAATAGTACTTCAGGTATGTTGAGATTGTGGATACTCTGGATGATATTGGAGTAACTCTTGTGAACAGGGATATTGTGAGGAAGTTCATGTCCTTTCTTTCCATACAATGGACATACTATTTTGTGGTCATTAAGAGGACTGAAAACCTCAAGACCCTTACTCTCACTGAGTTGTATGGCATACTCAGTGGATACCAGATGGAGATGAATATGCAAAATTCATCTGGTAACTCCAGCATCCAGCAGAGTTAAGCCCTTCATGTGGTTGAAAGGGACTGCAGAGAACCACAGCACCACCTTATCTGCTACCCTGAAAACTCACAGAAAGGGCCTTTCATCACCTTCCCGGAGACACCAAGTAGAACTACATCCCTGGAAGCCCATTCCAGGAGACAAGCTCTTCATAAGCTTTTGTGTCTTCAGATGAAAGCATAGGCAACTTTCTCTTCACTCTTAAAGACCTGGACTGTATCCATCCTAATGATCTGGAGTATACGGAAATAGTCCAACAGATGGCTCTTCTCACTCACAGGGCCATGAAATTCTACAAGAAGACTGGGAGAAAGTTTCCTAGCAATATGTCCAATGGAAACTTTGGGCTGGACAAAGGCAAGGTGAAGTGTTACAATTGTAACCAAATATGATACTTTTCCAGAGAGTGCAAGGCACCTAAGTCAAATGGTGGCCAAGCACAAGCCAGGCCAAACTACACTGAAGGAGCACACCAGAATGAGAATCCCAGACAGCAAGCTATAGTTCCTGTAGAAGAATGAGGCTTTAACTGGAGCTTTCAGGTGGAGGATGCTACTCCAAACCAAGCACTTATGGCAGATCATGATGAAGCCAAGGTATTGGAACATCTCTATACACCTGAATGTATTGATAAAGTCAATAAATATAGGTCCTATAACTTAGAGATGATACCAGATCTTGAGTCCTTAAATATCTTAAAAGCTAATTTCAAAAGAGCTGAAAATGATTACAAACTGAAAATAGAAGATCTAGAGAAAACCATTTCAACTCTAAAGCATGAACACACCAACTACAGGACTCAGATTAAAGATCTCATCACTAAGTTAACTGAATGCCAGACTGAGCTTGTGATCAGCAAAGCCCAGGTAGAAAAACTTGTTCTTAAAGAAGTGACCTTCAAGAACATGATATCCTCATCTCTGCTTGCACAAGTTTGTTATCAAAATAAGCAGGGACTAGGATCTACTAAGATAGCTCCTCCATACACTCTCTTATCTATAAGATCTCCTAGGTGTGGAACTTGTGAAGATGAGCTTCCCCTCATAGACCCCATTGCTGAAGAGGATGAGAAGGAGATAGTGAAGGATGTGTCTAAGAAGAGTGAAGAAGACCATCCTAAGAAGGGACACTATTATCCTGAGGAGAAAGATGAAGAAGCTGGGATGACCAAGTCTTAAAGAAAGAACTTGATCAGGAGAGCCAAGATAAAGGCAAAGAAGGCTCAAGAAATCAAGGCCACTTTTAACTCTAAGCAGAAACAAGTGTTTATCTCTGCAGGGTTTGAAGTGGTGAAGGCTGAAGACCCAACCATGAACACTAGTACCAGGAGTTCTAGTTCAGGTCCAAGTCATCTCAGCAAGGAGAAGAAGACTAATCAGTTGTGTACCACTGCTACACAGTCTGAACCATCCAGCTCCAAGAGCAAGCCTCTCCCTAAGAAGCTTGTTGTATCATTTGCAAAGGTGAAGATGGAGAAGGAAAGTGACCAAGTTCAGTCTTCTTCTCAGAAGAAGACTCTTAGAAAAAAGCAAATGGACTGCATCATGTGTGGTAGTACCTCTCATTTGGCTAAGTATTGCATCTACAATCCTAAAAGTACTATCCTCATGATCAAAGAGAAAACTTCTAAGAAGAAGAAGGAGAAGATAGCTTTGGAAGGAAAATCTATTTCGTTTGGAAGCTCCAAAGTGAATAAGAAGACAAGTGAAAATTTGCCTTCGGAAGAAATTTTGGTCTCGGAAGAATGGAATGCTTCTGAAGTACTGAAGCATGCTGCAGTGAAAGCAAGATCTTCCGAAGGTCCAGTCTCCAAAACTTCAGAAGTTGTTGAAACTTTCGAGGTGTTAAAGGTCAAGTCCAATCTTCTGAAGATGGTGTGGAAGATGAAGAAAGATCTGGTGACTAAAAGTTCTTCATCAACAGCAACTAATGATCCCCAAAGCTTGAATATAGGATCAGTTACTATTACATTGTCTTCAGATCATGTTGAAAAGCCCAAGACCAGTGAGGCTTGGGTTTCCAAGTGTAACTAACCACTTCTTTTGTGCAAGAACAGCTAAAGACCAAGGAAAATGTATGGATCATTGATAGTGGTTGTTCAAGGCACATGACTGGAAATGGTTCTTTGCTTTACAAACTTATGCATGCAGAGATGAGGATATCATGTTCTTGAAGGTCTCTTCTTCAAGAACAAGTTTTTCTGCCTGGGCTTTGCTGATCACAAGCTCAGCCTGGCATTCAGTTAACTTAATGATGAGATCTTTAATCTGAGTCCTGTAGTTGGTGTGTTCATGCTTTAGAGTTGAAATGGTATTCTCTAGATCTTCTATTTTCAGTTGTAATCATTTTTAGCTCTTTTGAAATCAGGTTTTAAGATATTTAAGGACTCAAGATCTGCTCTCATCTCTAAGTTATAGGACCTATATTTATTGAATTTAGCAATAAATTTAGGTGTATAGAAATGTTCCAATACCTTGGCTTCATCGATCTGCCATAAGTGCTTGGTTTGGAGCAGCATCCTCCACCTGAAAGCCCCAGTCAAAGCCTCCTTCTTCAAGAGCAACTGCAGCTTGCTGCCTGGGCTTCTTATTCTGGTGTGCTCTTTCAGTGTAGTTTGGCATGGCTTGTGCTTGGACACCATTTGACTTAGGTGCCTTGCACTCTCTGGAAAAGTGTCCAATTTGGTTACAATGTAACACTTCACCTTGCCTTTGTCCAGCCCAAACTTTCCACAGGACATATTGCTAGGAAACTTCCTCCTAGTCCTCTTGTAGAATTTCCTGGCCCTGTGAGTGAGAAGAGCCATCTGCTGGACTATTTCTATATACTCCAGATCATCAGGATGGATATAGTCCAGGTCTTAAAGAGTGAAGAGAAAGTTGCCTGTGCTTTCATATAAAGACGCAAAAGCTTATGAAGAGCTTGTCTCCTGGAATGGGCTTCCAGGGATGTAGCTCTCCTGAAAGGCCCCTTCTGTGAGTTTTCAGGGTAGCAGATAAGGTGGTGTTGTAGTTCTCTACAGTCCCTTTCAACCACATGATGGGCTGAACTTTGCTGGATGCTGGAGTTACCAGATGAATTTTGCATATTCATCTCCATCTGGTATCCACTGAGTATGCCATACAACTCAGTGAGAGTAAGGGTCTTGAGGTTTTCAGTCCTCTTAATGACTTGTCCATTGTCTAGGAAGAGAGGACATGAACTTCCTCATAATATCCCTGTTCTCAAGAGTTAATCCAATATTAGCCAGAGTATCCATAATCTCAACATACCTGAAGTACTATTGAGTCATGGTTTCACCTGCTTTGAAGGTGAAATTTTCAAACTGCTGCTTCAAGAGGTCCTTTTTGTTCTCTTTAGCTTCATTAGACCCCTCATACATCAGCTTCAATGCATCCCACAGTTGCTTGGCGGTGTTGCACTTCTTAAAACCTCTGCAGATAGAGTTTAGAAGAGCAGTTTGGAGTGCGGTCATGGCCTTTTGATCAATATCTATCTTCTTCCAGTCTTCATCAGAATAATCATCCACTTCCTTAGGTATCATACCACCACCAGCAGTAGCTTAAGGGGTGGATGATACAAGAGGTCCAAAGGCTACAGACCCCCACATCTTGGAGTCCTGGGACTTGATGAAACCTTCCATTCTTTGGCACCAAGTGTCAAAGTCTTCAGGAGTGATCAGTGGGGACTTAGTCATAGTACCAGTTTCCATATCAGCCTTGGTGATAGATGCCATTTGATATGTTAAGTATTTTGTGATAGTGAAAGGATTAAAGATGGTGAGATCTTACAATCACGAGCCTAAAATGCTCTGATACCAATTGCAGGACCGTGTGAAGGGTGGTTAATACAATCAATCTCATAATGAGGAGAGATTTAGAACACTTAACAGTTCAAATGGAGAACTGGGTTTGAGTATGATGATACTAAAAACACAAGTAAGTAGTGAGACAGAACAAAGAACAATAACAAACAAGTATGGTTTTCAAGGATGCTGTGTATTGCTCTCAAGTTCTATTACAAGTCTTACAAAGCATATTTAAATTACAAGGACCTGAGACACTTTATAGTACATCCTACAACCATCAATACTTAGAAAGATAGTTGGAAACACTAATCTAGATACAAGAACAATGAAAACTCAAAAGGCAGATTGCCTTTTGACTAGTGACTATGACATGCCATAGCTCACATCCTTTTCTAATACAAAACGGATTATAGGTACAAAAGTAGGAAGTTACAGACAAAGACCTTATTCTACTAATTACTAAAGCATGGACTTTTCACCAACTCATACAAGTTGGTGAGTCTTCAGAGTTGCAGCGGAAAGTGTGTCAGCTTTATGTAAAGTAGACCAGAGAAAGCATGTCATCTCTGTATTCGGAAGAAATCAGTCTTCACAGCAAATTGGCTTCAGAAGACTTTGTCTCTGAAGCTTCGAAAGACTTCATCTTTGGCTTCGAAAGATTTGGACTTTGTCTTCAGAAGATTTTACATTTAGAGTATTTTCTGATGTAGAGTGTAAAACATCCGAAGCAACTTCTACCTTGTACGTCCGGTGCATGCATGCAGGAAGACCCTTGGTTGTTTTGGCTTCTATGGTTGCATCAGCCTTATAATCTTCTGATATTACCTTACAATCTTATTCATTGATTCTGATTCGAACATTGCTAGACCTAAGTCGAACAGTGAACCGAAATCAAAACATGAATCTTTTGATGTTTTAAACCAAATCAAACACTGAATATGTGTTAAATGCCCTTAGTCGAATGTATTAGGACTGTTGATTTGATGTAATTTGATTAAGTGTTCATCGAGCTTATGAACAGTCATGATGTTCATGCCAAAAAATAGTCAAAATTAATGTTTGATCTTTAAAATTGTTCAACATAAGTTGAAATGTGTTATAACTTAACAAACATATTCAAAATTCAGTTGAAAACAAGCGTAGTCAGTTAATTTGGCATAATATTTATCGTAACATCATTAAATGCATAAACATTCAATGTGCATTCAATGAAAGTGTTGACTTTAAAAGTCAAACTGAAATTGTTCAAGTTGAGTTGTTATGAAATGAAATCTGTGTATAATATGACACAAACAACTCTTTGTGATAAAACAAACACAATGCAAAACAATTTGGATCAAAACAAATTGAATCAAACAAGATTTTCATGACAAAATTAAACAAGCAGTTGACTTTGGATAAGTCAGACTGACTTAGTGGTTAATACCAATCAAACATACACTTTAAACAAGTCACAAGTGTTAAGCATACATAATTCATCATTTCATAACAACCACAACAGTCCAGTGAACACTTGATCAATAGTTCATCATCATACATCATTAACGTACAAGGTACTAACATATTTCTCTTATTCATTGCAGATATGGCAAATGTACTATTTGTCAGTGATCATAATCTCTGTGACTTTCTCAACCCAGATTCTCCTAAGGCTGAGAACTATAGAGATATAATTCAAGCCATAAGACAAACAAGGCTGGTTCATGCCATGATAGCAAGACCAGAGATATATGAGGATCACATTGTCCAGTTTTGGACTCATGCTCATCTAGAGCAAATGAATGACCACCAAGTTGTTGTGTCTAACATACATGAGCATCAGATCATCATATCTGAGGAAGTAATAAGGAGAGTGTTACAACTTGGTGATGAGGATGCTCAAGGCCCAATAGAATTTGATGAGAATTGTGTATTGCATGTATTCAGACAAATTGGCTATACTGGTACAATTGAGAGAAAACAGATCAAGAAATCATACATGTGTGCTCAATTCAGATTCCAAATGCACACATATCAGTAAACAATGACCAACAGAAAGATAGGATGGGATGCTACTTCTGTAAGAAGTTCCTCTACTATTGCAAGCATCATAGCAAAGAGACCTTTCAACTTTGCAGCCCAAATCCTCAATGGAATGATCTACAACTTGACTGAAGTGAGAAACAAGTTTCAAATGTATCCCAGATTCCTTCAGATGATCATTGATGATCTTTTACCAAACATACCAAGAGAAGGTGCTATTTTTCAGCCTGTTCACTTTAATGAACATGTTTTCACAAGGATCAAGTCAAGCTTGTATCATGGAGCTGAAGTGCATGTGCTTGCTCATATGACTGATCATAACCTCCCAGTTACTAATGTGTTCATGAGGATTCCAAGTCAGGGAGAACCAAACATGATGTTTCAAAATATGATTCATCAACAGCTAATCATTCAACCAGAGCCAATCATTCAAGAAGAAGAAGTAGCACCCATACCAGAACCAATCAAACAAGAAGAAGAAGTTGCTCCAATACTAGAGCAAATCATTCATGAAGAACAAGCACAAGAAGATGTTTAATAACAAGAAAAGATGCACTTTGAACATCGTTTCCCGTCACACCATACAGCCCAAACTTATCTGATCAACAAACACTATCTTCTCTTTAGAGAGATATTGATGCCTTATTTCTGAACAATCAAGCCATCAAGAAGAAGTTGGCACCTTATCAGCTCAAGAACATGATCTAGAATAGCAAAGCACTGCTAAACCTATTGAAGGTGAAGAACAGGGCAGTGAGATACCTACAGAAGAAGAGATTGAGTACTCTAAATTGTTCTTATTCACTGAGTACAACAAGCTGATTGAAAAGTCAAACAACAGAGCTAAGAAGTTGAAAGAAAAGCTCAAAAACAAAGATGATGAGATAGAGAAGCTCTCTACAGATCAAAAGGCTCAAAAGTTGATTGTTTAATTTTTGGAACAACAACTAAAATAATCAAAGGAAGAAATCAAGGCAAAAGATCAAGATTTAAACAGTACTAGATTAGATGTTGCCTATCTAACTGAGCAGATAGATGCTAAAGATTCTGAAATAGATGAATTGAAGAAGAAGATCTATGCTCAAGAAGAAGAGATAAGAAGGCTGAACAGAGAGCTAGAACATACAAACACTCAGCTGAATGATGAAGAACATTCAGAAGGTCAAGAACATGACCTGAGTGATGACTTTGAAGAATAGATTATAACTCAAGTAGAAGAAACAAGCTCTTAGGAACAACATACAAAAATAGCACTCATTATTCTTGAAGAGTCATACTCTATGCACCAACTGTTTGGAGAAGTGAATCCTTTTGAAAACATACACTATTCACCCATTCTCAAACTGCATTTCCACACTATAGAAACTCAAACCACTGAATCAAGCATTGTGCCAGTAAATCCACTTTCTGAAAAACAAAAAGAGCTAATCAAGCAATTTGCAGAATCTCTGAAAGAACAATCTACATCATCCAAAGATCAATCTTCATCATTATCACAGCCTTCTCTAAAAACATATGAAAGGAAAAGAAAGAGGCTGTACCTAGCTTCTTTAAAGAAGGGAAAACAACAGATTCAAGAACAAGAAGAACCTGAATCACCTCTATTAAAGCTGTTGAAAGTCAAAGCTGAACCAGTGGATGATGAACCCCAACAGATAACATCTAAGGTTGCAACTCTAGAAGAAGGTGAAATTGATCAAACTCATGATCAACAGCCTATAATCATCTTGAGTGATTCTAATGATGAAGATGAAGATAGAGATGAAGATGTTATGTAAAACATACATGAACTCTTCCCAGATAATCCAGAAACTTTAATGGGAATTGAGTTAATAGCTAGAGGATTTCCTTATGAATCATTCATACATCTTAACCTCTCAGAGGTTAAAGACTTGCTCATAGACTTTCAAGAAGTCATGAAAGATGAACAATAGCAAACATACAAAAGATATAAGGAAATTAAAGATCAATAGAAATTTCAGAAGAATCTGCCAAAGGATCCTCAAATTGAGAAGATGACCTACTCCCAGGTGAAAAGCTGGTTGAGTCACAAAAGAACACCATACAGGTCATATGCTGGTAGATCTTTATCACAGATGAAAGACATGGCAAGAGGGATCTACAAGAACATATTGGCCAATGGTCTAAAGCCACAGATCTCTAGACCACATCCAACCTCATCTCTATCAACCTATCATCAAGCTCCACCTGAGCTTCATCCTATAGAAGTGCCTAGGCAATGCATGCCTCACAGGCTATGGCCAGAAGGAAATGAGGTGAGAGAGATGATCAATGCAAACACCAACTTTGTAAAGTTGTATGACAAAATTACTCTAACAACATCTGCTGATGAGAGAAAGATTGTATCATGGAAATATGATGAAATCTGGGTTGCTATGCTTATAAAGAGAGTATTTGGACTTGTCCAATACTTATCATACATATCCCAGCTAGGATCATTAAGCTATGAAGACAGATTGGACCTGATGCAATTGAGGATGGTCAATCACACAAATAATCCCAAGGGAGTAAATTTCTGTCATATCTTGAGATCTTATATGAATAGACATCATCATGAGATGAAGGCAAAAGCAGACAGAGAAGATAAGCTTCATTTGGCCAAGTTGAGAAGAGAGCAACAGTTAGCAAGCAAACAAAAGAATCAAATTGAAGAACAATCATCATCTCATGTTGATAGTGAATTGTTGGAAAGAGTTATATATCAATTAAGACCATCAGATTTAAAGTGAATCATAAAGAAGATTGATGATAACCAGTACAATCATCCAATTACCAAGTGGTACTATGATGAAACACATTTTGAATTGGTATTGGAGAGAAAGCTAGAAGGAAAAGAAGCATCTAACATAAGGCTGTTTGATCCTATGGAAATCAAACTCATTCATCCTTCTTATGTCTTATTTTTGAAAACCAAGACATTCCCAGCAATAGAAGATGTACTATGCAAGGGAGATTGCTGTTATTTCATACACATACTAAGAATTTTAGGGACTGTGTATGTGAATGCTACACTCAAACAAAGACTAGAAACAAAATAGCAACCATTAACACATATAGAAGGCATAGCAGGCATGAGGCTATCAGACAACAACAATCTTGAGATTCTAAAGGGCAATCATGTTGTAACCACACTAGTTAGTAACATTGATGTACAAAGCCTAGACAAATCAACACTTGAACAGTTGGTTCATCTAACAATTGAGAGCAAATATGATGATCAGAAAAGTGCGGTTTATATTTTGTTGAGCATATAGTCAACTGTAGAAATGCACTAAGGATCACTCCACTGTCAGATCAAGTGAAAGAAGCTAAAAAGGATCAAGCAATTGAGAAAGATGTTGAAAAATCCTTAAAGGCTACTTCAGAAGTGCAGAAGAATGTAGAAGAAGCTTCTCTCTAGTTGACTATGAGAGCTTCTCTCTAGTTGACTTACCACTTGCCAACCTAAAAAGGACAACAAGAGGTCTTCAACTTTCACAACCTGAGATACTATGAGAGCTTCTCTCT
Source organism: Flaveria sonorensis (assembly GCA_025506505.1). Lineage (NCBI taxonomy): Eukaryota > Viridiplantae > Streptophyta > Magnoliopsida > Asterales > Asteraceae > Flaveria > Flaveria sonorensis. The sequence continues at coordinate 45,515,130 of CM046436.1, forward strand.
AGTTGACTTACCACTTGCCAACCTAAGGCACTCTAGGCAGGCTGCAAGGTTAGCTGAGAGAATCCAAGAAAGGGTATTTGAAAAGTTTAAGTAGAGATCCAAACTATATAGACAGAGGCTACCAGGCAAGACTGTTGGTTAACTGGATGTTGAGGTGGACGTTAAGATTAGCTTCGAAGGGGAAACCTTTGCTGAAGACCCAGTAGTTGAGACTGTGAACCTTGAGACAGGAACTGCTTCAACACCCATTACCCACAATGAGGCATCAGCTGGTGAAGGTGTCTCACAGCCTCTCTCTTGCTAGAGCTCAAATACAACACCAAGCAATGAAGGCCAAAGCTCTCTCCACTATGAGTCACATAGGCCAGTGACCGACAAAGGGAAAAGGAAAATGACCACTGAGGAGAATTGAGGAGTAGAAAAAGAGAGGAAGAGCAAGTCAAGGGGAGAGAGTTCAAGTGGGACCCATGGCTTCATGGAGGCTACTATAAGGGTTGCCCCAGGCCAAGCACTTAAGAAGATGAGTTGAGGGTAGACAGGCTTAACTAACTAGGGTCTAAGAACTACAGTGTTGATGAACTCATCTCTCTCCCCTGGGATAAACCAAATGAACTGGCTAACATGGAAGTGTCAAAGGAGAGGAGTGAAGCTAAGGATGCAAAATTACTCCTTAAATCAAAGAAGAAATGAGGAGAAAAAGACTCTACAAACTCCAACCCTCTCAAAAGTTCAGGAAAGTCCTGAGGCAGAGGCTGTGGCCATTGAGGAACAAACTCAGGTAGGTAGGGAACAAGACAAGCAAAATATGATTACCTATCTGAGTGCCACATGCCTTTATCAGGTAGCAGACATGCTTCCCTTGTCCTATGAGTATATTAAATCTGAATACCTCAAGCAGTTATAGCAAGAAGTGCTGAAAGAGTAAAAAGTTGCTAAGAGGAAGATGATGGAAGAGGTTGCAAAGTCAAGAGCCACCATCAGAGCAAATCTGAAGAAGTCTGCTGATAAACAGAAGATGGTAAGCTTCTTGAAGCTGTACCGATTCTCCGAAAGGAGACTTGGTCCATTGTCTCTATCCACCATGGATGAGCACATTAGAGTGACCAAGAAGAAGATCAAAATGGGTGAGCTAGTTGACTTGCATTCTGCACCAAGTCTGGCTGCACCTGAAGCTGAGGTCAAGGTTGAACCCCAAGAGACAACACAACCTAGACCTAATGCTGCATCAAAGCTAGCTTCATCTTCTAATCCACAGCACGATCTTGATCCCTCTCCTTCTGAACTTGTGAAAGAAAAGAACCCAACTGAGAAGGACAAACAAGAACCATTTGACGTTGCAGGCCAGCCTTCTCAGTTAAAGTATATAAAGAGGAAGAGGATAGCCATTAGAAGGGACAATAAGAAGAAGAAGTCCAAGGCATCCACCTCTGCACCTCAGGATGGGTCAGAACATCTTGAGGGTGATCAAGAAGAGGCTGCTCATTCAATTCTTATTCAAGTGGAGCCTCTTGCTACTGAGAGCCATCGTATCTTGGATGTTTGCCACCAATCCAGACATATGGTATGTCATTAGAGATCAAGGGGGGTCAAGACATGTACCTCTAGCAAAACATACTTGACCTCCCTCCGTATGATCTTTATGACATAAGGAGATACTTTGAGAGTCTGAGGAATCCTGACCAACTGATGATGAAGGGAATGGTCTTGATTCTAATGAGGACAATCGACAAATAAATATCAAGCTTCAAAGCTCTCCTTCAGTTTTGGTAGCATCAGCCTAGCGGGAGTTTATAAGGATCATACTTGGAGGCTTATGCAACCAAAGAGCTCTCAACATGCACATGTGAAGTACTAGGAAAGTACTTTGGAAGATTTGATATAAATCAGTGAATTATACTAAGTATCAAATCTTCCGAAGCCAAAAGACCAAATCATCCAAATCCAAAGATGAAGTCTTCCGAAGCTTCAAAGACAAAGTCTTCTGAAGCCAAGATTGATTTCTTTTGAAGACAGAGAAGGCATGTCTTCTCTAACTTACTTTTGACAAAAGGTAAAACACCTTTCCGCTGCCATCTCTGAAGACTAACCAACTAGCATGAGTTGGTGAAAAGTCCATACTTTTGTCAACTGTAGATTAAGGTGTTGAGTCTGTAACTTTCAAACTATGTACTTATATCCTTTTTGTAGTAGATAAGGATGTAAGCTATGGCAGGTTATAGTCACTAGTCAAAAAGGCAATCTGCCTTTTTGACTATGTATTGATCTTTTTGTCTAGATTAGTGTTTCCAGCTGGCCTTCAAAGTATGGTCGGGTGTAGGATTTAGTATAAAGTATCTCAAGTACTTGTATCTTTTGATGAGTTTTGTGACACTTGTAAGAACTTAAGAGCAATATACAACATTCTTGAAAACCATACTATCTTGTTCTTGTGCTTGTTCTTTACTTGTGTTCTTTGTTTCATCATAAGACCGGTTCTCTATTTGATCTGTTAAGTACTAACTCTCACCAAATATTATGAAACTGTTGCATTGACCACCCTTCAACGGTCCGGTAGAGTGCCATATGGGTTGGGATTCTACCCAAGTTTGCTCTCCAACTTGTTATATTAACTTTAATAGGAACCCATTTATTCCAAGTAAATATGCATTGATTCAAGCAAAGGTCTTGCTATTCAATTATAGTTCAGATAGTACTAGAACTAAAGTCTTCAAGATTATTAAGTCATTTACCCATACCTATTAGTCCAACCTTCTATTAGAAAGGACAGGACCATTAATGAGACAATTAAGTTGGAAAGGTTCTGTAGCTCCAAGTTTTCAATAGGAGACAAATTGCTATGATACCACCTCCAAGCCCAAGATGACGGGTTATAAAATTTAGGTATAGAATGTGAAAATTTGATCTCTTTTTCAACTTCTAAGCTAAAAAGGTAAGGGAAAAGATCACATTAAAGGTGAGAGGACAGCCAACGGTCAAACCAGAATCTGATGGTCTCGCCATTACCCACCACACTTTTATTGAAGCTTCAAGGTAGATATGTTATACTGAAGAAGCTCTTTTCGTGCTTTTAGAATTGCTTTCTAGGTCCTTTTCTTTCTTCTCTAAATAGAAGGGTAGCAAAAGGCGTGGAAGGGTGGAAGTGTAGAATGGTGATACAGTTCTTCCAGAGAGAATTATGATCAGTTTTAAACTTCCAAATCCATTTTGCCAAGAGACTAAGGTTGGTAGCATTTAGAGAGCCGATACCCAATCCACCTGCTTTGTTAGGAGCCATGACCCTCGACCACTTTACCCAATTTATTTTTTTAGAAATAGAAGTGCCTCCCCAGAAGAAGTTCTTTCAGATCGATTCTAATTTTTAGTCACTTTCTTTGGGGTTCTAAAGCGGGAGAAATAATAAAGGGGAAGCCTTGACAAAACCGACTTTATTAGTGTTAATCTACCCCCAATTGAGAGGGTACTGCATAATCTTCTTTAAATGCATCGCATGTCAGTTTCTAATGTTTTACATGGTTCATATTGGCTCCAATTAGAAGACCAAGGTAAAGAAAAGAAAGCCTTCCAGGTTCACAACCATTTAAAGATGCCAAATCAGTGAGTTGGTTATAATTTATGCCCACACCAAAGATGCGACTTCTACTAATGTTAACCTTTAGGCTCGATGTGAGATAGAAACATCTCATAACTCTATTAATGTTCATTATATTATCCTTGGAAGCTTTCCCAAGGAATAACAAATCATTGGCATATAGGAGATGAGAAATATAAGGGCCATTGTTCGGAAGAGAAAAACCTTCAAAGATACTAGTATTGACCGCCCTTGAGATAATTGAGGAGAGAGTTTCCAAGGCTAAGACGAATAAGAAGGGTGAGAGGGGGTCCCCTTGTCTAAGCCCTCACGAACATTAGAATTCAGAGGTTGGGAAGCCATTTATGAATATAGAAATTCAGGAAGCCTTAAGACATCCTTCAATCTACCTACACCATCTTGGGGGGAAACCAAATTGAGCTAGCATAGTGGGTAAAAAGTTCCAATTAAGGCTGTCAAAGGTTTTTTCTAGGTCGATTTTCAACAAAAAAAAAAAACCCTCTTATTGAGTCTTTTTTAACCAAAAGCACAACTCGTTTATGATCATTGGCGGCTCAAGAATGCTCCTCCCAACAATAAAGCTGACTGCTGGTTAGAAATTGCTGAACCGACCATCTTTTTTGGTCTATTCGCTAGACATTTCGAGACAAGCTTGTTAAAAAGATTAATGCCTCGGATTACTTGTTTTAATTTTTTAGTTTTAAGTATCTTTTATTTAAACATTTCTCAAATAAATATTAGCCTTTTATGAAGGTATTAAAATAGAATAATAATTTTTAATATTTCTATTTTTAATAGAATAAAAAGGTATCATAAATCATATTTTTGTATAATAAAAAGTTGAGTTGGGTCGTATTGTGTTAGATTGTATGAGAAACGATTGCGGAATTAATCCATACAGCATCAGAATCCTGATGTGTGGAATCCATACAGCATCGGAATCCATACGTCTCTATTCCCGCAGCAGCGGACCCCTAAATCTCATAGTCAACTTCATTTATCCCTAAATTGCAGAACCCTAAATCACAGCCAAGCAGGTTCCGTTCTTTGATTTCTTTTAGTTCATTACTCATTTGTTGTATTGAGTATTCAATACTGCCGTTCCTTAATTTGGTAGATTGTTAGTCCAATCTTGTTTCTTGAAAACTTAACAAATGGAAGTTTGCAGTTTGCAATTTTCTCAATCGGGTAGCTATACGTTGAAAGATAGTAATTTAGAATGTTTTTGTTAGTTTGTCATAATGGAATTTTCTGTAATCAGATAGATTGCATTTTGTGTTTTTGTTTATTTGAATTAAAGGTATGATTGGTATTGGCTTTTCTTCTGTACAGGACATCCAGTTTTATGTGATGAGCATGTTGCTCCTTCGAAAAGACTATTGATTAGCAGAATTAAGAGATTTACCAAAGGTACCATCTCACCCTGAAATTCTTTTTATTGCTGAATCATGTTCTTAATCTATGTTTAGTGCTAACATATAATTAAAGCGAATGAATAGTAGATGATACAAGTTCCAAAATGATTTGACTTGGTACTAGAACAAGTTTAAATTGATGCATTAGAACTTGAAATTGACAAAGGATGGTGTAATAGCATGTTGATCATCCTTTATCTCTATTTTGAGAACTCATTTTAACTGTTGGGTTCAGTGGTAGTTTTATTTATCAAAATAATTTTAATAATTATTAATCAGATTAATAATAGTTAATACAGCGGAGTAAAATTAAAATATCAAAAGCGAACCCGACAGGATCCGGGTTACAAGCAATGCAAATACAGAATGTTATTAACCTACTGATGAGATAATAATACCTTTGTGGTTAATAATTAACCGTTTGAGACACCTAGGGACAACGAATTAATTGCTAGATTGAACGAACCGAACGGGAACGCAAAACAAGACGCGTGGTTCACGGGTCTTGACGTTGCGTAGCGATAGCCAATTGTTTTGTGCGCAAATCCAGGAACAATTGAAAAACAATTGTTCAATTGTTGCTTGCGATGGATTTTAGAAAAGCAATCGTGCAGCCACAATGGGTTTGATATCAAAGCAATAGTGCAGCCGGAAAATTTGACCAAAACATGAAGTGGCCGCCCCCTATGTTGACAAAAACAAAATCGTCGCTGCCGCCGTATTGTTCTGCAACCCATCTTTCGGTCATACATATACATATATATATATATATTAGGTTTTTTAAACCTAATTAGGTATTAATCTACTCGCGGCCCCAGGCCCGGTTAGATCAATATTAACCCACGTAATAACCGAGATCCAAAACAATAACGTTTAACGCTTAAACGTTTATAAATAATTTATAACTTTTATAAATCATTTAAAACCCGATATAGTTTCCAGTTAAATAAAATAAGTGGACTTGATATTCGTTGCCCAAGGTGTAACTCTTACGGGTCTTATCTCGGTTGGCAACGTGACGTAACCGAACCCGTACATAATCCAACATTAACAAGTTAGCTATTCTTTAGAAAATAAATGGTCTTGTATGTATTAGAATGAATTAGGATAGTTCTTGGCGAACAATATCCCCTTCGACCCATTTTGTCGTCCCCTTTTTGACCCCCACTGACTAAAATTTATGGATTTGCCACTGGTTCACATGCAATGACAACATAAACATTCTTGGTTTTTCCTTGGTATCATTTTATTGAAAAACCCAAATTGAAGTACAAACTTTTCTGCAGATAGTACGGATCTTTAGTCTTACTGAATAATTTACTTATAATTTTGTTAGTAAATAAGAATGTATAATTAGTAGGAATTTTTTACTGCAAACCAAACAGTCAATTTAAACTATTGCTAATTTATGTTATTTAGGTTTCTTTGCTCCCTTAATTGGATTGTAAACATGCAGATAATGTTGGCGGTGAATGCTGTTTATCGGTTTTCTTCATCGCCTTTATTCAGACGGATGATGTGGCGCCACTCCTCCAGCAAACTATTTGTTGGAGGTATTTGTTTCCTCTTTCTCTTCTTTTGTGTTTAATTTTACTTTTGTAGTACTCAAATATGCTATCAGTATTTGTTTTTCATGAACTTTTATCATCTCCTCTGTTTTTTATCATTCACCACTTTTCACTAAGTATGGCAAATCTGAAAAAGCATTTTGGTCTTTGGAATCATAATGTCCATTTTACACATTTGGAAATGAATTTGTGCTGGTCAATGAACATCTTTTTACCTTGTAACATAAACACTGGTTTAAGGATAAAAGAATGTCATAAGTATTAAAAAGCTATGTAAACTACTAAATACCTTTATTAATTATATATATATATTCTAGAACATCTTCTAGCTTTTTGTCATTTCTTATTAATTAGACCTGTTCATCACAGTATATGTATGGGCGCAGGGCTTTCCTATGATACAAATGAACCAGTGTTGAGAGGGGTTTTTGAGCAGCATGGAGAAATTATTGAAGGTATGTTATATCTCTGTGTGTGATTGTGTGAAACACATAATAGAATAACTGAAAATGGAACGGATCAAATGGCTTAAAGTTTCCAACAATGTATATTGAATGTAGAAAATCTTTTTATTCAAATAACTAGAACTTCTATTAAATTATACTTTCATTATTATATATTTAAAATTATGCATTCATTTTATATATTTATATTTCACATACAAATGGTTTAACATAATTAATCATCTGTTTGGACAAAATAAGTTTTGGCCCGCACTGAACTTGTTTGTTTTACCAAATTCTAAACAAACGAGTAACGTCAGCATCTTTGCAGTAAAAGTTATATGCGATCACAAGAGTGGCAAATCAAAAGGATATGGATTTGTGCATTTCATTTCTGAGGATTGTGCCAGCAAAGCCTTAGCAGAAATGGATGGTCAGGTTATATTGATTTTTTATACCATATATTTCTGCAAAGTTCCAATATCGGGAGGATATATGATCATTGATAAGGAGCATGCTGTTAATTCTTTCTTTCAGGTACTTGATGGTAGAAATATCCGGATCCAATATGCAAACAAGAAATAACCACAAGAAAGGATGAAAGGTCAGGCCTATTCCTTTTATAGTTTAAACTTTACTTGAATATTGTCCAATAGTTTTTTTCTATATTTAATTCTGTTAGTCTCAAATTTTTAAATTTTAGCATTGATAATGTATTTGCTTGGCATTTCTTAGATAAATGGCATAGGTTTTAGTATATAATTAGTTATTTTACCCGTCGTGCGTTGCCGCAACATCGTACGCGGCGTGATAATGTATAAATTACAATCGACCCGATTCGTTCCGGAACTAAATTTACGTCATACATGGAGTGACTCGAATTTATAATGTTGAATTAAAACGTATCATATTTGACCCGAATTTTTTCCAAACAAAATTTATGTTGAAACATTTATATTTGACTCGTGTTCGAATTAAATTTACATCAAAACATAGAGTAAACCAAAATGTATTATATTTCACCCGTCGTGTTTTCAAACAAAACTTACGTCGAAACGTTTATATTTGACTCAACTAATATCTGTATTTATGTTAAAACGTAGACGTTTGTCGAAGCGTAGACAGTTGTAAAACGTATATAAAGTAGAGCAACAAACATTTTATATTTAACCCGAGTCAAAGTGACATTTTCCAAAGTTTTAAAAAAAATTAGGGGTAACAGTTGTCAATAATGAAACTTAAGGGGGTTTATTGGCCGGTGCCACTGACCTTTCAAAATGCGAATAAGTATAATGTCCAAACAGAAATGTAATTTACTCGATAGTTATATATTAAAACTTAAACAAAGAAAAATAAGTAGTGATGTAGTTTTAAGATGTGGCGGTTAGTAATGATCTTTGAATATAAAGTATTAGATTAACAAAATTATGAAACCTAAGATAGTTTGTTAATTTCAGTTCATATGAGTGACTTTTACAGAAGTAGTTTTATGTAACTCAAATAAGATCACAGATGGCTTGAGGGAAGGCTTCCAATTTCTGGTAGGAGAGTCCAGGGCTGGAGAAACTCTTCCTGGCCTTGACAAGCGAGCCCAGGCAGACGGTACGTATTCTTAGGCCCAGACCATGCGGCCTAAGGTCATGGGAGGGACTAAGCCCTATCGATCATTAGCAGTCCTTGTTGGGCGCGCCTAAGGTTATTGAACATTTTCATATAGAGAAACTCCTTCAACCCAAGATCCATTGCCACCATGATCTCGGACCAATAGTCAAAGCAAGTTGGCTACTGGAACAAGTCTCATGTTTTACCCACGTTCACTTTAACATGCATTCTCATGTTTGCCCATGTTTAGTTTATCATGCATATAGTGGTAGTTTATTTAGTACAACCCTTGTTTATTTTCAAGTGTAGTTAGTAGGAACATTTAGTATTTAAGCATTGTTATTTCATCTGAAGAAGGAAGGAAAAAAATTGGTTCAAGTCTTGTTTCTCTCTATTATTTCTTTGGAGTGTAACCCGCTCAAAGGGTCCTATCATTTGGGAGATTGACCATCTCGAATCGGTCTATAGCATATAACGATCTAATGCATGGCTAATGTCTTTTTTTTCCTTTGCTAACAGCATATTCAGGAGTCAGGACTCATTTTACAAGCAACATGAGTGTAGGTGATACAGACTATCCACTCTAACCCATCAACCCAAGGTCCACCCAAGAGCTCCACGTCTTGATTCCTGCATCTTAGGATCCATGTTTCCGTTCAATGTTTCTTTAATTAAGAGAGAGGGGTAGTTAATACCCATGATCTTGTAGTACATGCACGCATGCACGTTTCCCTTGGGCCTATTTAAGAGGTTTTTGTTTTTTAGAATGGAGGACAAGAAAACTAAAGCAAAGTCTAGTTTACGTAATTTATATATTTGTTATCTTGGGAGACTGTCAATCTTGAACTTGGCTCTTTCACTAGGATAAGTTAGATTACTTTTTATTTCATTGGATCCTATAATTCCATCTTCTCCAGAGCTCATTTTTAAAATAGCTTGTATCCTAATGTTGTTCCAAGTGGTGTAAGGACCATATACAGTCACTGTTGATCTATTTGCAGAATGCAAATTATACTTTACTAAATGTATATACCTTGTAGGCAATCCACAAACATGGTGGTTTGTGGATATCTAGCGAAAATTACAAACCATTATAGGCGATGTTTTACAAAATTTCATACACCAAAATGGTTTTATTTAAAACAATCACTTGATTAAACTTATATCACCTTGCTTTGTGAATTCAAACTGTTTAACACCCTCTTAATAGGGGAAGGTGATAGCTTGAATTCAAACTATCTAAAAATTATTTTGATTGGTGATCATGATATATGTATCTGTAGGTTAAGGCGTTAAGCCTGAAGGAGCGGTCTTAACTAAAGACTAAAGGAAAAGCTCTAATGAACACATCAAAGGTGGTGAAGCCTGTCAAATTAATTATACATCTTTTGATTTTGATCATGTGTAATGATGCAATTGTATGTTATTTTTTAGTTTTCGACAATCCAAATTGTAGAAATCCCCCTTTTTTTTATAAATCTTGCAATGAAGCAATTAGAGCAAGCAAATACAGATTTACAGAGTTGATAACCCTAAACACAAAAGTTGAAACCCATATAACACCTAACGCACGATCATCAAATCCTGGAACGAAATCGTGCATCTTAAGAACCGGTTAACTTGGTCACAGCTTTGGTGCCCTCGGACACAGCGTGTTTAGCCAACTCCCTTAAGGTGATCGCGGGCTTCTAGTTGTACCTCGCGAACCTAGAGCTTTCCTGAGCGAGCTTCTCGAAGATATCGTTGATGAAGCTGTTCATGATCCCCATCGCTTTGCTCGAGATCCCGATGTCCACATGCACCTGCTTCAGCGCCTTGAAGATGTAGATCTTGTACGTCTCTACGCTCTTCTTTGATCGCTTCTTCTTATCGCCAGCAGCAGCGGTGGCGTCCTTTGGTAGTTTCTTGCCGGCCTTTGGCTTCTTCTCCACTGGTGCTTTCTCGACGCCCGAGGGCTTCTTCTCGGCCTTTGGTGCCATCTGATTTCAGAGGTTGATGATGATGATGAAAAGAAGATTCTAGGGTTTGTAAATTCAATTTAATTGCCTTAGTTATCTGTTTGAAGATTGATGAGTGAAGGATTTGAATTTTTCTTTTCCCGCCAGCAAACATAATCTCAATTTGTTTAAAACAGCAAATTTATTTGGTTTTACTTTGAAATTACATCTCCTATCCTACTTTAAATAAACAATTACATTAAAAGACACGTATATCAATTATGACTAATGTACTGTTTGGTATGGTGGAATGAGATAAGGAATGGAAACACCTATTCAAGGGAAATCAAATTAAGTATGTTTGGTTATCAAATGGAATAGAATATCCAATTCTTGGGTTGATGAAACAACAACGGATCTTTATCAAGAAATCGTGATACGATTTTGCTGTTTTCCCTCACGATTATATCTCTATATAAGCTTATAAATCAATCGATTTCTTGCAATTGCATACAATCCGGGAAGAACATCAGGTACTTTAGGTTTAGATTTATTGTGTTTTATTATTGATTTCACACTAATTGTGATTTGTTCTATTTGGCGAACAGTGTATGATCGAATGTCTCAGCGGATATCTCATTGACGAAGGTAAGAACATCATCACCATTAATGACAATGAAAGCTTGTTGATATGATCATTTTGTTTATTAGCACATCAGTATCATATATCATGCAATACATTTGTGCATCAACACAATTTTTATGAAGTCTTTTGAAGTATATCTGACGTGAACCAAAGTCTCAAAGTAGATTGTTTGATGGAAAATTTATTGTTACTTCTTGCAATGTTTCATTTGTTAGAACCATTACGATCTACTTGAGTGTAGTAGTTTGAATAAATTAATTTTTTACTAAGTAGTTTTTTGAATAAATTAATTTGTTACTAAGTATGCGGTAGTTTGAAATATATGATATTTGTTATCCAACTTGAGAGCTATATTGATATAAACATACATTCATTCATATCCATACATATGTGTGCATCCTCAATATAACAATTGATTATAAAATCTAATTTTTAATAATATAGGCAGGTGAAAAAGTTCAAAGAATTTGAACAAGAAGCCCATAACACAAGTGCTAATTACTTATATGAAACAGATCAAATGTATAAAAATCAATAAAAATGTCAAAAGCCTCTAACCATTTAGTGCATAATTGAATCTGTCGTACATGGATTTACTTGGTTATTGTTCTCATTTGGGTTGGATGGTACTACTGTAGGAATGTCTAGACTTACACTAAACAAACAAGTTTATTTTATAGAAGTATGTTCTATACGAGGTTTTTAACTCTTGGTTAACATCCAACTTAGAAATGATATTTTCTGCATTTGAATAAGGAATGATATTCTATTCTTTTGAGCACCTATAGGGCTTAGGTACCACCATTCTATATTCTTTGTTTTATACCATCTCTTATGCATACATAAATAATTCAAAAGATTTATAAAAGTAAATCTCTTTGGCATGATAAAATAGATTTATAAACACTTATTAATTCTTTAAATTTTATCGAACAGCCACGTATTTGATAGTTGATAATTTGATCGTTATTTAACTTCTATTTAATTTGTGTTGCAGTTATGCATAGACTTAATAAGCTCATATGCATAGTACTTTTATTTGATTTGTATTGCAGTTATGCATATACTTAGATGCCACCACTGGAGATAAAAGTTGTGAAAACTTTCTCTTCACTTTTATAGACTTGGACTGCATCCATCCAGATGATATGGAGTACATGGAGATAGCTCAACAGATGGCTCTCCTTACTCATAGAGCTAAGAAGTTTTACAAGTGAACAGAAAGGAAGTTCCCAAGCAATGTGGCCAGTGGAAAGTTTAGTCTGGACAAAAGCAAGGTGAAGTGTTACAACTGTAATCAAATGGGACATTTTACTAGAGAGTGCAAGGATTCAAATCAAAGATCTCATAACCAAGTTAACTGAATGCTAGACTGAGCTTGTGATCAGCAAAGCCAAGGCAGAAAAATATGTTCTTGAAAAGAAAACCTTCAAGAACATAATATCCTTATCCTTGCATGCAAAGATTCATTATCAGAACAGGTAGGGACTAGGATCAAGTGAGATAGCTCCTTCACACACACTTCTATCTGTTAGATCTCCAAGGTGTGAAACTTGTCAAGATGAGCTGCCCTCTATTGTTCCTATCCAAGAGAAAGATGAAGATGTAGAGAAGATGATGAAGGATAAACCTGAAGTGAGTGATATGGTTATCCTAAGAAGGGTCACTATTCTCCTGGAGAGAAGAAGGAACCAGGGATGACCAAATCTACAAGAAAGAACTTGATAAGGGCAGCCAAAAGAAAGTAAAAAAAAAAAGCCCAAGAGATCAAGGCCACCTTCAACTCCAAGAAAAAGAAAGTTTTCATTTCTGCTAGATTTGAAGTGGTAAATACTGAAGACTTAACAATGGACTCTAGTACCAAGAGTCCTAGCTCATGTCCAAATCATCTTGGTTAAGAGAAGAAGGTTGATCAAATATGCATCACTGTTGCACAGCCTGAACTATCAAGTTCCAAGAGCAAGCCTCACCCTAAGAACTCTACTGCATCATCTGAGAAGATGAAGAAGGAAGCGGAAAGTGATCAAGCTCAGCCTCCTACTCAAAAGAAGACTCTTAGAAGCATGCAAACTGAATGCATCATGTATGGTTGTACTTCTCATGTTGTCAAGGATTGCATTTACAATCCCAAAAGTACTATTCACATGACCAAGAAGAAAGATTTGAGAAGAAGAAGAAGAAGATAGCTTCAGAAGGAAAATCTCTTCCTTCCGAAAGCTCCAAAGTGAAGAAAAATATAAGTGAAAACTTACCTTCGGAATAAAATTTGGTCTTGGAAGAAAGGAATGCTTTCGAAGTACTGAAGTCTGCTGTAATGGATGTAAAAGCTTCCGAAGGTCCAGTCTCCAAAACTTTCGAAGTCACCAAAACTTCTGAAGTATTGAAGGCCAAGTATAGTCTTCAAAAGATGGTGTGGAAGTTGAAGGAAGGCCATGTGACTGAAAGTTCTTCATCAACAACAACAAATGATCCTCAGAACTTGCATATAGGATCAATTACTGTTTCATTATCTTCTTTTCACTTTGACAAGCCCAAGACCAACAAGGCTTGGGTTTCCAAATGTAACTGCAGGACCGTTAAAGGGTACTTAAGCTTGCACTTAGGTAACACACTTAGGAGGATCTTAAGATCACTTAACAATTCAAATAGGGAACTATGAACCTTTACTGAAGATACAAGATAAACACAAGTAAAACAAGAACAAGAGCACAAGATAAACTTTTCAAGGAAGTTGTATATTGCTTATCTAGTTCTATTACAAGTGTTGTACAAGTATATTTTAAATACAAAAACCGGAGACTACTTATACTACATCCTACAACCGTCAATATGCAAAAAGACAGTTGGAAGTGACTAATCTAGACAACAAGATCAGCCTAAAGTCAAAAGGCAGATTGCCTTTTGACTAGTGACTATGACAAGCCATAGCTCACTGACTTTCCTATTACAAAAAGCCAAGAAGGAACAAAAACAGAAACTTGCAGGCGAAGACCTTATCTACTTTATCATAAAGTATGGAAGTTTCACCAACTAGTGATAGCAGGTGAACTACCAGAGCATGCAGCGGAAAGTAGGTTGCTTTATGATAAAGTTGATGGAAAAGGTATATTTTCTCTCTCTTCAGAGGAAAATCAGTCTTGTCTTTAAACAGCTTCGAAAGACTTTGTCTTGAGAGCTTCGGAAGACTTCATCTTTTACCTTCGAAAGAGTTGAGTCTTTGGCTTCGAAAAACTTTACACTTAGAATATTTTCCATGTTCAGTGTAATGCTTCCGCAACAGTTTCTTCTGAACTTTGGCTTCGGAAGATTTTACACTTAGCATTTTTCTTTAGTGTGTAAAACTTCCGAAGCTAGTTCATCTTTATTCCGAAGTGCATGTTGAAAGACTTGGTTGTTTTGGTATCTTTTGGTTGCATCAGCCTCTTAACTTCAGAGGTTCCTACAAACTCCCCCTAGGCTGATGCTACCAAAACAGAGAGGTTCCTCAGACTGGGATAGTCCACATGAGGATCTTCAGAATTCCTTTCTTCATCAGTAGATCTTGATTCTTCAGACTCATGAAGTACCTTCTCATGTCATAGAGATCATGTAGAGGGAGTTCAAGCATGTCACTTGTGAAGTAGACATGTTGTTTTCCCTGATCTCTAGTGACATACCATCTGTCTGGATCTTCAGCAAAAGTCCAAGACAGAATTTGTCTTCCAACAGAGAGAGGCTCTACTATGATAGAAGTTGGTTGAGAGTCCTCTTCATGCACTTCCTCAGGATGTTCTGACTCATCCTGAGGTTGGGAGGAGGATGCCTTTCTTCTTTTCTTCTTTGAAAATGATCTTCTTTTGGCCATCCTCTTTTTCCTCCCTAATAATTTTAACTGAGAGGGTTGGTCTTCAGTACCAGGTTCTTCAATGGATTCCCTCTCAGTTGGGATCTCCTCTCTCCCAGTTTCAGAATGAGAGGGAGGAGAACCCTGCTGTGGGTTACAAGATGAAGTTGGCTGTTGTGCAGCTTCAGGTGCAGGTGGTGTTGTCTCTGTAGGTTCCACCTTTACTTCAACTTTAGGTTGAGCTTGACTTGATAATGAATGAAGGTCCATAAGCTCTCCCCTTTTTATCTTCTGCTTGATCACCCTTATGTGCTCATCCATTATGGATAGAGACATGGGACCAAGCCTCCTTCCGGAGAACCCATACAGCTTCAAGAAGCTTATCATCCTCTGCCTATCTTCAGACTTTTTCTGACTTTTCTGGATGATGGCTCTTGATTTTGCAGCTTCTTCCCTTTGCCTCTTCTTTGCAACTTGCCTTTCTTTCTTGGCTTGCTCTTCCAGCTGCTTATTGTATTCAAATAATATATAATCATAAGGCAAGGGAAGGAGTGCAGGTGCCTGATAGAGACCTGTGGCACTCAGGTAGTTGATCATTTTTAATCTTTCTTCTTCATCAACTACCTGAGGTTGTTCAGCAGCCATAGTCTCTGACTCAGGACTTTCTTGAACTGGGGAGAGGACAGGAATGTTCTTGTAAAGCCTTTTTCTCCTCATTTCTTCCTTGTGTTTGAGGGTCAAGGCTGCATCCTCTGCTTCCTTCCTCTCCTTTGACAATTCAATGTCAACTAGTTCATTTAACTCCTCTAAGGGGAGAGAGATGAGTTCATCTATATTGTACATCCTGGTCCCCAGATAGTTGAGCCTGGCTGCCTTCAATTCATCTTCTTGAGTGTTTGGTACAGGGGTAGCTAGAATTGCAGCTTGCATGAATCCTGGGGAACCACTTGAACTCTCTCCCCTCTGCTTCCTCTTCCTCTTTCTCTTTTCTTCTTCAATCTCTTCAGGAGTCATCTTCCTTTTGCCTTTGTCAATTGCAGATCTTGATGACTCAGTCTGAGCAGAGCTTTGGCCTTCATTGCTTGATTCAGCAGTCAAGCTCTAGCCAGAGAGAGGTTGTGAAGCACCATCACTAGCTGGGGCCTCACTGAGGGTATGTGGTGCTGGAGGAGAACTTGTCTCAAGGTTCACAGTCTCAGCCTCTGGGCCTTCAGTCAAAGCTTTCCCTTCGAAGCTAATCTTGGGGTCTACCTCAACATCCAGTTGACCAAAGGCTTTAACTGCTAGCCTCTGTCTATATAATGCAGTTCTCCTTTTGAATTCTGCCAGCACCCAGTCTTGAATTTGATTGGCTAATCTGACAGCTTGTTTGTTATTGCTTGGGTTGACAAGTGCCAGATCTACCAAATTTATACTCTCATAGAAACTCAGGGTGGAGATGTTGAGAATTTCTTGTTGACCCTGAGCTCTAGAGATCACAAGAGCTTTCCTATCATTATCATACCCCCAACCCCAGATTGGGTTCTCAGATGGGGCAGATATTGCTCTTGGTACTCCCTCCTCAAACAGTTGTTGAATAAGCAGTTCCAGATCACTGTCTAGAGGAGCTGAGCATGGACAACTGCAAGATAGGATGGTGAGTCCTGTATGTCCATACTGAGGAAGAACTCCCAGGTTCTGTGGCTGTCAGAACTTCCTCCCCCTTTTTGGTAGCATCACCCTCATGCATAGGTGAGCTGGGGAAGTGATCCATAAAATCCACAGGTTCTTGTGGACCTGGATGAGTTTTTCCTATAGGTCTCTCAGCTAACTGGCCCTTGAGATCAGTGATCTCAAGTTGTTGGTCATGGACCCTCCTTTGCAAGATAGTCACCTGTGATTCAAGGTGAGCTATCTGTGAAACCAGTTGGGAGCAGATGTCTTTGAGTTGGTGCACCCTGAGTTTCAGACTCCCCTCATCTTCAGTTGAAGAATCATTGGGGGATGAAGGAGGTGAACCGAGGTCTGCTCCTTCACCACCAGCATGGTGTTCTTGGCTGCTGGATTTCCCCTGCCCAATGACAGTGTCAAGAGGCTAGGTTGCCATGGTTGAGGTCTTAAAGATGTAATCACTGGCAACAGTGTGAGCCTCTTCCACATGGATCTCCTGGACAATCACAGGAAGATCCACCTCAGTTTGGGGTGTTTGATGTGGGCTAGACATGAGTGAAACAGGAGTACTCATCTCCCCTTGAGTGTGGGTAGAGAGGGGAGAGTCATGATACTCACTGAAACCCAAATCTTCATCAGAGTAGAAGTCAAGGCTGGGTATGGGGTGGTTAATATCAAGAGGCTGGGGATGGTAGCTTTCCCCTAAAGGTTGATCACTAGAGTGTTGAGACTCAGAGTGATGGCTTAAGGCTGTTTGTGGAGTTGTGAGCTCATCAGGCTGAGCATGAGGAACTGCATTGATTGTTTGAAAGATGGGAGTGGTCTGTTCCTCAGGGGAAGTGGGAGCTCTAAATTCCACTTCCTCCTGTATGGGTTGTGATATGGGGGCCTACACATGCTCAATAGCAAGTGCAGGGGTTCGCTTGGATTTTCTTTGGTAGGTGATTTTGATTGTAGGTTGTATTTGAGGTGGGTGAGAAGTAGAGGGTGTTGGTTCATCACTAGCTGGGGCTGGTAGGATGTCACCCTGAGCAATGAGCTCAAACATTTTCGGGATAAGGGCTGTTTCTACCCCTGAGAACCCAACAGTTGGCTTTTTCAATATCTTGAAAATGTCAGGCCTCATATGTGCAAGTTTAAGAACATTACATGTTCCCCTCAACTGTGGTCCCAATTCACAGTTAAGAATGTGTTGAACAAACCGGGGGAACATGTAATATTCTAAGGAATCCAAATTCGCTAGTAAATTTGTAAATACAAACTGAGAGTACCTGAATTTGACCCCTTGAACCATCCCATGGACAATGAAGGAGAGGTCTTCTGGAATCTGGTCCCTTCCTCCATGTTTGTTGGATAGGCTATGTATGACGACATGGAGGAGGTATTTCCATTGGAATGAGACATTCCCCTTCCTGAAGGTTTTGACCGAGAAGTCACCTTCGTAGCCCATCTGCACAAAGGATTGGTTGACAATAGCTTTTGGAAAGGATAGCTCACCTGCTTCATCATCCAGCTACAAATGGGTGTTTATAATGGCTAGAGTGATGAAAACCGTCCTCCCCTGCACTGTGGCAGACAGTGCCTTCTCCCCGTCCATGGTGACCTCTTGACAGGTCCGCCAGAACTCAAGCAACTGATCCTCATAGAGAGGAGGATCGATTGTAAGGGAGGTGAAGTAGTGAGACAAAAAAAGATACCTACAAACGTCTGAGAAGCTTGGATCCTTCTCTGAGTTTAACAGAGCAACTTGATTGTGTTGCATGTGTAGGTGCATGGTGAAATCAGGGTCGTTACGACGATCAAGATTGGCCATTTGAAGAAGCTTTGTATTGAAGGAAAGAAGAAGAAGATGAAATTAGGGGTAATTTTAGGTTAAGAACAATGAGAGAAGTGAGATGAAATAGAACCGTTTGGAAAGATATACTCTGGATTTGAGACAAAGTTATGACAAAAAGATAAACTTTGAAATCCGCAAGTGGGTCCTACTTCTGAAAAAGGCACCCAAAAAGTTAGTTTTCTTGGAAGTAGAAAAAGCTTTCGAAGGCAATTTTGGTTTCGGAAGCTTTGCAATCAAAGCTTCCGAAAGCAATTTTGCTTCGGAATATACTTTAAAGAGTTTTGAAAATTTTGGCTTCGGAAGAAATAAATGAGTCTTCCGAGACTAAATTGCTTTCGGAAGAAATTTGTTCCTAAAATGCATTTAAGTACTTATACCAAAATTTAAGCTTCGGAAGATACTTCAAGAATTTCTTCCGAAGGTAAATCTCAGATAAGCTGTTTAAACGATTTAGACATGAATTTCTTCCGAAGGCAACTTTTGCTTCTTTCGAAGGTAAATTTTCATCATTCTAAGAGATATCATTTTAAAAATTCGTTTTTCTTCCAAAGAGAACTGGGCTTATGAAGTGATCTCATAGACAACCTAGGACATACAGTTTTAAGAAATAATATTTATTAAGTTATTAAGAAAAATCTACTCAAAGTTAATCATCCCAATAGCTGATACAAGATATTTAAATCTCTGTTCATCAAACGCTTTTGTGAACAGATCGGCATATTGTTCATTTGTGTTAACTTTGATTAGTTTTATCAATCCCTTTTCAAAATTATCCATAATCAGATGATACCTGATGTTGATGTGTTTGGTTCTTAAGTGCTGCACAGGATTCTCTGTAATAGAGATGGCACTGTTGTTGTCTATGTGGATGGGAGTCTCTTTGAAATTGAACCCATAATCTAGCATCTGATTCTAAATCCAAAGCACTTGAGCACAGCAGCTGGCAGCAGCGATGTATTCAGCTTCAGCAGTTGATGCAGACACACAGGATTGCTTCTTGCATTGCCAAGAGGCTATCCTTCCACCCAGGAACTGACACCCCCCAGATGTGGACTTTGCAGTCATGTTGCAGCCACCATAATCACTATCTGTATAAGCATACAGATTGAAGTCTGAATTCTTTAGATACCAAAGGCCTATATTTGGAGCACCTTTGAGATATCTAAGGATCCTTTTGACAGTGATTAGGTGTGACATCTTGGGATTGGTTTGATATCTTGCACATATGCATGTGGCAAACATGATATTAGGCCTGCTAGCAGTAAGATACATAAGTGACCCAATCATAGCCCTGTAGAGATGTTCATCAACACACTCCCCCCCAAGATCAGGACCAAGGGAGTGGTTTCTGGCTATGGGTGTCTTTGCAACCTTACAGTCAGTCATCTTGAATCTTGTAAGTATGTCCTGTACATACTTTGACTGACTGATGAAGATGCTATCTTCAACCTGCTTCACTTGAATTCCTAGAAAGAAATTTAGTTCTCCCATGGCACTCATTTCAAATCTATTCTTCATCAGCATCTCAAAGTCTTTGCAGAGCTTTGGATTAGTTGAACCAAAGATGATGTCATCCACATATATCTGAACTAGCAATGTTTCATTTCCTATTTCTTTGATGAAGAGTCCCATCAATAGTACCTCTTTTGTATCCATGTTGACAGAGGTATGTTGATAGTGTCTCATACCACTTTCTTGGAGCTTGATACAGTCCATAAAGGGCTTTATCAAGCTTGTAGACATAATCAGGATGATCTGGGTCTGCAAAGCCAGGTGGTTGTTTAATATAAACTTCTTCATCAATCACCCCATAGAGAAAAGCACACTTCACATCAAGCTGGTAGACCTTGAATCCTTGGATGCAGCATAAGCCAAAAATATTCTTACAGCTTCAAGTCTTGCAACTGGAGCAAAGACATCAGTGTAATCAATTCCTTCTTCTTGAGTGTATCCTTGGAAAACCAGTCTAGCCTTGTTCTTGATGATGATCCCTTTATCATCTTTCTTGTTTCTGAATACCCATTTGGTTCCTATGACACTCTTCCCTTGAGGAAGAGGACATAAGTTCCCAACCTTCTACCTTCTGATTTGAAGCAGCTCATCTTGCATAGCTTCAATCCAGCTTCCATCCTTCAAAGCCTCATCAACCTTCTTCGGCTCTATCTAGGATAAGAAACAAGAATGTAGACAAACATGGCTGTCATGAGCTTGTCCTCTTGTTCTTACCCCTGAGTTAACATTTCCAATGATGTTTGTGGAGGGATGTGACTTGTGATCCAAAGTTGAGGGGTCACAGCAAGTTGGTTAGACAGATCTAAATTTGAGAAATTCTGATCTGGCAATAAGGTGTCTCCCACCACATCAGCACACTTATCAAGAGAGACTTGATCCAATGAGTGTGTGACATCATTCATGTTGTCTTCAATGGAGTGGTTTTCAGCATCAAGAAATTCTTGATCACTGTCACCACCTCCAGTTCCTCCTCCTGCATTTGAAGTTCCTTCTCCTGAATTCTGAGCCTCTGAGCTGGAATTTGAAGGCAATTCATTTGAATCAGCAGTATTTGTCATGCTAGTGCCGATGGGAGCTTTAATTGCAGGGTTAGTCACCACTGGAGCTGAAGTAGTTTTCTTGTTTGGTCTTCTCAGCTCAAATCTTGGATCAGGATCTTCTGTTGACCTGTTATCTGTAGATCCTGAAACATTCTCACAAGATTTGTTAAAACAGTTGGTAACAAAGTAAAGATCAAACAGCCAATCCGGACCAGAACCTTTTACACAGGGTGTGTGTTCATTGAAAGTCATATTGGCTGACTCCTTAATGATTCTAGTTCTCAGATTGTATATTCTATAAGCCTTAGCTTGAAAAGAGTACCCAACAAAGTGTCCATCATTTGATTTCTCAGCAAACTTGGCTATTTGATCTTTGGTATTCAAGATGGTGCAAGGACATCCAAATGTTCTGAGAAAACCAATGAATGGTCTTTTTTTGTGCCACAGTTCATAAGGAGTCTTACCATGTGTCTTAACTACCAAAACTCTGTTTTGCACATAGCAGACTGTGTTGACAGCCTCTGCCCAGAAGGTGATGGGCAGCTTAGAGTCAGACAACATGGTTCTTGCAGCTTTAATAAGTGTCCTGTTTCTCCTCTCAGCAACACCATTTTGCTGAGGAGTCCTGGGAGCACTAAATTGTCTTGAAATACCCTTTTCATCATAAATGTATCAAGGATTTGGTTTTTGAATTCGGTTCCTTGATCACATCTTATAATTTTGACCTTGTGATTAGATTGATTCTCAATTTTCAGAATGAAATTCTTTAAGATTTCAGGAGTTTCATCCTTAGTTCTAAGGAAAAACACCCAAGTAAATCTTATGAAGTCATCTGTGGTCACCAAACAGTATGAGGTCCTTCCTAAACTCATTACACTAGTGGGGCCAAACAGATCCATATGTAACAAGTGTAGGGGAGTAGTGATAGAGTTCATTTTCTTTGGCTTGTGAGACACTTTGTGTTGCTTCCCCTTCAGGCATGCAACACAGTGGTCATCACTTGTAAACTCTTTCTTTGGCATTTCAGTTACCAGATCATTCTTAATCAGTTTATTCATGTTCTTAAAGTTTACATGGCACATTCTTTTATGCCAAAGGAAATACTCATCACTATTTGCTTTAGATAGAAAGCAAGAAATTTTTCCAGAGGGAGATGTTTCCTGCAAGTCCATCTTGTACATGTTCCCTTTCTTGGGGGCTCTGAGCAAAATATGCTCTTGAGGAATGTCAACCCCGGGCTTGAGAACATTGCACTCATGCTCAGTTAAGAGCATGTGATGTTTTTTGGTTACAAAATTAGGACACACTCAAAAGATTGTATCCAAGCTCCTTGACAAAGTTTACCTTCTCAATGCTGAGCTTACCATTTGAGACCATGCCCCTACCAGTAATGTAACCTCCTGCATCTCCTCCAAAAGAAACTGGTCCTCCATTAATTCTTTCAAAGTTTTGAAGTAGGGACTCATTGCCTGTCATGTGCCTGGAGCAGCCACTATCAATGATCCACATATTTCTGTTTGCCTTTGACTGTCCCTGCACAAAAGAGATGATTTAGTTACATTTGGAAACCCAAGCCTCATTGGTCTTGGGCTTATAAAGTTCAGATGAAGGCAATGAAATAGTAAGTGATCCTATGTTCAGGCTTTGAGGATCATTTGCTGTTGCTGAAGAGGAGCTTTCAGTCTCAAGGTCTTCCTTCATCTTCCACACCACCTTTGGAAGATTGGGCTTGACCTTCACTACTTCGGAAGCTTTTGTAGCTTCGGAAGCTTTGGAGACGGATCCTTCGGAAGATCTTGCTTTCACTGTAGTAAGCTTCAGTGCTTCGGAAGCATTCCTTTCTTTCGAGACCAACTTTTCTTCCGAAGGCAATTTCCTACTTGCCTTCTTCTTCATTTTGGAGCTTCCGAAAGAAACAGATTTTCCTTCCGAAGCTGTTTGTTTCTTCTTCTTCTTAGAAGTTTTCTTCTTGATCATGTGGATAGTACTCTTAGGATTGTATTGACAATCCTTAGCCAGATGTGAAGTACTACCACACATAACACGGTCCAATTCTTTCCTTCTGAGAGTCTTCTTTCCTAAGGAAGACCGAGCTTGAACACTTTCCTTTTCTTTCTCCACCTTTTCAGATGATGCAGCAGGATTCTTAGGGTGAAGCTTGCTCTTTAGCTTGGTTTTTGAAATGGATGGTTCAGGCTGTGCAGCAGTGACACACAGCTGATCAGTCTTCTTGTTGTTGCTGGAGTGAGTTAAAGCTGAAGTAGAACTCTTGGTACTAGAAATCTTGACAGGATCTTCAGCTCTCATCACCTTGAACCCTGTAGAAATAAATACTTGTTTCTGTTTGGGATCAAAGGTGGTTTTGAGCTCTTGAGCTTTTCTGGATCTTCTCTTTGCTCTTCTGATCAAGTTATTTCTCTTGGTTTTGCTCAAACCAGCTTCTTTTTCCTCCTTAGGAGCATGGTGACCCTTTTTGGATTGACTCTCTTCACTCATCTCAAAGTCATCCCTCACCTTCTCCTCTTCATCCTCTTCATCACTAGTGACCTATGGATGGCAGCTCATCTTGACCAGTTCCGCACCTAGGAAATCTTACTGAGAGTAGAGTGTGTGGAGGAGCTATCTCACTAGATTCCAGTCCCTGCTTATTCTGATAACACACTTTTGAATGCAGAGATGAGGATATCATGTTCTTGAAGGTCTTTTCTTCAAGAATACATTTTTCTGTCGTGGCTTTGCTGATCACAAGCTCAGCCTGGCATTCAGTCAACTTGGTAATGAGATCCTTAATTTGAGTCCTGTAGTTTGTCTGCTCATGTTTAAGAGTTGAAACTGTTTTCTCTATATCTTCTATCTTATATTTATAGTCATTTTCAGCTCTTTTAAAATCAAAAATATTTAAAGACTCAATATCAGATCTTATTTCCAAGTTGTAGGACCTGTATCTATTTACTTTAGCAATACATTCAGGAGAGCAAAGATGTTCAAGTACCTTGGCTTCATCATGATCAGCCATGAGTGCTTGGTTTGGAGATGCATCTTCAGCTTGAAAGCTCCGGTCAAAGCCTCCTTCTTCAATAGCAACTGCAGCTTGCTATCTTGGCTTCTCATTCTGGCTCCCTCCTTCAGTGTAGTTTGGCCTGGATGAAGCTTGGCCACCATTTGACTTAGGTGCCTTGCATTCTCTAGCAAAGTGTCCCATCTGGTTACAGTTGTAACACTTGACTTTGCTCTTGTCCAACCCAAACTTGCCACTGGCAGCATTGCTAGGAAACCTTCTTCCAGTCCTCTTGTAGAACTTTTGGGCTCTGTGAGTGAGAAGAGCCATTTGCTGGACTACCTCCATGTACTCCAGATCGTCTGGATGGATACAGTCCAGGTCTTCAAGAGTGAAAAGAAAGTTTCCTGTACTTTCATCAGTGGAGACAAAAGCTTGAGAAGAACTTGTTTCTTAGAAGGGACTTCCTTGGATGTAACTCTCTCTGGGTGTCTCTGGAAAGGTGATGAAAGGACCTTTTTGTGAGTTTTCAGGGTAGCAGATGAAATGATGCTGTGGTTCTCTGCTATCCTTTCAACCACATGAAGGGCTGAACTCTGGTGAGTTTTAGAGTTACCAGATGAATTTTGCATGTTCATCTCCATCTGGTATCCACTGAGTATCCCATAAAACTCAGTGAGAGTAAGGGTCTTGAGGTTTTTAGTCCTCTTAATGACCACACAGTAGTGTGTCCATTGTCTGGGAAGAGAGGACATGAACTTCCTTACAATATCCATGTTCTTAATAGTTACCCCAACATCAGCCAGAGTATCCACAATCTCAACATACCTGAAGTATTGTTGAGTCATGGTCTCACCTGTCTTGAAGGTGAAGTTTTCAAAATGCTGCTTCAGGAGATCCTTCTTGTTCTCCTTGGCTTCATTTGAACCCTCATACATCAGTTTCAGTGCATCCCATAGCTGTTTAGCGGTCTTGCACTTCTTGAAACCTCTGTAGATGGAGTTTGGAAGAGCAGTTTGGAGAGCTGTCATGGCTTTCTGATCAACATCTATTCTTTTCCAGTCTTCATCAGAAAAGTCAGCCCTCTCCTTTGGTATCATGCCACCACCACCACCAGCTGAAGAGGTGCATGGTACATGAGGTCCATTGAGAACAGACTCCCACATCCTGGAATCTTGAGACTTGATAAAGCCTTCTATTCTTTGACACCAAGTGTCAAAATCCTCAGGAGTGATTAGTGGGGACTTTGTTATGGTTCCAGTTTCCATATCAGCTTTGGAGATAGCTTCCATTTGAAGAGTTAGGTGATGTGTGTAACTAAGAGGATTTGAAGATGGTGAGATCTTACAATCAAGAGCCTGGAATGCTCTGATACCAAATGCAGGACTGTTAAAGGGTACTTAAGCTTGCACTTAGTTAACACACTTAGGAGGATCTTAAGATCACTTAACAATTCAAATAGGGAACTGTGAACCTTTACTGAAGATACAAGATAAACACAAGTAAAACAAGAACAAGAGCACAAGATAAAGTTTTCAAGAAAGTTGTATATTGCTTCTCTAGTTCTATTACAATTGTTGTACAAGTATATTTTAAATACAAAAACCGGAGACTACTTATATACATCCTACAAACGTAATATGCAAAAAGACAGTTGGAAGTGACTAATCTAGACAACAAGATCAGCCTAAAGTCAAAAGGCAGATTGCCTTTTGACTAGTGACTATGACAAGCCATAGCTCACTGACTTTCCTATTACAAAAAGCCAAGAAGGAACAAAAACAGAAACTTACAGGCGAAGACCTTATCTACTTTATCATAAAGTATGGAAGTTTCAACAACTAGTGATAGCAGGTGAACTACCAGAGCATGCAGCGGAAAGTAGGTTGCTTTATGATAAAGTTGATGGAAAATGTATCTTTTTTCTCTCTTCAGAGGAAAATCAATCTTGTCTTTAAACAGCTTCGGAAGACTTTGTCTTGAGAGCTTTGGAAGACTTCATCTTTTACCTTTGGAAGAGTTGAGTCTTTGGCTTCGAAATATTTTACACTTAGAATATTTTCCAAGTTCAGTGTAAAGCTCCCGCAACAGTTTTCTTCTGAACTTTGGCTTCGGAAGATTTTACACTTAGCATTTTTCTTGAGTGTGTAAAATTTCCGAAGCTAGTTCACCTTTGTTCTGAAGTGCATGTTTGAAGACTTGGTTGTGTTGGTATCTTTTGGTTGCATCAGCCTCTTAACTTCAGAGGTTCCTACAGTAACTATCCATCTTTTTATGTGCAGGAGCAGCTCAAGAACAAAGGGAATGTATGGATCATTGACAGTGGTTGTTCCAGGCACATGACAGGCAATGGCTCTTTCTTCAAACCTTTGAAAGAATTGATGGAGGGCCAGTTGCTTTTAGAGGAGAATCTGGTGGTTACATTACTGGATGGGGCAGGGTCACAAATGGTAAGCTCGGTATTAAGAAGGTAAACTTTGTTAAGGAGCTTGGGTACAATCTTTTGAGTGTATTCTAATTTTATGATCAGAGACATAGCATGCTCTTCACTGAGCATGAGTGTATTGTTCTCAAACCTAGGGTGGTCATTCCGCAAGAGCATATCCTGGTTAGAGCCCTCAGGATAGGGAGCATGTACAAGATGGACTTGCAGAAAACATCCCCTTCGGGAGAAGTTTCTTGCTTTCTATCTAAAGCCAATAGTGATGAGTCTTTCCTTTCGCATAAAAGAATGTGCAATGTAAACTTTAAAAATATGAACAAATTAATTAAGAATGATTTGATAACTGGAATGCCAAAGAAAGAGTTTACAAGTGATGATCATTGTGTTGCATGTCTGAAAGGGAAGCAACACAAGGTATCTCATAAGCCAAAGGAAATAAACTCCATCACTACACCCCTACACTTATTACATATGGATCTCTTTGACCCCACCAGTGTATTGAGTTTAGAAAGGACCACTTATTGCTTGGTAATCACAGATGACTTTACAAAATACACTTGGGTCTTCTTTCTTAGAACTAAGGATGAGACCTTTGAGATCTTGAAGAGTTTCATTCTGAAAATTGAGAACCAATGTAATCATAGGGTCAAGATCATAAGATGTGATCAAGGAACCGAATTTAAAAACCAAATCATTCATACATTTTGTGATGAAAAGGGTATTACAAGACAATATAGTGCTCTCAGGACTCCTTAGCAAAATGATGTTGCTGAGAGGAGAAATAAGACACTTATTGAAGCTGCAAGAATCATGTTGTTCGACTCCAAACTGCCATCATCTTCTGGGTAGAGACAGTTAACACTGCCTGCTATGTGCAAAATAGAGTTTTAGTAGTCAAGACTTATGGTAAGACTCCTTATGAACTATGGCACAAAAGGAAACCTTTCATTGGTTTCCGCAGGTCATTTGGATGTCCTTGTACCATCTTATTTACTAAGGATCAAATTGCCAAATTTGATGAGAAATCAGATAATGGATATTTCATTGGATACTCCTCCCAAGACAAGGCTTATAGAGTATACAATCTTAGAACCAGAGTAGTTGAGGAGTCAACCAATGTGACCTTCAATGAGCACACACCCAGTGTGAAAGGTTCTGGTCCTGATTGGCTGTTTGATCTTTGATTTAGTTACCAACTGTTTTAACAAATCTTGTGAGCATGTTTCTAGATCTACAAGTACATTATTAACAGGAGATTCTAATCCAAGATTTGAGCTGAGAAGACCAAATGTTCAAACTTCTTCAGCTCCAGTGGTAACTAGCCCTGCAGTTGAAAATCCTGTGAGCACAACCATGACAAATTCTTCAGCTGACACATCTAAGGTGCGTATAAATTCCAGCACAGAGGCATAGAAGTTAGATGAAGGCATTTCCAATGCAGGAGGAGATGGAGGTGGTGACAGGATCAGAAGTATTTGATGCTGATAACCACTCTATAGAAGACAACATCAATGATGTGACACACTCATTAGATCAAGTTTCTCTTGAGAAGTGTGTTGATGTGGTGGATAATAGTCAAGCACCAGATCTGAATTTCACCAACTTAGATCTGTCCAAACAACTTGTTGTGATTCCTCAACTGAGAATCCACAAGTCCCATCCCACCACAAATATCATTGGAGATGTTTAGACTAGGGTAAGAACAAGAGGACAAAACCATGACAAAAATGTTTGTCACTCTTCCGAAGTAAAATTCTAGGAAGTAAAAATACTTTAAGTAATTTTCTTCCGAAGCAAAGTCTTGAAAAGGTAAGGAATTTCTTCCGAGGTGAAATTGGCTTTGAAAGTTTTTCTCAAACCTTCCGAAGACAAGTTACATTCGGAAGATTTTAAACTTTCAAGAAAACTAACTTTTTGGACACTTTTTCAGAGGTTGGACCGACATCCGGATTTCAAAGTTTATCCTTTTGCATTAACTTTGTCTCAAATCCAATTCATATAAATATACCTTTAACGGCTCCCACTCTTTCACTTTCTTCTTCATCTGCAAAAGTTCATAACCTAAATTCACCCGCAAACCGCCTTTGTTCTTATCTTCCTTCACTTTTATGCTACTCAAAACCCTGATCCCTGAAGCGAACCTGATTTTTCCATGCAGTTACACAGGCAACACAACCAAGTTGCTCTGTTATCATCTGAGAAAGATTCAGGTTTCTCAGATGTTTGTCGCTTCTTGTCTCTTTCAAACTATCTCACCGCACTTACGATTGACCCTCCCTTGTACGAAGATCAACTTTTAGAGTTCTGAAGGACCTGCCAAGAGGTCATCTTGGATGGTGAGAAGGCACTATCTGCCATAGTGCATGGGAAGACAATTTTCATCACTCCAGCCACCATCAACTCTCATCTGAGGCTGGATGATGAAGAAGGTGAATTGCCCTTTCCCAAATCTGCTGTAAACAACTCATTCTGGCAAATGGGCTATGAAGGGGACTACTCCGTAAGTACCTTTAAAATGGGTAAGGTTTCCTCCCAATAGAATTACCTTCTCCATGTTTTCATCCATTCTTTGTCCAACAAACATGGAGGTTGGGACAAAATCCCTGAGTACTTATCCTATATAGTCCATAGAATGGTTCAAGGGGCCAAGTTCAGGTACTCTCAATTTGTTTATACAAACTTGCTTGCTAACTTGGACTCTTTAGAATATTATATGTTCCCTAGATATGTTCAACACATTCTTAACTGTGAACTTGGCTCACAGTTAAAGGGAACATGTAATATTCTTAAACTGGGACAGATGAAGCCCGACATCTTAAAGGGAATGAGAAAACCCACTGTTGGCTTCTCGGGGGTAGGAACAGCCCTGGTCCTAAAAATGTTAGAGCTCATTGCTCAAGATGACAACTTGACAGTACCAGCCAATGTTAAACCCACACCTTCTACATATGCACCACCCATACAGCCACAAATCACCATCACCTACCAAAGAAAATACAAACGAACCCCTGCTCAGT
Source organism: Flaveria sonorensis (assembly GCA_025506505.1). NCBI lineage: Eukaryota > Viridiplantae > Streptophyta > Magnoliopsida > Asterales > Asteraceae > Flaveria > Flaveria sonorensis. Next base: position 45,544,650 of record CM046436.1, read on the forward strand.
CTACTCAGGTTGAGGAGGCCCCCAAATCACCAACAATGCAGGAAGAAGTGGACACTAGAGCTCCCACTTCTCATGAGTAGCAGACCACTCCTATTACTTCTATGATTAGTGCTGAGGTTCCTCATGCTTAGCCTGATTAGCTCATTACCCTGGCCTTAAGATTTCACTCAACATCTCAAAACTCTAGTGATAAACCTTCAGGAGAAAGCTACCATCCCCAGCCGCTAGACCACTACCAATCAATCCGCAACCTAGAATTCTATGATGATGAGGATATGGGCTTTAGTGAGTACCATGAGTCTCTCTTCTCCACCCCTGTTCAAGGAGAGATGAGTGCTCCTAAATCACCTATATCTAGCCTACATCATCCACCCACAACTGAGATGGACCTCCCTGAGCATATTTAGGAAGTCCATATGTAAGATGTTCTCACTTTTACAAGTGATTACATTCTTAAGAACTCAACCATGGCAACCCAGCCCATTGACACTTCCTTTGAAGCTGTCAGTGTGTAGGGGAAATCCAGCAGCCAAGAAACACAAGCTGGTTCTGAGTGAGAAGACTTTGGTCCTATTCTCTCATCCCCCCTTGATTTTTCTGATGAAAATGAGGGGAGTCTGCAACTAAAGGTGCAAAATATTTCAAAAACATGCACGTATCTAGTTTCAAAGGCGAGTCACCCGAAATCTCAGGTGCCTATCTTACAAAGAAGGGTCAATGACTAGCAACTTGAGATCACCGATCTCAAGGGCAAGTTAGCTGAGAGACTTATCCAGAGAACTCAAACAGGCTTACAAGAACCGGTGGATGTGGTGGATCTAACCTTTAGCTCCCTTGTGCAAGAGGGTGATGCTACTAAAAATGGGGAGAAAGTCCCATCTACAATCACAGAACCTGGGAGTTCCTCCTAGAGTATGGACATGGAGGACTCATCACCCTTACTTGAAGTTGTTCATACTCAACAACTTTCTTAGGTTCACATTGATGTGCATTCACTCATTCAAAGCTTATTTAAGTAGGGTATACCAAGCCCAATGCTACTCCATCTCACCCTGCTAAAAATCCAATAGTGGGATGGAGGTATGATGCTAAAAGAAGAGCTCTGGTAATCTCTAGGTCTCAGGGACAACAAGAAATATTCAACTTTTACAACCTGAGATACTATGAGAGCTTCTATCTAGTTGACTTGCCATTTGCCAACCCAGTAGTTGAGCCTATGAACCTTAAGACAAGTGTTGCTTCAACACCCATTACCTAGTGAGTCACCAGCTGGTGAAGGTGTCTTACAGCCTCTCTCTAGCCAGACCTCAAGTGCAACACCATGTAATGAAGGCCAAAGCTCTCTCAACCCTGAGTCACATAGGCCTTTGAGTGACAAAGGGAAGAGGAAAATGACCTCTGAGGAGATTGAGTATGAGAATAGAGAGAAAAAGAGAAAGGTAAGGGAGAGAGTTCAAGTGGGACCCCTGGCTTCATGGAAGCTGCTGTCAAGGCTGCCCCCAGGCCAAGCACTTAAGATAATAAGTTAAGGGCAGCCAGATTGAACTATTTGGGGTCCAGGAACTACAATATGGATGAACTCATCTCTCTTCATTTGGATGAACTAAATGAACTGGCTGACATGGAAGTCCTGAGGCAGAGGCTGTAGCTACTAAGCAACAAACTCAGGTTGGTAAGGAACAAGACAGACAAAACATGATAACCTACCTGAGTGTCACAAGTCTCTGTCAGGCAGCAGACCTTCTTCCCCTATCATATGAATACATTGAGTTTGAATATCTAAGGAGCTTGAGCAACAAGTGCTAAAAGAGCAAAAAGCTGCTAAGTGGAAGATAAGGGAAGAGGCTGCATGGTCAAGAGCCACCAACAGAGCAAATATGAAGAAGTCTGCTGATAGACAAAAGATGGTGAGCTTCTAGAAGCTGTATGGATTCTCCAGAAGGAGACTTGGTTTAATGTCTCTATCAACTATGGATGAGCACATTAGAGTGATCAAGCAGAAGATCAAAAGGGGTGAGCTGGTTGACTTGCATTCTCCATCAAGTCAGACTGCACTTGAAGCTAAGGTCAAGGTTGAACCCCAAGAGACAACACAACCTGGACCTAGTTTTGCATCACAGCCAGTTTCATCTTCTTATCCACAGCAGGGTCCTAATCCTTCCATTTCTGAACTTGTGAAGGACAAGGACCCAACTAAGAAGGACAAATAAGAACAATCTGGTACTACAGGCTAGTCCTCTCAGTTAAAGTACAGAAAGGGGAAAAAGATGGCCATAAGAAGAGACAAGAAGAAGAAGAAGAAGAAGTCCAAGGCATCCACCTCTGCACCTCAGGATGGATCAGAACATCTGAGGGTGCTCGAAGAGGCTGTTAAATAAAGTCCACTCATAGTAGAGCCTCTTGCTGCTGAGACCCATCATGTCTTGAGTGTTTGCTACTAACCCAAATGGATGGTATGTCACTAGAGATCAAGGAGGTCAAGACATTTACTTTTGGCAAAACATTCTTGATCTCACTATGCATGATCTTTATGACATGGGGAGATACTTTGAGAGTTTGAGGAACCTGGCCAACTAATAATCAAGGGAATGGTCTTGATTCTTATGAGGACTATCAACGAATAAAGATCATGACTCAAAGGTCTCTTCAGTTTTGGTAGCATTAGCCTAGGGAGAGTTTCTAAGAAATACATTTAAAGGCTGATGCAACCAAAGAACAACTAAAGACCTCTCAACACGCACATGTGAAGTACAAGGAAAGTATTTCGGAAGATTTGATATAACTCAATGAATTATTCTAAGTATCAAATCTTCCGAAGCCAAAAGACCAATTCTTCCGAAGCCAAAGATGAAGTCTTCCAAAGCTTCAAAGACAAAGTCTTTCGAAGCTAAAGACTGATTTCTTCTGAAGACAGAGAAGGCATGTCTTCTCTGACATACTTTTGACAAAAGCTGAAACACCTTTCCGCTGCCATCTCTGAATACTTAGCAAATAGCATGAGTCGATGAAAAGTCCATGCTTTTGTCAACCGTAGATTAAGGTGTTGAGTCTGTAACTTTCCAACTATGTACTTTTATCCTTTTCGTATTAGATAAGGATGTGAGCTATGGCATGCCATAGTCACTAGTCAAAAGTCAATCTGACTTTTGACTCTACATTGATCTTGTTGTCTAGATTAGTGTTTCCAGCTGGCCTTCAAAGTATGGTCGGCTGTATGATTTAGTATAAAGTATCTCAAGTACTTGTATTTAGAATTAAGCTTTGTAACACTAGTAAGAACTTGAGAGCAATATACAACATTCTTGGAGGCCATATTATCTTGTTCTTATTCTTGTTCTTTCTCCAAGTGTTCTCTGTATCATCCTAACCAGTTCCCTGTTTGATCTGCTAAGTGTTTCAAGTCTCTCCACCTTGTGAAACTGTTGCATTGACCACCCTTCAACGGTCCTGCACCAGAGGAAGACAGACCAAGATACAATAATCGAAAAGGAGAAATAAAAACTAATATACTTGTTGCATGCACACCTGATATGCAATTCATTTATGTGTTACAAGGATGGGAAGGATTTGCTACTGATGATAGAATACTTCGTAGTGCTATGATATGAGAGAATGGATTGCAAGTACATAAAGGTAACTACTATAATGTTAATGTCGGGTATACGAATGGAGGGGGATTCCTTGCACCATTCTGAGGTCAAATATATCATTTGAATACTTGGCTAAATGGATGAAGACTATAAAAACCTAAAGAGTATTTTAACATGAAGCACTCAGTAGCAAGGAATGCTATCGAGCGATGTTTTGGCATTTTAAAGAAAAGGTGGGCTATACTTAGAAAGCCTTTTTTATATCCTATGAGAATACAAAATAAAATTATACTTGCATGTTGTCTTATGCATAACTTTATTCGAAGAGAAATGACATATGATGTGGATGAAGAAGATCTTAGCTCACATGTGGAACATATTACTACACTTGGGACCTCGAATGAATGGACAAACTTCAGACAAAATTTGTTAACATCAATGTTTAATGCATAGATATCTATAAATCATTGATTTATTTAGATTATTATGTTTTTAGTTATGTTATTGATGTAATGTTTATTCAATGCATCATTTTAGAATAAATTTGAATGTTTTAATGCGATAGTTATCTTATATTTGTATTTATATGACATTTGAATATGTTTATGCTTTTATATTTTATACAACATTGATGTTTTTTGAGAATATATGGAGTCACAACTTGATTTTGAAAGGGGTCTAGGAAAATTAAAAAAAATGGAATGAAAATGAAGACGAGAAACTTGTTATAGCCATGCTTGATGTGCTTAATTCAGGTTCTAATTACAGGTCGGATAATGGGTTAAAAACCGGCTTCTTCAATGCGGTGGAGAACAACTAGCAATCTTACTTCCTGGAGCTAGCATAAAAGCAAAACCACATATAGAGTCACGTGTGAAGACATTGAAAACTAATTGGTTTGCGGTGCATGATATGCTAGCATGGAACAATACAAGTGGTTTTGGATGGGATTATAATAACGACATGCTTGATGCTCCCCCACCTGTTTGGCAAGCTTATATACAAGTAATATATTATCATTTATGATTGTAGCTTTTTATTTCACGATTTATGGCTACTTTATTTTATATTATATTTTAATATTTTGTTAACTCTAATCATGATGTGGTTTGTTAGGTGCATAAAAATGCTGCAAAATGGAGAGGAAAGAGATTTCCATATTATTAGGACTTATGTATCGTATTTGGCAAAGATCGGGCAAATGGAAGAGATGCTCAAACGACTGCTGATATATTATCTGATATAAATAGAGAAGAGCCAGAGACTACCGGAGATGGATTAGATGACTTAGATATAGATCGATCACTAAACAACCCTTCATATGTTTCTTATAGAGAAGAATCAAGTACATAACGAAAGAGAAAAAGACGCAAAAGTTGGGATCCTCTAATGAATAGCTTGAAAGACTCGGCGGAAATTATTGGGGCAAAGATTAGGGGGCTACAAATACGTTTAATAGAGTTTTTGGAATAGAGAGCAATAGAGAGGAACAACATAATAACCTTTTTGCAGAGATGAACAATGTTGAAGGTTTGACTATTCGCGAGTGTGACAAAGATGTATGTAAGCTCACACAGAATAAGGAGTTGATGGTTGTCTTTTTTAAAGTTGATGAAGAACGCAAACTTGGATGGGTAAACAACATGCTTGAAGATGCTCTTTGATGTGATACATGACGAATTTTGGATTATCATACTATTAAATTACTCCATATTACATCATTGCCTGGGATTGAACCCAAGACCTCCACCCTAAATGTAACATCCTATATCGGTTAGGAAGGGGAACGAAAGTTTTTATATAAGGGGCTGGATACCTTTCCTATCGGACACGTTTTAAACCCGTGATGGAGGTATTCTCCCCAACTAGCGAACAATATCCGATACGGTTTTCTGCTTGTGACAAATTGGCATCAGAGCCATAGTTATAGGGAATTAGGTTACTAGAAATTGAATGACTAGACTATAATTAAACACCTATACACATGAGTCCTCTCATGTATTTATTATGTTTAGATAAGATTTTATGTGCTTTATATGTTTAGACATGATTATGTGATTATATGCCATACATGATATTTTCTTATATCTTGATTTCAATCAATGCACACACAATTCTCAAATCATATTCTAAGGCATTGTGTGCCAAAATCAAATGGTTTTCAAATTTTGAATTTTGAATTGTCATTCATGGTTTTCAAATCTCATCAAAGTCTGTGTCCTATAACTAGAAACATGTAATACTAGAAGGAGGGGATACCTGTATCTCGAGGTGTTCTGTCTAGGCAAGGTATTCATATAAATCTAAATCAACCGATGGATCCATTTACCTTACCTAGGAACCCTTGGGGTGAGTGTCCGCTTATAGGTACGCATGTCTTTATTAAGGTTGTGGTTGACCTAATACTTTGATAAGTCATTGTATTCGTTTTGGTTTTGCGAACCGAACGTTTACACTTGGAACATCTCATTGTTATTTTGAATAATCTTGTCATTGATTTTGCTTTCTGGAATTCTAAAACTCATTATCCAATTCTCATAAGATTCTTAATAATATTTCTGAATGACTTCCCATCAAACCGCTCTCGTTCTAGAAAAACCCATTACAATCAATTCTGTTATTCCAAACTGTATTCTTAATCTCAGCAAGCATGATTTTTCTATCAATCTTACACTGATGCAATTTGGAAATCTCGATGTCATAGTAAGCGTGAAATGTTTCTCAAAAAAATGCCTTGCCGATTAAAATCTCCACATCCCACTCGATGAAAACAAATTGACGATTCTAAGTACCTTGTCAAGAAACCCATGAAATTATGAATTATAAAAGTTCAAATACCAATAGTTAAAGCTCATTGAGAGTCTAAACGTGCCTAGAGTTCACTTTGAAACATGAAATGAAATCCAAGTATTTTTTATAAATTAGCCTCGTTATAATTAAATTTCGGGACGAAATTTCCTAAAATAGGGGAGACTGTAACATTTGCTCATTTAGAAAATGTAAACCTGAAACCGTTAGGTCAATTATGAAAATCAAACACATTATTTAACCTATTTTATTTATTTTAGTGATTCAAAAGCAATAAATGTGTTATTTAACCAATTTTGTGAATTGTATTATTCAATTTTCGTTTATTGTATCATTTAATCAATTTATAATAATTTTGTAATTTATGAAATAAAGTTTTATAAAATTTTAAAGTTTTATTTGTTATTTATGAGTGTTAATTATTAAATTGAAATAAACAATTAAATTTCAACGTTAAACAAATTTATAAAGCTATAAATGATTTATAAGTAATTTGGGTTTTTTTAATTAGGGTTTTAAAGATTAATGTTTAAATTTTATTTATAAAACTTAACTTATAAACTTTTTACATGAAATGTTAAGTTTTCTAAACCTCAGGGACCTATCTGTAAATTTCCTAAAAACCCAAACCAACCCCCCTGGTCGCCCCTCCCTATCTCCGGCTAACTTCTGGCGAGCTCCGACGAGCCAAAACACCCATTATCGATCATTTAAACCCAATTAAACCAATACAACCCGTTCGGTTAACTGTTTCGAATCAATGACCACGTTTCAATTCGATTGTGATGGTTGTTATGAGGTGTTGAACCCAAAACCGAATTCCCATTCAATCCAAAACCATTTCAGATCAAAAATGAAAACAATTGACTTAATCAAACAATTAGAAATGCAGATGCAATCATTCTAGCAATGATATTCGAATCAATTTGGTCAAAAATCGTTCAAATAATAACAATTACTATGAACCAAAACTCTCGAATCACACAATAAACTCGATCGCATTGAAACAGCCACAACTGAACCTATATAAAACAACGGCAAATCATCAAATCAACCATTTAAAGCTTTCTGTAACACCAATATCAATTGAAACACTCACACGTCGTAATCGAGTTCTATCATTCTTTCGAACCTACAACTTAGTTGTGCATCTCCTTTTGAGCATTTTGAACACCAATTGAGGGAGTTCTTTTGTTTCACATCATCCAAAGACACTTACCCTGCAAGCAATTAGGTTATCATCAGCAAAATCACCTCGAATCAACCCTCTTATGTCGCGACCTAGTTTCTCTTTGTTTCCATCGATTATACATCAATCCAGGTAATTAAACCCACATACACACTCAGTTTCACATGGGGAATCAAAGCCCCATGTTTTATTTTGTTAACACCATCGATTAGTGGTTCAATTTGGATCAAAATCGAATTATGGTTCACGTGGACATGGGGAATTAAGCAGTTAATGTTTATAAATAGTTCAGTGAAGCTGTCAATCAAATTTAGGCTTCCAGCCTAATGGTAATATGCGCAGCACGCACACAGGACCTGGGTTCGAATCCGGATATGCCATACCATTTTTAAATCGTTATTCTTTTGCATTTGAATTCCAGAAAAATTAGCAATTTATTATAAAAAAATATTTTGTTAAATAACTTTCACCTAAATATTATTACGTAATTTCTAAAATTTTTTTAAAGCATTTAATTTTATATTTCGATTATTTATAAGAGATCATAAAACAATTACTAATTCATTTTATATAAATTATTTTAAATCAAACCCAAACTATTACGAATCATTTAATATAATGTTTTGCAAATCTTTCAAATAATTAATTATTCCATTATTTTTTACTAAGTTATTTCATAAATAATTATTAAATTAATTATTTTCTCCCACTTTAATACTCAACCTTTATTTAATCAATTCGTTAATAATATAATTTCACTAATTATTCATTATCATTTTCAATCTTAGTTACTTAATTAATTTTTTCATTTTTAGGTACATTAGTTTTAAACTAATTATTAAAACCCAAATCCCAATTAAAATTCTAATTCATACCCAGTTCTTCAATTATTATTATTCTAACAAAAACACACCAAACCTTAGGTTGAATCGTGAGTAAATTTTGATATCAAGTCTAGTATTTTATCATTTTAAAACACTTATAACTACTAATGTGGGTATTTATAGCCTATTTTCATGTTTTACATTTAAAGAAATCATGTGATTTATATTCAATCATTGTTATTCATTGTCATTCATTATTATTCATTATTCTATTTCAAAATTCAATTAAAGACATACTATGTTATTACTTGTAATTATGTGTGCATAGTTAGATAAACTAGATGATAACACAACCATTTATTCATACAAACACAGTAACAATGATAGATCTATTGGTTTGATAAACCCACGCCATATGGCTATTCGAGTGGTGATGATAGATCTATTGGTTTGACAAACTCATTCAAGCATTAGGTTTGATTATGTTGGTTTGTCTTTTATGCTACACTGTTGCATTTATAAGTCTTGACATTGTCATGTGAATTGAATTGTTTTCAATCATTTTAATCAATCTATATATGTATTCAAACCTATGTTTACTCACCGGCTAATTCGTTAGCTGACTTGTAACTTTTTCATTTGATTTCAGGAATGATTATTAGTGGAATTCTTCATGCTTATTTACTACTTGGACCTAGTTTACAAAAGGCTTTCGTTATATTTATTTGGATTATTGCTTAATTGTAATGTATCATTTGATTAGTATCATTCAATGAAAATGGCATTTAATATTATTTCAACATAATTACTACAATGTGCTATGAGCAATCGATTCACATTCGTTTGCCCCGATGATTCCATCGTCAGTCGGGGTGTGACACTAAAAGGCAAAACCTCTATCAAATGGGCTAGCCCCGCATTAATGAAGGCTTTGAAATTTTCTTTTCCCACCAACAAACATAAATCTCCATTTTTTTAAAACAACAAATTTATTTAATTTTTCTTTCAAATTACATCTCCTATCCTACTTTAAATAAACAATTACATGAAAAGATACATATATCAATTATAAGTAAAGTAAGTCACTTGCGGGTCAACAAACCCGCTTCATCTATTCTGATCTAATTCATCTAGACTATATAACCTCAATATAAACCCTAGGTCTCATTTTGTTATCTTTTAAAATCACCTCATACCATCTATTCTCCAAGAAGACCTATAACCAAAAAAAAAAACAATTCATAAAGGATTCTTCTAATAGGTATGTCATATTTCAATTTTTGATTTTCATATACGAGGGTGGTGGGGGTGCCCATGCCCGTTCAAGGACGTTCTTCAACATCGATTTGCGAACATCGTCATACGGTTTTAGAAATATCTCCATGTCCCGATCTGACGTTTCGCGAAGCAACGTTTCTCATTGCAAGTCGAGTAAGGCCAATTTAGATTCGGTTACTTTCATGTGAAGCGCTTCTCGTTCTCTTTTTTCTTCCATTTAATTTTCCCGCATTGCTTTATAGTCGTTAATGGCCTCACTCAACATTGCTTTACTTAAAGAAGACTCCCCCATCGTTTTGTCTTTACGCCTTGGCCCCATCGGTGTGGCATTATCATTGAGGTCGAGGAGGGTGCTTGAAACAAGATCATTAGAGCTTACGTATTGGCCTGATTCCAAAGTTTTACTCCTCTTTGTTCTTTGAGTACCAAACTCTGGAGTCATAACATCCACCGACTCCCAAATTGCATGCTTTCTTACCGCCCTCCAAACCATGATGCTCGTAAAGCCTTTTTCTCGTAAACTCTCTTGTATTCACTTAAGGATTTTAAAACGATATCCTCATCGTTGATTCCACTCTTCCAATGATGTTTCTACATTTTTAAAAACAAAAAAAATTAATTATACAAAAAATAAAATTATAAATATAAAATGTAAATATATAAATGTAAAAGTAATAAATTTACCGTTTGAATATATATTCTCTTAGAACGACTCATCTTGTGGTTCATTCTCCCCACTTTGAGTTTAGTTGATCAACGGTTCGATTGGTCGAACCAACGGTGGTGGTGAAGTGTCGAAACACCTTTTTTCCAAAACGAGCCACTTTTTTGGTGATCTCTAGTTGTAGGGTCTTCAAATACATATATCCAACTCTTTGCCAATGCCTTTTTTCATTTTCATCCCATGTCTTGCTAGCGACCTTGGTTGTCGATTTTCCTTTCGACTTAGATTTCGGTGGGGGTGTTTCTTCGACACGAATATCTTCATCTTTGCTTTCCTAAACTTGATGACCATCAAAGGATTCATTTTCTTCTTCATTTTTTCTGGCTTCTTCTTCTCGTACATATTGAGGTGAATTTTGAAAAGGGTTTGGGATGTTAGTGTAGTAAGAAAATTGTGATGTGTTTTGAAACGTGGTCATAGTTGGGCGGTATACTGATGGTTGAGGAATGCAAAAGGATTTTAAAACCAATCAGTTGTATGTGGTGGTGGTGGGTTGAACAGTTGGGTAAAAGGCGCCAGTTCACTTGGACCCTACTACACCTTCGGTTTACATTTTTTGGAGGTTTGGCCTCGGGATTTTGAGAATTTTTTGGTGGGTTCTATTTTTCTGGAAGTATAATGTAAATATGTATAAAAGAAGATGAGAAATATTTGAGAATTATGTAAAATTTATGAGTTTTAGGTTAGTATTTATAATGTAACTTTTTTTCTAAAATTTTGGCAATTTAGCCATTGGGGGTGGCGTAGCTACTCCAACGGTAAAAAAATGACCATCTGCAATGGTCAATTCCACTTTTTGTGGGTGTTTCACGGCAAGCAAACGCCATATGATGCAAAGGAAATGCAGCTTAGGGAACCAGGGGCAATGTTGTCATGCGGCGTCAGCCCCCGCCGCAACCTCACAGCGCAAGCGCCCCTACCACCCTGAGGCTTTAAAAAATCAATTTTTATCATATATGGTTTGTATTTATGATATGCCGATTCTTATGCCTCATCTTTCTATGCACTACATCAATCTAACAATCAGAAAGGTGGTTTTTATTGGTCCGCTAAGGTACTCTAAGAGCATATTTGACTTAAAATCCTTAAAATCTTATACCTCTTTTACACATATCCTGGCTCTCGCTCTCTAAAAACGTTTCCATCTCCTTCTCTTTCTAAATCAATGTCCGTTTAGAACTCATTGAAGCCAATGTAGTTTGTATTCACACTTTATGACATCAACAATTCAACATAAGAGGATTGGCATTTGGGAACTCTCGATTTCGTGAAATAAGGCTTGTTTTTACTTCAAATACAAGTTATTTACATAAGTAAAAAAATATGATGTATAAAACTTCATTTCAATGTTAGAGCGCTCAATGATGATTTTGTGTTCTTCTAGAGTCGATCGGGTGATTCAGATTGTGGTAAGATTCTAATACCTAATACTATGTATTATTAAAGATTTTGGGGTAAATCATGATTTTCAAAAAGAACTAAACCGATGGCCAATTGCAAGTAGGCACATTGTCGTTATGTTCAGAAAAACATACATAATTTAATAAGTGAAATTGTCACGGGACAAAATTTGGTATTGGTCTGCAATGGGTAACGTAATATTATTTCATAACCAAGAGGTTGCCTTAGGAAGTGTGCATGAAGGAAATTTCATATTGTGGCAGGTTAAGTCCATATGGTCTCTAGTTAGAGTACGTGCCCGAACCCTAGCTTGTCGACACGTGCTCGTTCTGATCTTGTGTTTGGAAATGTCGAATAGAGTCTTGGAGACTTTAGCTTGAAGTCACTAACGTGACTAGGGCAGGACATTTGGATTAACTCGGGTGGGAAACCTGAGGGATTACACATTTGTTGTGATAATTACTCGACATGCTTGATTATGTGTTTCATGGTCACACTTTGCTCGTTGACACTCATGGACGAGCATGTGAGCACTCTGAGAAAGCTCATTGCTATGAGTCTAACCGTCCCTTTTTTTCTTTCTAAATCAATGTCCGTTTAGAACTCATTGAAGCCAATGTAGTTTGTATTCACACTTTATGACATCAACAATTCAACATAAGAGGATTGGCATTTGGGAACTCTCGATTTCGTGAGATAAGGCTTGTTTTTACTTCAAATTCAAGTTATTTACATAAGTAAAAAAATAAGATGTATAAAACTTCATTTCAATGTTAGAGCACTCGATGATGATTTTGTGTTCTTCTAGAGTCGATCGGGTGATTCAGATTGTGGTAAGATTCTAATACCTAATACTATGTATTATTAAAGATTTTGGGGTAAATCATGATTTTCAAAAAGAACTAAACCGATGGCCAATTGCAAGTAGGCACATTGTCGTTATGTTCAGAAAAACATACATAATTTAATAAGTGAAATTGTCACGGGACAAAATTTGGTATTGGTCTGCAATGGGTAACGTAATATTATTTCATAACCAAGAGGTTGCCATAGGAAGTGTGCATGAAGGGAATTTCATATTGTGGCAGGTTAAGTCCATATGGTCTCTAGTTAGAGTACGTGCCCGAACCCTAGCTTGTCGACACGTGCTCGTTCTGATCTTGTGTTTGGAAATGTCGAATAGAGTCGTGGAGACTTTAGCTTGAAGTCACTAACGTGACTAGGGCAGGACATTTGGATTAACTCGGGTGGGAAACCTGAGGGATTACACGTTTGTTGTGATAATTACTCGACATGCTTGATTATGTGTTTCATGGTCACACTTTGCTCATTGACACTCATGGACGAGCATGTGAGCACTCTGAGAAAGCTCATTGCTATGAGTCTAACCGTCCCTTTTTTATTGAATGTTTTAGGATTGTATCTAAGCTGGTTAAATGATTTGGTAAAAATGTTATGATGTGTGGTTGTAAGTTAAATTGTACCTGATAAGCTGGCATACCATAGCTTAGGTGCATTTGGTGTTTGTTACTATTAGTCACGGGTAAATCATTAAGGTGTGAGGATGGGTTTTGGACTGAGTCAATGATCACCTCGGGGGATATGTGTGTTTAGTCGGATCCGGTCTAGGTTGGGGGCCTTATTATCAGGTATGGTTTGGTGCCATTAGTTGTAATCCTTCGAGATTGGTTCGAGTGTTGTGAATGGTCCTTAGGGTATGCTTGATACTCGTGTCATGACACCTCGGGAATCAGTCGACCGGAGTGCCTTTACTCTACCCACCGTCATTGTGAAACTTGGAGTGGTTGTTGTTGACACTTTGCTCTATACGAAACATTAGTGAGATTTGATTTGGTAAACAATTTACTTGCACACATCGCTTTTATCTAACTACTTTGGAGTCGTTGGTTATAACTTACCAACAATGTGGTTGTTGACATGCTTTAGCTCGTGATGTGCTAGGAGGCATTAGCTAGGTCAAGAAGACTTAACAGCTAGAGTAAATAAGATCTTTACGTAAAAGATAGTAGTTGGGTTAAAATTACCTAAGGCAGTATGTGTAATTTGCCTTTTGATGATTGTAACATAAGGAGTGCATGGATTATATATGAATTATTTGAGTTTTAATTCAATCAATTTGTGTTCTTAATTTATGAGTATTCCGTTGTTGATATTACATGATTCAATTGGTCATGCCCGTGGTTTGGGGCGTGATATATATAAAAAACTTAAAGTAGTACACAACTCTTGTTTCATTGTTCTTATTGTATCCTATGGTAGTTGGTAGTATTGATTAAAAAAGATTCCACAGACGTTAATCATTATCACTAAAACTATCTTATTCATAATCTCAACACGATCTAACAGTTTTAACCTCAAAATCAAAAAAGATTGAATCTTCGACTAGATCAAACTAGTGGAATTGTTTAAAAAAACTCGCGGCTGGCTCAAAGCTCACTCGAAAGTAGTTCACTCAAAATTAACTCGTTCTCAAACAAGCTCAGTCGGCTCGGCTCGTTTTGTAAACGAGCCGAACTCAAGCCACGGTCAGATCAGCTCGTGACTCGCTCGTTAGCTTGGCTCATTGGCTTGCTCATTAATTTGTTTAAATGAAACCTAAATTATAATTCATATAAATTATTAACTTAAAATTATGACATATTATTCAAATATATATATATATATATATATATATATATATATATATATATATATATATATATATATACACACACACGAATATGTATAAAATAACAAAAATGTTTTCTTGGAAAATAATAAATAAGTCGGCTCGACTTCTTTATAACGAGCCGAGCCTTCATACTTTGAGCTAGTTAAGATAAACGAGCCAAACCCGCTCAGCTTGGTTTGTAAATGAATCGAGCCAGAGCCAGCCTTGACTTAACTCATTTACAATCCCAGATCAAAACACCTATGGGTTTTTAAGAAACCCTAATAACAATAAGCTTTTACCTATCCCTTCAGCTTTCTTTTCTTCAGCCTCGGGATGAGATGAGATGATATTTGAAAAAATGATAGGACATCTCAACGAAGCCTTCAATGATGTACCCCTTTGTTTAGTTAAAGATCGATAAGTGCTCGAGCCCTTGACCAAATAGATATAGGTCTCAAAATCATGATGCTTCCAAATCCTAAAAAATTTAAAACCTTAGAGTCAAACCTTAACATATTCGATACGATATAAAGCCTAGTGCTTATATACTATGTTAAAATTCAATACGAACAAATCAATACTGAAAATTGAATACAAAATGCTAGTATAAAAAATGACTAAGGATGTTGATTTCATAATCCTAACCTAGTTGACACATATTAAAAACACACTTAGAAAACTAAGATGTAAGCGATCTAAAGCACTCATTACTAAGGATCTTCACTCTGCAAGATGCCGACAAAGAGATTGAAAGAACAACAACTTGAAAGCAATGATCGAAGATGAAAACCGTTTTCAGGAGCTTATATAGTCGGATTAGGGTTTCATCCCTCAATCATCTTATATATCCATGCTGAAAAATAGTTTTTAACAATTTTGGTCGCTCTAATTCATGACTTCTCAATAGCTTCTCTTAAGCTCTTGGTAATTCCATACCATAGTTAAAATTTAAAACGAATGAATAGTAAAATTATGAATCACAGCCGTTGATATGGAGATATATGGTTGTCATTTGAGTACAAGTAGTGATGCATGTCAGCATGTGGTGTGGTACTATTATACTTCTTTGTTAATAAGCTTTTTGTACAGCTTTCTAATGCCTCTGTTTTTCTTTGGCTTCATAAACAAAGACGAGAAAAAAAAGAAGTATAATAGTCGAGAGCAAGAAATTTGACGAGGGAGGTCGTCGACGGTTTACACGATAGCTTCGAAGGTAATGTCAACACCTCTGGCGATCCTCACATTGTGAACCGCCACCATATCATCACCGGCGTAATCGTCGTTATGTCTTGGCATCACACTTCCTCTGATGTTGTTGCTGCATCGTCGTCAGGATTGTTTATATATTATGTTTTTAGGGATATAAAAATGAAATGTAAAACAAAAGAAAAAAAAACAATTACTAGAGTAAGCAACCATGGAGAAAACGAGTAGAAAAGGAAGCTGAGCACCCATAGTTGTGATGAAATGCAGAAGAACAAAAAGCTTGGAGAAGATGAAGAGAGGTATTGAGGGTATGGGTTTAGGGTACTTTCAAAACCACAAATGTTAAATTTCTCTCAAAAGAAAAAAAATTGCGTAGTCCAAGAAAAATGTGTAAATGAATGTACTAAATGTATTGTGAGGTGTAACTTCGATGTCACTTTGGCTGGTAATATGATGTTGTTGATCTCGATGATGATGGACATGTGTTCCTATGAGATTCTTCGTTTTGGTTGTTTTACGGCTATGATGAGACATGAAAAGTGGCATTGGTTGCAGAGGCTTGTTAATCGTTTTCGATGTGCAGTCGCAACCCGACATCGGATTTGAGCCGCGTTTTGACCATTATTTGGCCTTCCAAACTGTTAAGTTGCGGCTATGATGATCGAAAAGTAATATTATGAATATGTGTGTTTGTTTGAGTCTCGGTTTATCCCGTCCTTAAAACGCGCAACGCGTGTTGGGGTACAACCCCTAGTTAACATTTAAATTTTGTTAATAAGTATTATCTTATTTGAATACTTAACTATATAATTACCAAATACTTTTATAATAATAATAATAAATAATAATAATAATAATAATAATAATAATAATATAATAATAATAATAATAATAATAATAATAATAAAAATAATAATAATGATAATAATAATGATATGATGATGATAATGATGATGATAATAATGATGATAATAAGAATAACAACAACAATAACAACAATAATAACAACAAA
>CM046436.1:45561455-45694790 GCA_025506505.1 Flaveria sonorensis
TAAGAAACATACATAAGAAAAACGTTCTCTCATTCTCTCATTCTTTAATTATCCATTCATTTTTTTATTGCTAATGGTGTTGTTACACCATGTTATCAGTATGAAGATGCTTTTAGAGTAGGATCATATTAGCATGTAAGCTAGTGTTGTCTGATTAAAATTCATTCTTCTTATCTTTATTGTTTCTAACAAAAAAACCATATTGTAATTCATACAATTTTGGTTACGTTAGAAATTTATACCAATAATTATTGTTTTATATCAAATTTTAACAAATGGAAATATATTTGACACATATTTTTATATAAAAATGTTTATTATTTTAATATTATCGATGTTTTTTTAATATATCTCTAACACTTAATGGAGAATGATAAATATAACCGTCAACTTTACATATGTTTATATTATTTTTAACTCATTTTATGAAAATGGTATTGTTATAATCATATTAAAAAGGGATTTTTACATATTTCCCCTTCTTAAAACCACAAATTACATATTTCTCCAAGCTAAAAAATCAATTACACATTTTCCTTTCTTAAAACATATATATTATATATTTATCAATTTTATTAAAATTAACATATTAAATGACTATCTAACCTGGTTTTTACTAAGTGATTTTTACATTATGTTTATTACTATAACTGTTTAAACTTTTGGTAATTATGTTTGTATTTGATAAAATATAATTTTGATTATCAGTTATTATTGTTTTGAAATGAAGTTTTAAATGAGATGTAATTTTATTGTTTTTATTTATATAGATGATTAGAACTTGAAGAAATATATTATTGATAGTATTAGAAAATGAAATGTGTAAAATACTTTTGTGAAAATACGAGTAAAATAATCATTCAATAAATAATTTACATAAAATGGGTATATATGTAATATATATGTTTTACCAAGGGGAAATATGTAATTAGAATTTTGACTTAGGTAAATATGTAATTATGATTTTATAAAAGAGAAAATATGTAAATGTCTCTTTCAGAGTTATCCTAATCATTTAAAACTCATATAATTGTATTATTGATACTAATATCTATAGTTATATTATTAACATACTGAATCATTCTTTTGACCAATTATTTAATGCTAATATTATTTTTTATAAATTGATATATTCATAACTTGTGGTTGTTGTATTTTTTTAAACTTTTGTAACGCATAATAACAATATATCTTTATAATTATGTTTAATACTTTCATAAGTTGAGATGTTATCATTAAATTATTTTGTTAAATGTGAAGTTATGATAAATATAATAAACCATGAATAAATGTTAATAATAATGAATGCATAATTCAATATTAGATAAAATTGAGTTTGTTGTTTATGATTTGTATTTCTTAACATTGTATTATTATAATGTATTTAGTGTTTATATTTAATTTAATTTTTATAACTTGAGTACCACATATTAATTCATATGTTTTGTGATAATATAGTTCATCATGTCAAATCTAGCAAAGCTTGAATTTGTGGCTTTAGATATTAGCTTAAAAAACTATTTGGCACGGGTGTTGGATGCCAAAATACATTTGAATGCTAATAATTTTGGTGATACCATCAAAGAAGGAAATGAGGCAACTAACCAAGATAAAGCAAAGGCAATGATATTTTTATGTCATCATATACATGAGGTTTTGAAAAATGAACACCTCACAATTAAAGAACCACTTTTCCTATGGACCAAATTAAAGGAAAGATATGACCATCAAAAAATAGTAATATTGGCAAGAGCTCGTTATGAATGGCTCCACTTAAGGTTGCAAGACTTCAAGTCTAATTAAAATGAGTATAACTCGGCTATGTTTAGAATCAACTCACAATTGATTCTATGTGGTGAAAATATTACTGATAAGGAGATGATGAAAAAAACATTCTCCACTTTTCACGCCTCAAATATATTATTGCAACAATTATATCGTGAAAAGGGTTTCAGTAAATATAGTTACTTAATATCATGTTTACTTTTATTCGAGCAAAACAATGAGTTACTAATGAAAAATCATGAGACCCGTCCGACAAGTACAACCCCATTCCCAGAAGCAAATGTGGCTACATATAATGACCAAAGTGGAAGTCGTGGACGTGGTCATGGTTACAAACGTGGTCGTGGTCGTGGTAATGGTCATGGTCTTAAACGTGAAAATAGTCGAGGA
This sequence comes from Flaveria sonorensis, assembly GCA_025506505.1. NCBI lineage: Eukaryota > Viridiplantae > Streptophyta > Magnoliopsida > Asterales > Asteraceae > Flaveria > Flaveria sonorensis. Next base: position 45,563,631 of record CM046436.1, read on the forward strand.
AATTAACATGTTGTTCAATTTAAGAACATAAGAATCCATTATAAATCTCATGACATTGGAAAGAAATCTAAGGATGAATGGAATAAAAATAAAACTAGAACCCCACCAACCATATGCTATCTTTATGGAAGTGATAATAATTGGGCACGTACATGTCGTACGCCTTAATATTTGGTGGAGCTATACTAACAGTCCATCAAGGAAAAAGAAAAGAAATAGAGACATATTTCACATATGAGGATAATATTGATATCCCCGACGGTCGTAAGCACCAAAATGATACAACTCATTTGGATGCTAATAATTTTTTTTATTGATATAAGTCATATGGGTGTGGGTGATTTCCTTACAGAAACAAATCAATTAAATGCTTGCAATTTTCCTTATGTGTGAATTATTAGTAATACATATTGTTCTAAAGCATATGAGACATCTAGTTATGGGATTTTATTTTGTTATGTTTTGTAACATTTGAGTTATTAATTTGTTTAAGTTATTTTATCTATCAGTAATGTTTTATTTATGTTATTTAGAAGAAAAATATGAAATTTTTTATGAAATTTTTTCTTGTTTTTGAAGCAAATGGAGTGTTTAATGAAACTTTCCATTAATGAATCAACGTTCGACTTATCATTATGAGATAAGGTAATTTTTTCTTCGGAATTTTTAAGAAAAAGTTTCCGAAGTCAATTTTGGCCTCGGAAGATATTCCTACGATTTGTGAAAATTTTGTTTCGAAAGGAAAATACATAGATAATTTTGCTTCCGAACATGTTTGGTTTCGGAAGAGATTAAGACTTGGGAGTTTTATTCTAAAGAGAATAAATCTTCCGAGACTTAATTGCTTTCGGAAGAAAATTATCCTTCAAATACATGTAAGTACTTAGAAGCATATTTAAGCTTTGGAAGATATCTCAGAATTTCTTTCGAAGGTAAATTTCTTATAAGTAGCTATTTGACTTGAAGACATAATGTTCTTTCGAAAACAACTTGAAATCTTCCGAAAGAAAATATGTTTGGAAAAATTTTCAAAAATCTGAGGAATATCATTTTAAAGATTTTCTTCCAAAATAAACTGGGCTTATGAAGGTTATAAAATAGACAACTTAGGACACACAAGATTTTAGGAATAAAGTTGATTAAAGTTTAAGAAAATTTACTCAAAGTTAATCATCCCAATAGCTGATACAAGATATTTGAATCTCTATTTATCAAAAGCTTTAGTGAACAGATCAGTATATTGTTCATTTGTGTCAACTTTGACTTGTTTGATTAATCCCTTTTTAAAAGTATCTCTAATCAAATGATACCTGATGTTGATATGTTTTGTCCTTGAGTGCTGCACAGGATTCTCTGTAATAGAGATAGCACTGTTGTTGTCTATATGAATGGGAGTCTCTTTGAAGTTGAATCCATACACTTCTTCATCAATCACCCCATATAAAAAAGCACACTTGACCTCAAGTTGGTAGACCTTAAAATCCTTGGATGCAGCAAAAGCCAGGAATATTCTTACAGCTTCAAGTCTTGCCACAGGAGCAAAAACATCTGTGTAGTCAATTCCCTCTTCTTATGTATGTCCTTGAACAACTAGTCTGGCCTTATTCTTGATGACAAGTCCTCTATTATCCTTCTTGTTTATAAAAACCCACTTGGTTCCTATGGTAGTTTTCCCTTGAGGAAGAGGACATAGGTTCCAAACCTTTTGTCTTTTGAATTGGAGCAGCTCCTCTTGCATTGCTTCAACCCAACTTCCATCCTTTAAAACCTCATCAACTTTCTTTGGCTCTATCTAGGACAAGAACCAAGAGTATAGACGAACATTTTTTTGTCATGGGTTTGTCCTCTTGTTCTCACCCCTTGAAGTAATGTAACCTCCAGCATCTCCTCCAAAAGCAACTGGCCCTCCATCAATTTTCTCAAAATTTTGAAGCAAGGAGCCATTGCCTGTCATGTGCCTGGAACAGCCACTATCAATGATCCATACATTCCTATTGGTCTTTAGTTGTTCCTGCATAAAAGGAAATGTTTAGTTACATTTGGAAACCCAAGCCTCATTGGTCTTGGGCTTATCAAAGTGATTTGAAGACGATGTAATAGTAATTGATCCTATGTTCAAGTTTTGAGGATCATCAGCTGTCGTAGATGAAGAACTTTCAGTCACTTGGTCTTCCTTTATCTTCCACACCATCTTTGGAAGATTAGACTTGACACTCAATACTTTGGAAGTTTTGACAACTTCGGATGTTTTGGAGACTGGACCTTCGAAAGATCTTGCTTTCACCGCAGTAGGCTTCAGTACTTCGGAAGCATTCCTTTCTTCCGAGACCAAATTTTCTTCTGAAGGCAAGTTTTCACTTGTCTTCTTTTTCACCTTGGAGCTTCCGAAGGGAAAAGATTTTCCTTCCGAAGCTAGTTTTTCTTTCTTCTTCTCAGAAGTTTTCTCTTTAATCATGTGAATAGTACCTTTAGGATTGTTGTAAGGCCCCATTCCTGGAGACCTCACAGTTGGACAATCACAACATTTTCATATAAGATAAATACATTTCATAAAAATAACGCAGTGGATTAAGTTGTCAAAAACCATTCATGCATTAATATTTGATGTTGCTAAATAATACATCATTGTATTTTAACAGTTACAAAAAGAATCATTCAGTTGTATTACAAAAAAACAATATCATCATGCACGAATGGATGCCAGTCTTTGCCCGGCAAGTAGCCTCACCCGCGTGCCATCCTCAGCAACATCCTTACCTTCCAACTGATATGCATATAAAAAGTCAGCGTCGCTGAGTGAGTTCTAGTTTAATAATATAGAAAAATACACTTTGTAAACTTCATTTGGTGATCATTCATCAATATACATAATCAATCATAAAGTGATTCATTGTCTTTCTTTCTTTCATTATCTTTCTCTTTCATTAACTAGGATTGCACAAAGCAAGAGCCTACATTGTTGGTTGGCAACAGATGCCGAACCCCTGTCGGCAAACATTTATCATGGTAGATAACCCATCGACAGTTGATCCACACTGCTAGTCACGAAGCCTGCTCATGAACTAGGATCCCATTCATTCATTGGTCAATCCCCAGGATTGACCCTAGATGTGCATCCTCGTGGGCTATACAGCCGCACATCAGTTGAGCTAATGAGAACAAGGTCGTGCACCTCCATTCATTTTGCTTGCAAGGCTTTTTCATTCATCGTAAGGGCCCGGGGTAACATTCATTAAGTTTCATTGTTCCTCTTTTATTCTTTCGTGTCCACTTGTTATGGATAATACTTATTAAGATGCGCATTACAAAATCACATAACATGAAAATATTATAGACATAGAAAAAGCAGCACATAAGAAAGAACCAAGCATAATCTTTCCTCATACAAAAGTTCTCCATACTTCAATTCTATTCCCAAAATTTCCAGAAAATCCCAAGTCTTTAAACAAATGCGGATGAACTTAGGCAAACGCGGATGAGTACAACAAATGCGGATGAACAAATGCGGATGAACATTCTCAGGAAATTTTCTATGTGTCAGGAAATGCACATGAAACGAATGCGGATGACTAAAGCAATACACATGGACACTGTAGCAAATGCGCATGGGCAAAACAAATGCGGATGAACACTTAGCAAATGCGCATGAAGACTTAGCAAATGCGCATGAAGACTTAACAAATGCGCATGAACAAAAGACTTTCTGTTAAATGCGGATGAATATAAAAACTATCTTGAAATTCAACTTATGCCATTACCAGTCCGAATCATCATGAATACAACTTAGATCTACCAGTCTATCACTTAGAACATCATAAACTTTAAGTGATCAACAAAAGAAGCACATAACACACCATAACATCAACATCGTTCGTACCATACATGAAAATCATAACTTGTTTCGAAAACATCAGTCAAATATGCAAATCAGCCCCAAATAAGTAGAAAACATTTAAAAGAGGGGACCTAGAACTCACCTCTACTGCTTTCGAGTAAAACTCCACCAAACCCGAGAGCATCCTGGAGTTCAAACGCCTAAACACACCAAAACACAAAACCAAGCACAAAGAATCGGTTCACAAGCTGAAAATTCAGCTGAAACCAAACCAATAACACAAGAAAAATACACACCTTCGAAAACACAGCCTCTTCTTCAAGAAACCGATGAAACTTTAGCTCTTCTTCTTTCTTCTTTTCCAGCCGAAAGCAAATGTGAAAAAGGCAGTGGCATGGGTGGCCATGCCTTTTAAACCATAGAATAATAAGGTTTTGTACTTTGTACACTTTACCCTCCTTCACTTGTGTCTATTATATTTTCTTTCAAGATACTTTTCTTTTCCTTTATTTTAAACAAATTTTCAGGTGTTACAAGTCCACCCCCCTTATAGAGGTTTTGTCCCCGAAACCTATCATTCTTCGAATAGTTGTGGGTAATGTTGACTCATCTTTTCCTCAGTCTCCCACGTAGACTCAGATCCCTTCCTGTGCCTCCACTGCACTCACACCAGTGGAACCACTTTATTTCGATCTCTTCTCCTTTCGGTCAATGATTGCCACTGGTTGCTCTACATAGTTGAGCCATTCATCCACTTCAATGTCTTCTAGTGGTACAATCATGTCTTCATCAGCTAGGCATTTTCTCAGTGAGATACATGGAATGTTGGATGAATTCCACTTAACTCATCGGGTAGCTCCAACCTATAGACCACCTTTCCTACTCGTGCAATGATTCGAAAAGGTCCTATATATCTCGGGCTCAGCTTACCCCTCTTTCTAAAATGAATGATCCCCTTCCAAGGTGAAACCTTCAGCATCACTTTATCACCCACCTGGAATTCAATTGGCCTACGCCTCTTGTCAGCATACGACTTTTGCCTATCTTTGGCCGCCTTCATAAAAGCCTTGATCTTTTCTAGCTTTTCCAATGTGGCTTCAATGATCTCGGTGCCACCCAACTCTTTCTACTTGATGTCACCCCAACACAGCGGGGTTCTGCATCTCCTCCCATACAACATTTCGATTGGTGGCATGCCTATACTGGCATGATAACTGTTGTTGTAGGAGAACTCTACCAGTAGTAGGTGTTCATCCCAGCTTCCACCAAACTTAATAATGCATGCCCAGAGCATATCCTCCAAAGTCTGAATGGTCCGTTCTGATTGACCGTCTGTCTGAGGGTGATAAGTTGTGCTAATGTGTAACCTCATCCCCATGGCATCATGAAATCTCTTCCAGAACTTGGACATGAACATGGTGTCCTTATCGGAAACTATAGACACCGGCACGCCATGACGAGTTACGATCTCCTTGATGAACAGCTCTGCCAACCTTTCCGACAAGTACATCTCTCAGATCTGCAAAAAGTGTGCACTCTTCGTCAGGCGGTCTACGATCACCCAAATGGTATCACATCCTCTCATAGTGCGAGGTAACTTTGTGATGAAATCCATGGTGATGTGTTCCCACTTCCATTTGGGTACATCCAAAGGTTGGATCTTCCCATATGGTTTCTGATGTTCCCCCTTCACTTGCAAACAGGTCAGGCACTTACTCACGTACTCCACTACGTCACGCTTCATCCCTAGCCACCAATAATCCTTCTTCAGATCATGATACATTTTTGTAGCACCGGGATGGATGGAATACCGTGTTTTTTGGGCCTCATCCATGATCCTTCCCCTTAGCTCCCCATAACAAGGAATCCACATCCGCCAGAAGCGGGTTTTCATGCCAAGGGTGTTTTCACCTAAATTCGTCGCCTTCCCTTCATTCGTTCAGAGTCGATCCTATCATCCTTTAATGCCTCATCTTGGAATTCCCTGATTTGACACATAACATTCGGCATCACAACCAGCTGGCAAGCCTTTACCCGAATCGGCTCCGGCCTCTCCTTTCGACTGAGGGCATCGGCTACCACATTCGCCTTACCTGGATGATAGTGGATTTTGTAGTCGTAATCCTTGATCAACTCTAACCATCTTCTCTATCTCATGTTAAGATCCTTCTGCTCGAAGAAGTACTTCAAACTTTTGTGATCAGTGAAGATGGTGCACCTTGTCCCGTACAGGTAGTGCCTCCAAATCTTCAATGTAAAAACCACAGCTGCCAACTCCAGGTCATGAGTGGGATAGTTAGCCTCATGGATTTTCAATTGTCGGGACGCATAGGCTATAACCCTTCCCTGTTGCATCAGCACACAACCCAATCCCGAATAAGAAGCATCGGAATAGACCACCAAGTCTTCATTCTCTTCTGGTAACATCAAGACAGGAGCTTGAGTCAACCTTGTCTTTAACTCTTCGAAAGCATTCTCCTGTACTTGACCCCATACGAACTTCACATCCTTACAGGTCAATTTGGTCAATGGTGAAGCTATCTTGGAGAAGTCTTGGATGAACCGTCTGTAGTAGCCCGCTAAACCCAAGAAATTGCGGATCTCGGATGGCGTCTTTGGGGTCTTCCATTGCATAACCTCCTCCACCTTTGCTGGGTCCACCATAATCCCTTCAGAATTAACCACATGACCCAAAAACTAAACTTCCTGCAACCAGAATGCGCATTTAGAGAACTTAGCATATAGCTTTTCTCTTCTAAGCGTCTCCAATACTTCGCGAATGTGACCGGCGTGCTCTTTTTCACTCTTCGAATAAATCAGGATATCATCAAGAAACACAATCACTGATATATCTAACATCGGCCGGCACACCCGATTCATCAAATCCATAAAAGCAGCTGGCGCGTTGGTTAGACCGAAAGACATAACAAAGAATTCGTAATGCCCATAATGAGTTCCAAACTCGATCTTTGGGATATCCTGTTCTTTGACCTTTAGCTGATGGTAACCAGATCGAAGATCTATCCTTGAGGACCAGCTGGCGCCTTGGAGCTGATCAAACAAGTTGTCAATTCTCGGAAGTGGATACCTGTTCTTCACCGTCAACTTGTTCAACTCACGGTAGTTGATGCACATCCTCATGTTACCGTCCTTCTTCTTTACAAACAAGACCGGAGCACCCCAGGGAGAGATACTCGGTCGGATGAACCCCTTGTCTAACAACTCTTGCAACTGGGCCATCAATTCTTTCATCTCGGAGGGAGCGAGATGATATGGCGCCTTTGCAACAGGTTGGGCACCAGGTATCAGATCAATCTGGAACTCGATCTCATGGTCAGGTGGTACTCCTGGTAGGTCTTCGGGAAACACATCAGGGAAATCGCATACTACCGGCACGCCTGACAGTTGAGGCACGATAGCATCCACATCCTTCACATAGGCCAAGTAAGCACCACACCCGCGTCTCATAAACTTCTCGGCCGTGATCATCGAGATCACTCGCGGTGTAATGCATTCCTTGTCTCCATGTATCGTAACCAAACTGCCATCGAGCGCAGTCAGACAAACCGTATTCTTTCGGCACACGATGTTCGCTTTGTAGGCCGCCAACCAATCCATCCCTAACACCACATAAAAACCTCCTAGGGCCATCACAGACAATCTAGCAGGAAACTTATGACCATCCAACTCTATAAGGCAATCGTCTATCACATCAGTCACTTTGGTAGACTTTCCTATCACTGTCTCTATATAGAAGGGCGCGTCTATCTTCTTATTCTTACCATGCATTTCATGACAAAAGTTAGCAGATATAAAAATTCTTCTAGCACCCGAATCGAAGAGCACAAAAGCATACAGTTGGTCTACCAGAAACATACCTGAAACTACTTCAGGGTCCACCATGGCTTCTTCCCGGGTCATGTTGAATGCTTTTGCCTTGGCATTGGTGTTCTCACTCCTCCCTTTCTCGCCTATAGTCTGAGTCCCTGAGCTTCCTGCTCCACCTTTCTTTCAATCTTGGCCCGAGTGGCCTACCTCCCCATACCGATAACATCGTGGTACCCCGCACTCTCTAGCATAATGGCCTTCGCCTCCACACTTAAAACACCGGTTCGTCCCCACTCTACATTCACCCAGGTGAACCTTCCTACACTTCTTACATTCCCTCTTGTTACCCCTTTTACTCGATCCTGGGCGGCGATCGTTAATCCTCTTCTTCTTTTCCCCGATCCCATAATAGTCACCCCTGAATCACTTTCCATTACCGTTATTGTTCTAACTCTTTTCAATCTTCCTCTGAATTGGCATCAGATCCCTCTCATCATACAACCTTCTGGCCAAATCTATTGCAGACCTGAAAGTGCTCAGTCTAGCAGCTATCATGTTCCTCCTGATATCCACGGGCAGACCCTGCATGTATCTCTTGATCTTCTTGGACTCTAGGGTCACTAGATTCGGCATGAGTCTTGCAAGCTCATTGAACTTGGAGGTATACTCTTGATGAGTCATGTTTCCAGCCTCCAAGTGCAAGAACTCCTTCTCAATTTTGTCCAACTCCCGATATGGACAATACTCCTCCAGTACCAGTTCCTTCAAATCCGACCATGTCATCCTTGCAACAGACCTTTTCCCCTAGGCTTGGACAATGTTGTCCCACCAACATAATGCCGAGTCAACAAAAGAATGGGAGGCAAACTTCACCTTTTGATCTTCCCGACACTCACTGATGTCTAGGACTGCCTCCATCTCTCGAACCCAACGATGAGCAGCAGTAGCATTGCCGTTACCTTAGCGGTCTCCTTCTCCCCCTCGCTATCATCATCAGGGATTACCACCTTGGGACTAGACGACCCTTCATCAACTTTCTCCTTCTCCCCAGAACCTTTGGTCTTTTCACCATCCTTTACTGCCCTTAATACCTCGATCACCACTTAAGGTAACACATTTTGCATGATGTTGTAGACTTCGTCAGTAATAGCTTCCGTTACCGTAGATTTGAGGGTGGCCGATCCTTCACCCTCTTGGTGGCTATGAATACCCGAGTCCTCCTGAACTGTCTCGGGAGCCTTAGCTTTGCTTGGGGTGACACGTGGCCCAGTAATACGCCCACCACGAGCACCACCTCGGGTTGCCTTCCTAGGTTTCTTACTCGCCATAAGATCTACCTCCTATAAGATTCAAGCACTAACAAGGTCATTCAAGGTAATAGCTCAGATTATGTCAAGTATAGTAAGTCCCTAATTACAGTGGCCAGTTGTGATTTGCCACTTACTTTACTCTTCATCCCCCAAGCATTCCCTATCCAGACCACATCAGTGTCCAAATCTACTAAGCACATAAATCAAATAGTACATGCATGTAATACCGGTTACTTATGAAAGATTACCTGATGGCACATAGCTACTTAGGTTGGCTTCCCTCCATTCTGTCCTATTCTCAGTTTAAGTTTAGGTTTTTGAAAATATTTACCCATTTCTCTTAAACTTTGGCTTTGATACCAACTTGTAAGGCCCGTTCCCGGAGACCTCACAGTTGGACAATCACAGAATTTTCATATAAGATAAATACATTTCATAAAAATATCGCAGCGGATTAAGTTGTCAAAAGCCATTCGTGCATTAATATTTGATGTTGCTAAATAATACATCATTGTATTTTAACATTTACAAAAAGAATCATTCAGTTGTATTACAAAACAACAATATCATCATGCACGAATGGATGCCAGTCTTTGCCCGCAAAGTAGCCTCACCCGCGTGCCATCCTCAGCAACATCCTTACCTGCCAACTGATATGCATATAAAAAGTCAGCGTTGCTGAGTGAGTTCTAGTTTAATAATATAGAAAAATACACTTTGTAAACTTCATTTGGTGATCATTCATCAATATACATAATCAATCATAAAGTGATTCATTATCTTTCTTTCTTTCATCATCTTTCTCTTTCATTAACTAGGATTGCACAAAGCAAGAGCCTACATTATTGGTTGGCAATAGATGTCGAACCCCTTTCGGCAAACGTTTATCATGTAGCTAACCCATCGACAGTTGATCCACACTGCTAGGCACGAAGCCTGCTCATGAACTAGGATCCCGTTCATTCATTGGTCAATCCCCAGGATTGACCCCAGATGTGCATCCTCGTAGGCTATATAGCCGCACATCAGTTGAGCTAAAGACAACAAGGTTGTGCACCTCCATTCATTTTTCTTGCAAGGCTTTTTCATTCATCGTAAGGGCCCGGGGTAACATTCATTAAGTTTCACTATTCCTCTTTTATTCATTTGTGTCCACTTGTTATGGATAATACTTATTAAGATGCGCATTACAAAATCACATAACATGAAAATATTATAGACAAAGAAAAAGCAGCACATAAGAAAGAACCAAGCATAATCTTTCCTCATACAGAAGTTCTCCATACTTAAATTCTATTCCCAAAATTTCTAGAAAATCCCAAGTCTTTAGACAAATGCGGATGAACTTAGGCAAATGCGGATGAGTACAACAAATGCGGATGAACATTCTCAGGAAATTTTCTAAGTGTCAGGAAATGCGCATGAAATGAATGCGGATGACTAAAGCAATACACATGGACACTGTACCAAATGCGCATGGGCAAAACAAATGCGGATGAACACTTAGCAAATGCGCATGAAGACTTAACAAATGCGCATGAAGACTTAACAAATGCGCATGAACAAAAGACTTTCTGTTATATGCGGATGAACATGAAAACTATCCTGAAATTCAACTTATGCCATTACCAGTCCCAATCATCTTGAACACAGCTTAGATCTACCAGTCTGTCACTTAGAACATCATAAACTTTTAATGATCAACAAGAGAAGCACATAACACACCATAACATCAACATCGTTCGCACCATATATGAAAATCATAACTTGTTTCGAAAACATCAGTCAAATATGCAAATTAGCCCCAAATAAGCAGAAAACATTTAAAAGAGGGGACCTAGAACTCACCTCTACTGCTTTCAAGTAAAACTCCACTAAACCCGAGAGCAACCTTGAGTTCAAACGCCTAAACGCACCAAAACACAAAACCAAGCACAAAGAACACATAAGAATCGGTTTACAAGCTGAAAACTGAGCTGAAACTGAGCTAAAACTGAACCAATAACACAAGAAAAATACACACCTTCGAAAACACAGCCTTTTCTTCAAGGAACCGATGAAACTTCAGCTCTTCTTCTTTCTTCTTTTCCAGCAGAAAGCAAATGTGAAAAAGGTAGTGGCATGGGCGGCCATGCCTTTTAAACCATAGAATAATAAGGTTTTGTACTTTGTACACTTTACCCCCTCCACTTGCATCCATTATCTTTTCTTTCAAGATACTTTTCTTTTCCTTTATTTTAAACAAATTTTCTGGTGTTACAATTTTAAATGCAATCCTTAGCAAGATGAGAAGTACTACCACACATGATGCAATCCATTTGCTTCCTTTTGAGAGCTTTCTTCTGAGAGAAAGACTGAACTTGATCACTTTCCACCTCCATCTCATCTTCACACATGATGCAGCAAGCTTCTTAGGGTGAGGCTTGCTCTTGGAACTGGATGGTTAAGGCTGTATAGCAGTCGTATACAGCTGATCAGCCTTCTTCTCTTTACTGGAATGAGTTGGACATGAACTAAAACTCCATGTACTAGAGTTCATAGTTGAGTCTTCAGCCTTTACCACTTTAAATCCTGTAGAGATAAACACTTGTTTCTGCTTAGAGTTAAAAGTGGCCTTGATCTCTTGAGCCTTCTTTGATTTCCTCTTGGCTTTCCTGATCAAGTTCTTCCTCTTAGTCTTGGTCATCCCAGATTCTTTTCTCTCCTCAGGAGAACAGTGACCCTTTTTAGAATGATCTTCGTCACTCTTCTCAGAATCATCCTTTACTATCTTCTCTTCATCCTCTTCATCTATGGGGTCTATGAGGGGAAGCTCATCTTCACAAGTTCCACACCTTGGAGATCTTACAGATAATAGAGTGTGTGGATGAGCTATCTCAGTAGATCCTAGTTCCTGCTTATTCTGATAACAAACTTTTGCAAGCAAGGATGAGGATATCATGTTCTTGAAGGTCTCTTCTTCAAGAACACATTTTTCTACCCTGGCTTTGTTGATCACAAGCTCAGCCTGGCATTCAGTTAACTTAGTGATGAGATGTTTGATCTGAGTCCTGTAGTTGATATATTCATGCTTAAGAGTTGAAATGGTTTTCTCTAAATCTTCTATTTTAACTTTGTAATCGTTTTCAGCTCTTTTGAAATCAGCTTTTAAAATGTTTATGGACTCAAGATCAGATCTCATTTCTAAGTTATAGGACCTATATCTGTTAACTTTAGTAATACATTCAGGTGTACAAAGATGTTCCAATACCTTTGTTTCTTCATGATCTGCCATCAGTGCTTGGTTTGGAGATGTATCCTCGACCTGAAAGCTCCCGTCAAAACCTTCTTCTTCAACAACAACTATAGCTTGCTGCTTGGGCTTCTCATTCTGGAGAGCTCCATCAGTGTAGTTTGGTCTGGTTTGTGCTTGGCCACCACTTGTTCTTGGTGCCTTGCACTCTCTAGCAAAGTGTCCTATTTTGTTACAGTTGTAACACTTCACTTTGCTTTTGTCCAGCCTAAACTTTCCATTGGTTGCATTGCTAGGAAACTTCCTCCCTGTCCTTTTGTAAAACTTCTTGGCTCTGTGAGTGAGAAGAGCCATCTGCTGGACTATTTCCATGTACTTCAGATCATCTGGATGTATACAGTCCAGGTCTTCAAGGGTAAAGAGAAAGTTGCCTATGCTTTCATCAGTAGACACAAAGGCTTGTGAAGAGCTTGTCTCTTAGAATGGCTTCCTTGGATGTAGCTCTCTCTTGGTGTCTCCGAGAAGGTGATGAAAGGACCCTTTTGTGAATTGTCAGGGTAGCAGATGAGATGATGATGTGGTTCTTTGCAATACCTTTCAACATCATGAAGGGCTGAACTCTGCTGATTGTTGGAGTTACCGGTGGATTTTGGATCCTCAGTGGCTACCAGATGGAGATGAACATGCAAAATCCATCTGATAACTCCAACAATCAACAGAGTTCAGACCTTCATGTGGTTGAAAGGGATTGCAGAGAACCACAACATTAACTCATCTGCTATCCTGACAACTCACAAAAGGGTCCTTTCATCACCTTCCTGGAGACACCAAGAGAGAGCTACACCCAAGGAAGCCCATTCCAAGAGACAAGCTCTTCACAAGCCTTTATGTCTACTGATGAAAACACAAGCAACTTTCTCTTTACCCTTGAAGACCTGGACTGTATCCATCCAGATGATCTGGAATACATGGAAATAGTCCAGCAGATGGCTCTTCTCACTTACAGAGCCAAGAAGTTTTACAAGAGGACAGGGAGGAAGTTTCCTAGCAATGCAACCAGTGGAAAGTCTGGACTGGATAAAAGCAAAGTGAAGTGTTACAACTGTAACCAAATGGGACACTTTTCTAGAGAGTGCAAGGCACCAAGAACAAGTGGTGGCCAAGCATAAACCAGACCAAACTACACTAATGGAGCTCCCCAGAATGAGAAGCCCAAGCAACAAGCTACAGTTGCTATTGAAGAAGGAGGCTTTGACTGGAGCTTTCAGGTTGAGGATGCATCTCCAAACCAAGCACTGATGGCAGAACATGAAGAAGCCAAGGTATTGGAACATCTTTGTACACCTGAATTGATAGGATCAAAATGGATCGATCTGTGATGATATTGTGATATAATTCAATCAAAACAAACACAAGTAATCAATTCAATGCAAACAAATCAGAAAAATTCATAGTTTTTCATTGATAGAATGCATAGAAAGTACAAGTATAGAGAGAAACAGTTACAATTCGTTCTAACAGATTGTCTCTATCAGTCCCTAAAGTCTACCTACACAATACCTTATCTATGCTATTTATACTATCAAAGAAAACAAAATAAGGAACATATATTTACACAATAAGTCCCTACACTATGACAAAACTATACAAAGACTAATAACGACTAAATGTTAATCTTCGAGAGGCATCTACAATACTCCCCCTAAGATTAACATTGTCTCCAGTCTTCAAAATCAATCTTCTATCTTCATATCTTCTATCTTCAATCTTTGATCTTCTTCAACCTTCATTCTTTGTCGTTATCTTCAGTCTCCATGCTTTTTCTTTGTCTGCAGTCTTCATAAATCAAAGAAGTGTTCAGGCTCTTCTTTAATCTTGAATACTGGCTTCTCTTTATAAAGTTCTTGTTCCCTCAGAGCTTTAGTAATAACCGACTTGAACTTGCTAGCTAAGATGCCTTGCTCTGGTTTAGCTTCATTCGACTTTATCTCCATTCTATTCATTACTTCCAAAGTTTCCTTTGATAGACCTGCAATATCCATGTTAGCATTAAATTCTATTGGGTTTGGGTTATCTTTACAATGAATTTCTAAAACCCCTTTGCTTGATATCCTCATGAACTCTATCTCTTTAATATCCTTTTTCACAATGTTAGCATACGCCAAGGCTTTCCTTAGAGATATCCTTTCCGTCGCCGCATTCATTACTTTAATATTCGACACAAAATACTTCTTATCATTTTCAGCCATTTTTGGAACAAATTTTTCAAATTTTTGTATAGACAAGAATGAGATGTAACTGGGATGCAAAAGTTTCAACCCAAAAACACCAAATAAAGAAATCATATCGCTATCCCAATCATCCAAATCTCTAACTAACTTCAGCTCAAATATATCGGCATTATAAAACCACCTCAAAATTGGCTTTGATTGTTGTGTTGCATCAATGACTTTGAGTCCTGGATTTGTTACTTTTTCAAAGTATTGATCACTGAATGCATCTAAGAACTTTTCTTCTCCAATATCTTTCTCAACGCCTTTTCTCTTCTTCTTCAATGATTGAAAGTATTCCTTATCCTCTTGATCACACCTCGTTTGTAAAAATGAACTTATCTGAGTTATTCCTCTATTCAACAATTGCACAAAGTTTTCTCCACGCTTAGCTTTAGATGGATTAATCAATGGCAGTTTGTTCAACTCCTTGAGATCTTGAACAGGAAGTTTAATAATACTTGAGAAAAAAAATGATAAACATCACAGATCGCATTTACTCTTTTGATCAAAAATGCGTCAAAAATCTCATCATATTTCCATGCCACAATTCTGACTTCTTTAGTTATATCAGGTACAATCATAGCATTTAGTAGCTCTGAAATAGATTACCCTTTCTACAATACATTGCGTACCAGATCTCCTGCTGAACGAGCTTTGTTCCATAATTGCTTTTGTTCCATTGAGACTTGATAACCTTGCCTTTCAGTCTCTGGAAACATTCTCATAAGCTCCTTTCTTCGTTCATACACTGTGCTCTTCATAGCCATAGACTGAATTTCCTGAGGTTTCAGAATCCTCGTTCTTTTCATGATTTCTAAGTATTGAGGATTGTCCATGTCTAGCACAATCATTTTGTTTGTTTGTCTTTCAGTGGCTTGGAAACTTCTCACTAAGTTCCTTAATGACTCAGCTTGTAATCGATTAATTTTCTTTCATGGATAATTATGAAACTGTAACCACATTCTGAGTGCTGTAACATTCATATCATCAGGGTTTGCTTCTACCAAGTCTTCATTCTCTAAAACTTCATTATACCAGTCATCATCAAATTCACCTTCTAAATCTTCTAGAGCTCCAATGGTTTCTTGAATATTTGAATCTTCTTCTTCTACACTTGCAGGTTCATCAATCATCTTTTGAAATTTGGATGATGATTCAAGTAATACTAACACATCAATATCATCAACTTTTCTCTTACCTTTATCCACTTTAGAAATTTTCTCAACATCTATCGGATTAATCTCTGAAATAATCATCAACTCTGGAGATGGAGAATTTTGTTTTTCTTTCATTTTCTCTAACTCTTCTTTCATAACTTCATTTTCTTCTTTCAATTTCTTAAACTTTTCCTCCATTAAATCATAGTCTTTTGTCATTACTTCAAATGTTTTAACATTATCTTCTTTGTTTTTCATCAGCTCTGCAATCATTTTATCTTTCTTTTCATTTCTTCTTGTGATTTTTCATTTACTTCTTTTAATTCTTCAATAACTTTCAACTGCTTTAAATTCTCTTCTTTTAGATCATCAATAATCTGCTGAAAATTAGTTTCTTCAGTTACATGAACATCTTGTTGAGGTAGATTCACAAATTCATTATGAATCTCAGCTTCAACAACTTCAAAATCTTGAACATTATCATTAAATTCAACATGTTCATCAGTATCTACTATTTCTTCAATCATGTTCATGATATCCTCAACATTTTGACTATCATTAACATCTTTAGCAACTTGTTCAGTTTCTTCAACTACATCTTGACTTTCTTCAAGTACTTCTTCAGTTACTTGCTCAGTTTCATCAACAACATAATCATGAGCTATTTCCATTTCATCACCATCATTATCAGAATCATTATTATCATCATCATCATCAGAAGAACTTGAACTTTCATTATCATCATCATTCTCATCATCATCTCCTTCATTTTCATCATCATCAGAAGGTTCTTGAGGTAATTCTTCAATAAGTTCATTTGGATCAATTGGTTCTTCCTCAGTCAAATGAAAGTGATCTATAGCAATATCCACCTCATCATTAGCAACATTTCTCATGTATTCAAACATGGGTACATTTTGGGCACCTGTGATCATAGCAAGTCTTTTATAAGAAATTTCTGACATATGCTCCAGAATCATTGTCTCTCCACCAACACCATGAACATGAATATCTGGATCCTCTTCATTAATTATCATTTGTAAGAATCTAGGATACATCAAATACTTATTCCTGATTCCTTTCTCCAGATTGAAAATAAAACCATTAAGAATCCATTTTGACATGTTAAACCTTCTGTTTGTTGCAAGAGCTATAATCGGAGATGCTATGTCAACTGGAAAAGAATTTCATCCTGCACTTCTCTTTGACATGCAGTGCTGAAAGATATAACACAACAACTTCCAAAGATTATACACTAGTGCTCTGAAGAATTATTTCTTGGGAAAATGGTCTGGGTGACCCATAGCCATAAATGTTTCTCTACATTCATTGAAAGAAAATGCAGCTAAATCATCAGGGTCATTATGTACCAACTTTAATGCTTCTCTAATTGAGTCTTCAAAAACTTGAATCATTCTCATATTAGTAATAAATCCCCTTACGACCTTTCTACCATCATCATTGAGTTCAAATGTAGCTGTGTTCCAAAACATCTTTATCAATCTTGCATATATGACTGGTTGGTAGCACATAGCATATACATATTTAGTTCTCAACAAGAACCTAATCATTTCTTCATAGCTAACAGCCTCTTGTAGTTCTTCATTTAGTAAAGCTGCCACATTATGCTTTGGCTCAAATTTTAACTCAGCCATCTGCAAAAATTTGAAACAGAGATTTAGACACTTTGACTTTTAACACTTAAAATCAATGAAATTTATTGAAATTTAAAAGAATTATCATGTTTTATCAATTTTTTTTATTCTAACTTGCACTTAAAAAAAATTTCTAAGTGTTTACATGGTATGTTCAAGAACAAAATGCATTCAAGTTAGTATGAAAGAGGTATAAAACACATTAATTCAATAAATTCTTATAAAAACAGATTTTAATATGATTTTATGATTACTTTTTCATTTATTAAAAAAATTCAAATTTGACTGTTCATCTTCAACATTCGACTGACGAACATTCATCATCAGGAACAATTTCGATTAACAACTGATTTGAATGTATCAACATGCTCGAAATCAAGTTTATATTAACAATCAATCATTAATTTCAGTTCTTATATCCATTTTATTCAATAATTTCACATATTTCAGATGACTAGGGTCCATACGCCCGAATAGAATAGAAACGCCCAATCAAATTCATGCATTAAACATGAAATTTGTGTAATTTTGTTCAAGAACTTACGTTTATAATCAGTAATACTCACTATCAAACACAGTTTTAGAACTTAAATCAATCACAATATAAAAATCAAAGCTAATCGACAGTCGGGTGTGAGAGAAGGGTATTTTGAGTGAATGAATCGTCCGAAATCACAAAGTGTTGTATTTATACTAAGTGAAATTTTTAGGCGCATGAGCATTGTTTATGAGCATGAGGCTGAATTTTTCACTAAGTACTTAGGCGCATTAGCACTGTTTGTGCGTATGAGGTCAGACGCCTGAGCACTGTTCAGACGCATAAGCACTGTTTATGCGCTTTTGCACTGTTCAGGCGCATGAGAATACCTGAAACGCCCAATACTTTCCAACTTTTTTTTACTTGAAACGCCCACTTGAAAGCTAGGTACTGTGTAGACGCATGAGCATTTGTGAAACGCCCAACACTTAACCAAAATTTTCAGACCTATGACAACTGTTTAGACGCATGACAACTATTTAGTCGCATGACAACTGTTTAGCCGTATGAGGTTGTCTGAAACGCCCAACACACTTGTGCAAATTCTGAAATATCATCATGCTCCTAATTTTGGACTTTTGAACACTGTTTAGGCGCATGAGATTGCTTTCATGTGTTTAACACTTGTAATATCCAATCTTCCACCTGAACACTATTTAAACACATTAGTACTGTTCACATACTAATTTTTTAAACAATTTGACAAATTTTGACTTTCACCCAGAATTTTCATAATTGACCCTCAAGTTTGAATTTTTGACATTTCAAACTTTTATTTTATTTATTTATTTTTGTTTAAACAATTTCCTGTCATTTTAGTCTCTAATTTTAACAAATAATCTCATATTACAATGTTGCAAAATAATCTCATATTACAATGTTGCAAGAAGCTTTTCCACTTTAGAATGTTTTTCAGGTTCATTTTTACATTATGTCAAACACACACATGCTTGATCTTTTTAGCTTCATCCTTTCCATTCAAAGTACTAAATTTTGATTTTTCATATCTTGAAATTTGAATTATTTTCTCTTAGACTGTTTACTCTTTTTACTTCCCCTAAACTTTTAAGTTTAACAAAACTTAGAAGTTTCTTGAATTTGTCACAGGAAGATCACACTAATCATTATTAATATGCCTACACACAGAAAACATGTAAAAATCAAAATTAAAGCAGAATAAAAATCTAATATTTACAATTGAATCAATGTCCGCAGTGAGATCATATCAGTTAAGATCAGCACATTAAACAAAAAAAAATTGATACTCATAGACAGTGAATAAATCCTGATCAAGTGTGTTCCAGGCATTTCTGCAGTAAAGGAGACACGAGATCTAAGGACAGAAAATGATTGCATTTAGCAAGATATTCAGCACACTTACTTTTTCAATTCTTGAATTGTTTAAGGTATAATTAGATATAACATTATGCAGTCACACTTAGACTTAGAGAGGTTAATTCTCATAAAGATATGCAAGAAGTCACTGTTCTCAACTTGTTAACCTGACATATATTATAACCAGTTCTCATTTGGTATTTGTGCACATTGGCATCTTGTTGCATCAGTGAGAATATCAAGGTCTGTAATCACTTACAACAAAGGATATCTCATCACTTTAGGTCTATGATGACTCATAACAGAGAAGTGTTAGATGCTTTAAATAATTAGAGCTCAATGGTTATTCATATCACCGCTAGGTGTGAGATTACGTCTTAACAAGCAATCGATTTAAGAAAGCAACACTACTCATTAGTGCTAAGATAGACAGACATGAATGCATGAGTGATTTAGTTTAATCACAAGAATTTACTTTTTCAGTCTAATTGCATGAACTTACTTGCACATCATATCTGATCATGTCAGACTTTATTATCGAGTGAAGTATGCAACTGATCATACTAATGTATCAATCATTTCTCACATATTGCAAAGATAGATTCATCCTAAATAATGAATTAACAAAGAAAAACTCTATTTTTGTAGTTTTTGTTTTATATTTTTATCTTTTGATTTTTCAATTTTCTATTTTGTATTTGGTTTTGCTTTTTCTAAGAAACATGCACACACAAAATACAATCAGGCAATTAACTATGATAGTTTCTCTTGCTGTGTCCTATTCAGGTAAGGGACGGTTCTGATCATATTTAGACTCAATTAACTGAAATACTCAAAAACCAGTTTTTAAATATGGTTAATAAGACCAATTGACTCTACCAAATACTCAAACCGTCCTGGTAAGAAGGCTTTAGTAAAAAGGTCAGCCAACTGTTTTTCAGTTGCAATTTGAATTAGAATGATTAAACCTTTTTCAGAGTTATCTTTGAGAAAATGATATCGAATCTCGATATGTTTTGTTTTTGAATGTTGGACAGGATTAGCTGTAATGAACATAGCAGCAGTGTTATCAATGTAAATTGGAGTTTTAAAAAAGTTGAACCCGTAATCCAGCAGTTGGTTTTGTAACCAAAGGATTTGAGAACATCGTGCTGAAGCATCTATGTACTCAGCTTCTACGGTTGAAACGGAGACATTTGTTTGTTTCTTACATTGCCATGAGACTAATCTGGGTCCTAAAACCTGACACCCACCCATAGTTGATTTTCTATCTTGACAACATCCTCCATAATCACTATCAGTATACCCATATAACTCGAAGTTTCCTTCATAAGGATACCATAACCCTAAGGCCGGTTTTCCTTTGAGATATCTGAATATGCGTTTGACAGCAATTAAGTGAGATTCCTTCGGGTCTGATTGATACCTAGCACAGACACAAACAACATACATTATGTCAGGTCTAGATGCAGTAAGATACATCAATGAACCAATCATAGATCTGTATAAAGTTTGGTCTACAGATTTTCCTTTTGGATCAGGCTCAATCTTGGTGTTTACGTCAGCTAGAGTTCTTATGGACTGACAATCTTGCAGTTTAAATTTCTTCAAGAGTTTGTCAACGAACTTCTCTTGATTTATGAATATTCCATCTGCAGATTGCTTGACTTAAAGTCCAAGAAAGAAATTTATTTCTCCCACAGAACTCATTTGAAATCGAGATTTCATTATTTCCTCAAATTCATTGCACAATTTTGGACTTGTAGAACCAAATATGATATCATCAAGATACACTTGTACACATAAAAGATCATCAGCATCCTTCTTGATAAACAAAGTCGGATCGATTTTCCCTCGCGTGTATCCATGTTGGATTAAGTGTTGTGATAATGTTTCATACTAGATTCTAGGGGCTTGATGTAAACCATACAGAGCTTTGCTAAGCTTTTACACACGATGTGGAAATTTTGAATCTTCAAAACCCGGAGGTTGCTTTACGAACACATCATCAGTGACTGGTCCATACAAGAAAGCACCTTTCACGTCCATTTGATACACTTTGAATTTCATGAATGATGCATAAGTCAGGAAGACACGAATTGACTCAAGTCTTGCAACTAGAGCAAATACTTCATCATAATCTATTCCTTCTTCTTGGGTGTATCCTTATGCAACTAGTCTTGCTTTATTTCTAATAACAATTCCTCGATCATCTATTTTGTTTCTGAATAACCATCTTGTGCCTATGGCATTTTCTCCTTCAGGTAAGTCCACAAGATTCCACACTTCTTGTTTGCGGAATTGAAGTAATTCTTCTTGCATAGCCTCAATCCAACTATTGTCCTTTAACGCTTTAGTAACGTTTTTAGGAACAATTTGAGAAAGAAAACACGAGTATAAGCAAAGATTTGCTTGTTCTGATTTACTTCTTGTTGTTCTCTCATTCAATGGACCAATAATCGGAGACGTTGGATGGTTCTTGTGAATACAAGATGTTCGAATCTCATTCCCTTGAACATGAACATCCAGATTGGTTTGGTTCAAGATAGAAAGCTGATACAATAGGTTTGAAGAATGTGGATTGAAATTGGAAACTTGAGTTGGTGAGTTGATGAGTAATCAAGATTACCAGTACCAACTACATCACCAGAGATAGATAACATTCCAGACTCAGGTTGTACAATTTCTATACCATCATTAGGAATAGGTTATGAAACATCCTGATTTTCTGAAACGGAATGATCTTCATCTTGTTGAGAGAGATCATCATTATTATCAAATCGAATTATTGAATCTTTGACAAAAGAGAAAAATGGATACTCTGGGCTTGAGTCATCCATATCATCAGAACCTGAATCATCACTGAAAGAACCGAGATCTCCTTGAGATTTCTTCTTACATGGATCGTGCAGCCTCAATCAAAGTTCTGTTCTTCCTTTCAGCAACTCCATTTTGTTGTAGAGTTCTGGGAGCATGGAACTGATGAGCAATTCCTTTTTCTACACAGAACATGTCAATATTAGCATTTTTAAATTCCGTTCCATTATCACTTCTTATTATTTTTACTTTTTGTTCTAATTGGTTTTCAACTTTTGTGATGAATTCTTTTAATAATTCAGCCGTTTCAGATTTAGCATTCAAGAAGAAAACCCATGAAAATCTTGTAAAGTCATCGATGATAACTAAACAATAAGATTTTCTTCCAATACTCTTCACGTTGGTTGGTCCGAAAAGGTCCATATGCAACATCTAGAGAGGTTTGGAATTTGAGTTTATTTGATTGGGCTTATAAGACGCTCTGTGTTGGTTCCCCTTTAAACATGCTGAGCAGAGATCAGTAGTGGCAAACTTCTTTGTTGGAAGACCGATAACATGATTTCCCGCTACAAGCTTGTTCATATTCTTGAAGTTGGAATGTCCGAGACGTCTATGCCAAAGCTGAAAGAAAAATTAAAGAAGAGAAGCCAAAGAAGCTAAGCCGGAGCAAGGCATCTTAGCTAGCAAGTTCAAGTCGGCTATTATTAAAGCTCTGAGGGAATAAGAACTTTATAAAGAGAAGCCAGTATTCAAGATTAAAGAAGAGACTGAAGACTTCTTTGATTTATGAAGACTGAAGACAAAGAAAAAGCATGGAGATTGAAGATAATGACAAAGAATGAGGATTGAAGAAGATCAAAGATTGAAGATAGAAGATATGAAGACAGAAGATTGATTTTAAAGATTGAAAACAATGTCAATCTTAGGGGGAGTATTGTAGATGCCTCTCGAAGATTAACATTTAGTCTTTATTAGTCTTTGTATAGTTTTGTCATAGTGTAGGGACTTATTGTGTAAATATATGTTCCTTATTTTGTTTTCTTTGATTTTATCTGAGATTGAACATCTTCAGGTGAAGATTCTTTTTCATTTTCTTTCTATTTCTGATCTTTTTGGTCATATGAGCTTGAATCTTCAAATGTTTCTTCTTTTTGTTTGGCCTTATCTTTGTTTTTAACGATTACTTCCTCCAACACAGATTCTTTTGAAACAAAAATTTTCTTACTTTTCGGTCGTGGTTATATGATTTAACTTTTATTGGATGACCATTTTTGATCTTTTCTGTATCCTTTTCTTCAAAGATTTCAACATTGGTTTTCTCTTCTTCATTATCAGAAATCTTGTTGTTTTTGTTTTGGTAAGCTTTAAGTTTTGCTTTATTTTCAGGAGAATGATCATGCAAATTGTAGTTCTCTGGTAAAGTATTAGTTATAGATTCAGGCATTGGTTCGTGTGTGAAACCTAAGCCTGCTTTTTGTTTGTCCTTTCGTTCACTTACCAGTTGTTCTACAATTGTTTTGGAACTTTTTACTTTAGCAAGATCAACTTGTGTAGCAGCATGTGCTATTTTCTCCTCTTCCAAGTTCTTAGTCATTTCTTCAAGTTGTTTGGAAACAATTTCTAGTGCTTTTAAGGTTTTGTTCCATGAAGTTTGTAGAGAAATGATCTTTTCATCTGAGATTTTGTGATCCTTTTTAAGTTTATTATGCATTAATTCCACTTGCTTAAGCTTTTCACAGATTTTATAAGAGTAAGTTCGATAATATTCTACATGTTCAAAGCAAGATTTCGTGCATAGTTTTTCTCTTACTTCAGCTGGTATTTCAAGATATTTAGGTGAAGAAGTCTCAGATTTAGAAGATGAATTTTCAACCTTTGGTTAATCTGATTGTGCCATTAAAGCAACTTCTTTTGAATCCTCTTTAGGATCAGATTTATCACTCCAATCGTATTGTTCTTCTTCATTCTCAGAATCATATTTAGCCTTTGGATCACTATCTTCTGACCAATCTTCTCCTTGAACTTCTGCAATAAAAGATAAACTAGAGGTTAAGTCAGCTGTAAACTGCTCTGCATATGCACTCCAGTCGTATCCATCCTTGATGCTCACTACTAAAGCTTTCTTGGGTTCTTCAGAAGCTTTTGAGTCATCTTTAAGTTCAGGCATTGGTAAGCTTTGGTATGGCTTTTGGAATGTCTTCTGAGATGATTGTTGAAACCTCTGATTACTTGAACTTGATTGGCTATTTCCTCCTTTGTTTCTAGGAGCTTTGCATTCCCTTGAAAAGTGACATAGCTATTGTAGTTGAAACACCTTGACTTAGACTTGTCAAATCCAACAGTCTTGTTAGCACTTGGCTTGTAGTTCCTGTTGACATAAGAGTGTTTCTGAGTTCTGTATGCAATCATCACCATCTGCCAGTTTAGATTCATTTCCTCCACATCATCTAGATTCATTTCAAATAAGTCATGCAAAACAAAGTCTAATTGAGTTAAATGACTACCTTGATAAGCTTGAAAACTAGCCATAAAAGCAGTAAAAACAAATTTGGACTCTTCATCCTGTAATAGGATGTTAATGACATGTTTAACTTTGCTAGTTTTAGCAGAGTTAACAGATGGAGTCTCAGTTTGATGTTTAGAGGTTTGAGGTTTAGGAGGAGACTAAGGTTGAGGTTGAGGTTGAGATGCATAAGCAGGAGCACTTGTATATGAAGAATCTGTAAAGAACCCTGCCCCTACAAACAGATCACCCTCTTCTTCTGGTAAATTCTCATTCTTTGCCATAAAGGCATTCTCCACAGTGCTAGTTAGAGATGCAACATACTTGTATTGAGACATTGATGCTGCTCTATCATCGTTTCTCGAGCTTTCATCAATCTCCACTGACTTAATTTTTGCAATCAACAGATCAAGATCCATAGGAAATTTTTTAGTGTGCTTCAACAATGTCATAGTTTGTTTCCATGAGGATGGAAGAGCATTGAGAAGCCTGAAGTTTAGATCATTTTTGTCTCAGTTGTAAGTTGCATAAATCTATTCATCATTTGGTTTATAGTTTCACCAGATAAATGCTCAAACAGCTCTAACTGCATCTTCAGTTCCTGCTTCTTGAGATCTTGAATCTCCTTGCCACCTTCACAAATTATCTTCAAAGCTTTATACATGGTATATCCAGTTTGATATCCATCAAGTCTAGTTAGTACTTCAAGTGGTAATCCTTTACACATCAAAGAATAGGCTTTAATATCATTCTTGACTTTCCTTAGATCATCACCTTGTAACTCATCTTCAGGATATGGTTCTGGAGAATCTTTAGTGTAGACAAACCCTCTATCAGGACCATCTGAAGTGATAGGAATATGAGGTCCTCTTTCTATTTACTTCCACAAGTCAGTGTCAATAGAATTAAGGTGATGTTTCAATCTAAGAGACCAGTTCTTAAAATCAGCTTTGTTCTTCAGCTTAGGAACTCTGTTCTCTGAATCTTCTGACTTCACCATTTTATATTTTTGAATTAGAAAAAGATTTGTTTTTTGTTGTTTTTTTTAAGTTTTTGAATTTATAAATGAATTGAAAATATTTTTGAATTTTTAAATTTTTAAAAAAAATTCTAAGTGTTGAGGTGATGCACCTGAATAGTAATGAAGCGCCCAACAGTTGTGAAACTTCTTTGACTTTGAAATGTCTAAGGGATTTCCATAGAAAAATTCTCAAAAACGCCCAACTTGAAATGCGCCTGAACAATTGTAAAATGTCCAAACAGTTGTCAGATGCCTGGGTGAAGAAACGCCTAAACAGTTCAAATGTGCCTACACAGTTGTAATGCGTCTAGAATTCCTTAGTTTTTGAAAAGTACCAAAGTGACTAAACAGTTGTGATGCGCCTCCACAGTGGTAAAACTCCTAGACAAAAAACGCCTTAACAGTTGTGAAACGCCTGAATAGTTGTCAAGCGCCCAAACACTTAGGCAATTTTCAGTAGTGTTTTGACCTAATGCGGCAAATTCAACAGATTCAAACGAACTCAGATCTGCTGAAAATCTTCAAAACTTGTTGAATTGCTCTGAAAACTTCCAATTAGACTGTAATTTGATCGATTAACAGTCCTTCATCTTCAATTTCAACAAACAACAACAACAATTCAGTTTTCTGATTGAATTTTAGTTCGAAAATGAAGAACAGGTTCGCATACTGTTTTGAACAAATTCACTGATTTTGAATGAATTGAGCTACAAATTATGATTCAATTCATGTTTCTAATGATGAAACACAACTGAAATCAACAATTGTTTGATTGAATTGCTTATCAATCACAGATTCAAGTGATTCAAAAGTTTGATAGTTTGAAGAACTCAAATCACTGAACCAACTGCTCTGATACCATTTGATAGGATCAAAATGGATCGATCTGTGATAATATTGTGATACAATTCAATCAAAACAAACACTAGTAATCAATTTAATGCAAACAAATCAGAAAAATTCATAGATTTTCATTGATAGAATGCATAGAAAGTACAAGTGTAGAGAGAAACAGTTACAATTCGTTCTAACTGATTGTCTCTATCAGTCTCTAAAGTCTACCTACACAATACCATATCTATGCTATTTAACTATCAAAAAAACAAAAAAAACAAAATGAGGAACATATATTTACACAATAAGTCCCAACACTATGACAAAACTATACAAAGACTAATAAAGACTAAATGTTAATCTTCGAGAGGCATCTACATGAATGTATTGCTAAAGTTAACAGATATAGGTCCTATAACTTAGAAATAAGATCTGATCTTGAGTCCATAAACATTTTAAAAGCTGATTTCAAAAGAGCTAAAAATGATTACAAAGTTAAAATAAAAGATATAGAGAAAACCATTTCAACTCTTAAGCATGAATATACCAACTAGGATGATTCTGAGAAGAGTGATGAAGATCATCCTAAAAAGGGTCACTGCTCTCCTGAGGATAGAAAAAAATTTGGGATGATCAAGTCTAAAAGGAAGAACTTGATTAGGAAAGCCAAGAGGAAATCAAAGAAGGCTCAAGATATCAAGGCCACTTTTAACTCTAAGCAGAAACAAGTGTTTATCTCTACAGGATTTAAAGTGGTGAAGGCTGAAGACTCAACTATGAACTCTAGTACCAGGTGTTCTAGTTTATGTCCAACTTATTCCAGTAAAGAGAAGAAGGCTGATCAGCTGTATATGACTGCTATACAGCCTGAACCATCCAGTTCCAAGAGCAAGTCTCACCCTAAGAAGCTTGCTGCATCATCTGTGAAGATGAAGCTGGAGGTGGAAAGTGATCAAGTTCAGTCTTTCTCTCAAAAGAAGACTCTCAGAAGGAAGCAAATGGATTACATCATGTGTGGTAGTACTTCTCATCTTGCTAAGGATTGCATCTACAATCCTAAAAGTACTATTTACATGATCAAAGAGAAAACTTTTGAGAAGAAGAAAGAAAAACTAGCTTCGAAAGGAAAATTTTTTCCCTACGGAAGCTCCAAGGTGAAAAAGAAGACAAGTGAAAACTTGCCTTCGAAAGAAAAATTGGTCTCGAAAGAAATGAATGCTTCCAAAGTACTAAAGCCTGCTGCAGTGAAAGCAAGATCTTCCGAAGGTCCAGTCTCCAAAACTTCCGAAGTTGTCAAAACTTCTGAAGTTTTCAAAACTTCCGAAGTATTGAGTGTCAAGTCTAATCTTCCAAAGATGGTGTGGAAGATGAAGGAAGACCAAATGACTGAAAGTTCTTTATCTACAACAGCTGATGATCCTTAAAGCTTGAAAATAAGATCAATTACTGTTACATTGTCTTCAAATCACTTTGATAAGCATAAGATCAATGAGGCTTGGGCTTCCAAATGTAACTAAACATTTTGTTTTGTGCAAGAACAACGAAAGACCAATAGGAACGTATGGATTATTGATAGTGGCTGTTCCAGGCACATGACAGGCAATGGCTCCTTGCTTTAAAATTTTGAGAAAAAAGATGGAGGGCCAGTTGCTTTTGGAGGAGATGCTAGAGGTTACATTACTTCAAGGGGTGAGAACAAGAGGACAAACCCATGACAAAAATGTTTGTCTATACTCTTGCTTCTTGTCCCAGATAGAGCCAAAGAAAGTTGATGAGGCTTTAGAGGATGAAAGTTGGGTTGAAGCAATGCAAGAGGAGCTACTTCAATTCAAAAGAAAAAAGGTTTGGAACCTATGTCCTCTTCCTCAAGGGAAGACTACCATAGGAACCAAGAGGGTTTTTAGAAACAAAAAGGATGATAGAGGACTTGTCATCAAGAATAAGGCCAGACTAGTGGTTCAAGGATACACACAAGAATAGGGAATTGACTACACAGATGTTTTTGCTCCTGTGGCAAGACTTGAAGCTGTAAGAATATTCCTCGCTTTTACTGCATCCAAGGATTTCATGGTCTAACAACTTGATGTCAGGTGTGCTTTCTATATGGGGTAACCACATAGACAACAACAGTGCTATCTCTATTACAGAGAATCCTATGCAGCACTCAAGGACAAAACACATCAACATCAGGTATCATTTGATTAGAGATAATTTTGAAAAGGGATTAATCAAACTAGTCAAAAGTTAACACAAATGAACAATACGCTGATCTATTCACTAAAGCTTTTGATGAACAGAGATTCAAATATCTTTTATCAGCTATTGGGATGATTAACTTTGAATAGATTTTCTTAAACTTAAATCAACTTTATTTCTAAAAGAAAACATGTGTGTCCTAAGTTGTCTACTTTATCACCTTTATAAGCCCAGTTTATTTTGGAAGAAAATCTTTAAAATGATATTCCTAGATTTTTGAAAATTTTTCCAAACATATTTTCTTTCGGAAGATTTTAAGTTGTCTTCGAAAGAACATTATGTCTTCAAGTCAAATAACTACTTATAAGAAATTTACCTTCGGAAGAAATTCTGAGATATCTTCTGAAACTTAAATATGCTTCTAAGTACTTACATGTATTTGAAGGACAATTTTCTTCCGAAAGCAATTAAGTCTCGAAAGATTTATTCTCTTTTGAATAAAACACCCAAGTCTTAATTTCTTTCGAAACCAAACATGTCTCAGAAGTGAAAATTCTCTAAGTATTTTCCTTCCAAAGCAAAATTTTCACAAACCTTAGGAATATCTTCCGAAGCTTTTTCTTAAAACTTCCAAAGAAAAAATTACCTTCTTGGCTTCGGAAGCTTTTTCTTAAAACTTCCGAAGACTAATTTACCTTCGGAAGATTTTTCACAAACCTTAGGAATATCTTCCGAAGCCAAAATGGCTTCGGAAGCTTTTTCTTAAAACTTCCAGAGATAAATTTACATTCGAAAGATTTTCAACTTCCAAGAAAACTACCTTTTTGGGCACTTTATCAGAGGTGGGACCGACATTCGAATTTCAAAGTTTATTCTTTTGCATTAACTTTGTCTCAAATCTATTTCATATATATTTTCTCAATGGTTCCCCCTCTTTTCACTATCTTCTTCATCTGCAAATTCTCTAACCTAAATTCACCCACAAACCGCCCTTGTTCTTATCTTCCTTCACAACAAAGCTACTTTAAAATGGCCAACCTTCATCGCAGAAACCAACTCGATTTCTCCATGCATCTTCATAGGTAACATAATCAAGTTGCTTTGTTAGACTCTGTTTAAGATCATGGTTTCTCAGAGCTTTGCTGTTTTCTTTCTTTGTCAAACTACTTCATCTCCCTCACCATTGATCCTCCACTCTATGAGGATCAGCTTTTGGAATTTTAGAGGACCTACCAAGAGGTCACTATGGATAGGGAGAAGGCACTATCTGCCATAGTGCAAGGGAGGACAATCTTCATTACTCCAGCCTCCATAAACACTCACCTTCAGCTGGATGATGTAGAAGGTGATTTGTCCTTTCCAAAATCTGTTGTAAACCAGTCCTTTGAGTAGATAGGCTATGAAGGTGACTTCTTAGTCAGAACCTTCAGAAAGGGGAAGGTCTTCTCTTAGTGGAAGTACCTCCTCCATGTGGTTATCCACAGTTTATCCAACAAACATGGAGGTTGGGACCAGATTCCTGAAGATCTTTCCTTTATAGTCCATAGGATGGTTCAAGGGGTTAAGTTTAGGTATTCACAATTTGTCTATACTAATTTACTTGCAAACTTAGACTCCTTATTATATTACATGTTCCTAGGCCATTAACAAGCGACTACATCATTAAGACCTCAACCATGGCAACCCAGGCCATTAACACTTCACTTGAAGCTGTCATGGTGCAAGGGAAATCTAGAAGCCAAGAATAAAGTGCTGGTGATGAGGAAGAAGACCTTGGTCCTATTATCTCATCCCCCTATGATTTTTTTGATGAAGATGAGGGGAGTCTGAAACTAAAGGTGCAAAAACTGACAAAAACATGCATCTATTTATTCTCAAAGATAAGTCACCTGGAATCTTAGGTGGCTATCTTACAAAGGAGGGTCAATGACCAGCAACTTGAGATCACCGATCTCAAGGGCAAGTTAGCTAAGAGACTACACAGGAGAATTCAACCAGGTCCACAAGAATCTGTGGGTATGACAGACCCAAACCCAAGCTCACTTATACAAGAAGGTGATGCTACCAAAAAAGGGGAGAAAATCCAAACAATCACAGAACCTAGGAGTTCTTCACAGAGTATGGACTTTGAGGATTCACCACCCTCACTTGCAATGGTCCATACTTAGCAACCTCCTCAAGTCTATGTTAATATGGACTCACTTGCTCAAGTCTGCATGGATGTGGACTCACTCATACAAAGTTTGTTTGAGGAGGTTATTCCCAGAGCTATGCCTACCCCATCTCCTCACTCTGAGAATCCAATCATGGGATGGAGGTATGACACTGATAGAGGAGCTCTAGTCATCTCTAGATCTCAGGGTCAACATGAAATTTTCAACTTTTTTCAACCTGAGCTTCTATGAGAGCATCCATCTGATTGATCTTCCACTTGTCATCCCAAGTCAAAACAGACAAGCTGCAAGATTAGCAGATAGGATTCAAGAAGCTGATGTCAAGACAATACAGTCAAAGGCTAGTAGGTAAGACTTTTGGTCAACTGGATGTTGAGGTGGACCCTAAGATTAGCTTCAAAGGGGAAGCCTTGACTGAAGGCCCAAAAGTTGATCCTGTGAACCTTGAGTCAAGAACTTTTTCAGCACCCATTACCCTCAGTGAGGCACCAGCTGGTGAAGGTGCTTCACAACCTCTCTCTGGCCAGAGCTTGATTGCTAAATCAAGCAATAAAGGCTCCACCCTGAGTCACCAAGGCCTATGACTGACAAAGGGATAAGGAAACTGACTTCTGAGGAGATTGAGGAGGAGGAAAGAGAGAGGAAGAGGAAGCTAAGGGGAGAAAGTTCAAGAGGGTCTCCAGGCTTCATAGAAGCTGCCATCAGGGCTGCTCCCAGGACAAATACTCAGGATGATGAGTTGAGGACAGCCAGGATAAACTACTTGGGGACCAAAAACTATAATGTGGATGAACTACTCTCTTTCCCCTTAGATGAACTGAATGAACTGGCTGACAAGGAGTTGTCCAAGGAAAGAAAATTGCTCCTAAAAAACATGGAAGAAAGGAGATAGAAAAAGCTCTACAAGCATGCTTCTACCCTCTCACCAGTCCAGGAAAGTCCTGAGAAAGAGGCTGTGGCAACGAAACAACCTCAGGTAGACAAGGAAGCTGATAGACTAAACATGATTAGCTACCTAAGTGCCATAGGTCTCTATCAGGCATTTGCACTTCTTCCCTTATCATATGAGTATGTTGAATTTGAGTATCTCAAGCAGCTGGAGCAACAAGTCATCAAGGAACAAAAGGCTGCTAAGAGAAAACTAAAGGAAAAAGTTGCAAAGTCAAGAGCCATCATCCAAAAGAGCCAAAAAAAGTCTACTGACAGACAAAGGATGATGAGCTTCTTGAAGCTGTATGGATTCTCCGGAAGGAGGCTTGGTCTAATGTCTCTATCCACTATGGATGAGCATATCAGAGTGATCAAGCAGAAGATTAAGAAGGGAGAGCTTGTTGACTTGCATTCTCCACCAAGTCCAACTTAACCTGAAGTAGAGGTAAAGGTTGAACCCCCTGAGACAACACAACCTGGACCTAGAGCTGTATCTCAGACAACTTCGTCTTCTGATCCACAACAGGGTCCTGTTCACTCTTCTTCTAAACTTCTCATGTCTCAGTTAAAGACTTCAAAGAGGAGGAAAAGGATGGCCATGAAGAGTGTTTCCAAGAAGAAGACCAAGGCATCCACCTCTACACCTTAGGATGAGTTAGAACATCTTGAGGTAGTGAAAGAAGAGGCTGCTCAACCAACTCCTAGAGCCTCTTGCAACTGAAAGATCCATCTTGTCCTGGACTTTTGATGCTAATCCAAACAGGTGGTATGTCATCAGAGATTAATGAGGTCAAGATGTCTATTTCTGGCAAGACATGCTTGATCTTCCATTACATGATCTCCATGACATGAGAAGATATTATGAGAGTCTGAGGGATCCTGACCAGATAATGAAGAAAGGTATGGTCTTGATCCTAATGAGGACTGTCAACATCTGAATAACATCTCTGTTTTGGTAGCATCAGCCTAGGGGGAGTTTGTAATGTTATATTAGAAGGCTGATGCAACCAAAGTGTTGGGTCTGAAAAGGATAGTCTATATTATCAACACAGTCAAAGTCAACAAATGTCAACGTCACTGTCAAAGTCATCGGAAAAGTCAAACAGACGCGTTCGAGATGAAGAACCAAGATGAGACGTTGAAGATATAAATGACTAGGAGTTTATTGTTAATAAATATATTTTGTGTCAACAAAATATATTTATTTATGTTTAAGTCATTTTTATGTTTTAATGATAGTCTAGGGGGCCAATTGCCATTAGACTATATATAGCTAGAGTCATTAGTGTGTTTAGGAGAGCTTGAAGGAGCTAGATTTAAGGTTTTCCATGTAAACAATATCTTATGCAAATCAATATAGATCAAACCATGCAAATCAATATAGATCAAACAAGGGTTTTATTGAATGTTCTTGAGGTGTTCATCTTGTTCATCCTTATTTTATAGTGTTTGATCTATTTTGTACACAAATATCATTGATATTTGTGTTATCAGTGGGATTTGTTTGTGTTTGTCAATCAAGTGCACTGTATCAACGATCAGAAGGACCAACAATTTGGTATAGAACCTTTGTGCTCTTGATTGATTGATTTTTTTTTTGGTATTTTCAAACAATTCACTGTTACATTCATTTTCGATTTGATTTGCGTGTTTTGGACATGGAAATTGATTGAGGATTGCTCGATTTTGGTGTGGGAAGCTTTAGAAATCATCAGATCTAAAATTCTTTGAGATTTGGACGAATTTCAGTTGATTTCCTGCAGAAAAAGCTGTCCAAATACGTCGGGCAAATTTACAGATCGTCCAGCGAAACTACAGCATCATTCAGCGAAACTACACAGTTTTGCGGGGCGAAACTAGGGATCATTCAGCGAAATAACATAGTTCTTGGTTCTGGATCTGATTTCTTTGTCCTAGCGAATGTACATGCGCTGAACAAAAGTTTAGTGTGTTTGTGTGCCAAACCCAGCGAAATTGCTGTCAAATTGATCTCTGAATGAAAGTTTAACTAGTTTCGGACGAAACAATCCAGCGAAACTAGCTTCTGTGTGCTATTGCTGGGCTAAACTGCTGCTGAAATTACCAACGAAATTAGGAGAGAAACTGCTAGCGAATTTGCCAGCGAAATTATTGAAAGTTCAGCGAAATTAGCCTCTGATCATTTCAAAAAAAAAAAAAAAAAAAAAAAGCTGACCTGGCAGCTTGACTTCAGTTGCTTAAAAACCATATAGTTGACATTAAAAGTATTTTTTTTGGGGGGAGAATATCATTCAACAATTTTTGGAAAAATAATTTTAGTTTTGGGTGTTAAAGTGAATTTTAATATTTTAAAAGAAAATGTCGTTTACTGCCGATTTCGAATCAGACAACGCCAAAATAGCACAAAGTCGGTTTGATTCTTTTGCAGCCATGAAAGATGAAAAGATATCTGATGTTGTTGATCGATTTCTGATGGTGGCAAACAGCCTTAAGAAGTATGATGGCCAGCTGGGAAACCATGAACAAGTCACAAAACTTTTGGACTCTCTTCCTCCACAGTGGAGTCCATAACTTAGGTTGTTAAAACACAAAAGAAATTTTGCTGACTACAAACTTATGGAAGTTATCAACAAGTTGAAGTCATTTGATTTGGATATGAAAAGAAAAGAGTACAGTCAATTCATGTATGGTGGTGTATCTTCAAGTGTTGAGATCAAAGAAACTAAAGAAGAAGTCAACCATGTATTGATGGCTGAGGTGGTAAAGAGTGATGAGAATTATGTTGAGGATTTTGATCCTTTTAAAGAATTCAGCTGTGATACTCAAGGTGAGAGTGTTGGTGATGTTGACGCCTGTGTAAGCTGGTGTAAAATTCAAAAGCTACAGGATAGTGAAACAGATGAAGTGAAGCAGGAGGTTCAGGATTAAGGAAATCTAGAGGGAGATGAAGCTGAGGAAGCTAAGAAGAGAGTTGCTAAGGAGGACGAGTACCAAAAGAACACTCCCGTATGTCAATGTGAAAAAGCCCTAGCTGCTGAAAAGATAGTTATGGGACTCCCCTATGAGATAGTTCAAGACATGTGTTCTCCTCCCTGCAAAATTTGTTTATTCGGGGTTTATAACGCTAACAGATTATTGTTAGAAAAAGAAAAAGAATTAAAACGAATAAACAAAGAACTTAAAATCAATGAGTCCAAATATTTTATTAAACTAAGAGAAGCTTTAAAAGAAAATGATCTTTTAAAAAAGAAATCTTTTAGAAAAGAATGTCGAGATTAATGTTTTGAGAGAACGAGTCACATTAGCAGAATTTGAGACTAGCAAGCTTAAAACTAAACTTGATAAATGTACGATATCAGGGATGAAACAGGAAGAACTATTCCTAAGCAAAGGGGAGCTAGAATCAAAATAGGTGTGGGATGTGGTGAAACTTCATATGTTTATCCTCCTCCTAGCACTTATTGTTACTCTCCTATGCCTCATTCTCATCCATCTAATGATTTAATTGAAGCTGCAGACACTAATAGTTTACATGCAGGTTTAAGCAGCGTTAATCACAAAGAGGTTCGAGATGAATATGATTTTCCTGCAGGTTTGGGGCTAAGCAAGGATTTGATCTGCAAAATGATAATTCCACCTCTGATGCTTCAAAACCAGTATCAGTTGTTTCCAGTAACTTCTTTAACAAAATCAAGACAGGTAACATCCCTTCATTTGTTCCTGTCAAGTTTGTCAAAGAAGGAACAACTGTGGAATCATCAAGCAATCAGAACTCTACAACACAAACCGACACAACAAGAGTCATCAATCAAGATCCATTGGAAGCTTACTTGTGTATACAGGACTGGAAAAGTTCTAATGATGAACTAGAGATCATCAAGTCACCTGAAGTTGTCAAGTGTCAAAAGCTTCCAACAGTTGAATCAAGACCTATATGGATCTCATCTCCAACTGCTAAGAAAATCAGCAGTTCCTCAAAAGCTCAGCAGAAGCACTCACCATCGTCATCTGCTATCCATCAAGCTCGCAACAAATCTGCCTCCAAGTCTACCAAATCACCAGTCATACAAAAGTGTACTTGGAAGAATGTTCAGATCTCAACTCCCGGAACATCACAAATCAAATCACAGCCCAGTTCGAAATACACATTGACAAAGCCTTAAAAGGTTCAATTTCCATATATCCAAAAGAAGAAGCATCAAGGTTGTCAACAAGCTGCATCAACCTAAAAGCAGGCTCCACCCTCTCCTATTTTCCACGGGACTACAAAGAACCAAAAGCCTTTCAAGGCTTGCTTTAGATGTGGAAAAGAAGGTCATGTGCTAAAGAAGTGCCCTGAGGTTCAAAGGCAAGCTTCGGGAGGTAAAGATAACACAGGTTGCTTCTCAGGTTCAAAAGGTAAAAAGCACATATCTTTGAATGGTTGGATGAAGAACAATCTATCCAAACCTTCTCATGTGAAGCCTGTTTCACATGATTCAAAGATGAAAAAGACAAATGTTTCAAAATTAAAATCTATTCCTTCGGGTTTTAAACAGAAATAATTTCCAAATTCAATTCTTTCAAATCAAAAGTAATTGAACAGAAACAAATTTGGAAAGTAAAACAAAAAGAAAAGGATAAAGAAATATATGATTTTTCAAAAGAGTGTGTGCTTAAACAGGTTACATACACTGATGAAAAAGGAACTCCCAGGACCATGATGGCCTGGGTCCCCCTCTCTAACTAATCTGTTTATGAGTGAACAAACAATTTAGGAGGCCTATCAGTAATCCGGTTTACTGACTGGGATTGTTCCTAATTCAAATTTAAGGCGGAACAAACAGGTTATGGTATCTCATTCACATTTTGGATTCTTATCTACCATTCACAATCACTGCATTTTTCTTGTTACTTAATTTCTCATCTTTTTGCTAGTATAATTTGGAAGACTTTCTTTAGTAAAATTCTTTTTTCAATTTTGTTTATTATATACTTAAAAAAAAGAAATTTCAGGGGAGAATAAA
Source organism: Flaveria sonorensis (assembly GCA_025506505.1). Taxonomy (NCBI): domain Eukaryota; kingdom Viridiplantae; phylum Streptophyta; class Magnoliopsida; order Asterales; family Asteraceae; genus Flaveria; species Flaveria sonorensis. The sequence goes on from CM046436.1 coordinate 45,600,254, forward strand.
AAATTTCACTGGAACTAAGAACTTGATTTGGGATGACTGAGAAATGATAGTATGTCTTCTTGGTATGCTTATTTGCATGACTTGTACTTTGTGAGAAATGATAGTAACTGATGTAGATGTCTGTATCACTTAATATTCTAAAATCTGAAAAAGACAGTTTCATTATATGATATGCTGTAAGGCCCCGTTCCCGGAGACTTCATAGTTGGTCAATCATAGCACAATATATATAAAACATTTCAAAGTTCATAAACCAGTGCAGCGGAATTAATAACAAAAGCTATTCACTTCATTAATAAATACTGCTGCTAAACAATACATCATTAATTGTTAATAGTTACAAAAAGATCATATTAATTGCATTACAAAAAAACAATATCATTAAAGATGAATGGATGCCAATCTTGCCCTGCCGAGTAGCTTCCCCCGCGTGCCACCCTCAGCAACAATTACCTGCCAACTGAAAATGCATAAAAGTTAGCGTCGCTGAGTGAGTTCTAGTTTTAAAACAATAAAATAGCTTATAGGAGTTGTATATGAAAATACCCTTTAAAATACTGTACATTTCTTTCGTATGACCACACATCATACATACACATTGATAACCCTTATTATTATCTTCGCCATCGTTCATTTTGTATTATCTTTTACTTTTATCTGGGTCCTGTCCCATGCAATACCCCCGACTCATGCCCGAAGATCGATATAGTACCGGGGTATGCGACAAGGACTCGGGTTAATCTCATGGATTGAATCCCTTACGAGTCTTTTGTGACAACACAGTCACTCACCTCAACCTTGGCATACAAGTCTTTTGTGACAACACAGTCACTCACCTCAACCTTGGCTTATGAGTCTTTTATGACAGCACAGTCACTCTCCTCAACTTTGGCATACAAGTCTTTTGCGACAACACAGTCACTCACCTCAACCTTGCTTGCAAGACTATCATATATTCATTACTTTCCACTTTTCATTAATGTTAATCTTTTTCTTGATTAATAGTAATACTTTACGAGCATAACCAACCCACGTAAAGTCACATAATATAATAGTATAAAGCATCAACAACAGCCCACAACATGCAACACCACAACAGACATGAACGAGCAAAACATTCCAGAACTTACCCGCTACATTCTACTTCCCAAGCTTCTGAAAAATCCTAAGTCCTTGGGCAAATGCAGATGAACAGTAACTAATGCGGATGAAAGTCTTTAGATTATTCCAAGTGTCCAGCTAAATGCTGGTAGAACAAATGCGAATGACTGAAACAAATACGCATGAACACTGTAGCAAAAGCGCATGAACAAAAGAAATGCGGAAGAACACTTGGGCACATAAGCAACTACAAATGCGGATGAACAAACAAATGCGTATGAGCAAGTACTTAAATGCGGATGAACAATCAACAAATGCGCATGGTCAAAATACTTGAGTGTATATTCAGCTCTTAAATACGGATGAACTAACCCACCTGCAAATGCACTTATGCAATTATTCAGTCCCTAATCCTCGATCAAACACATCCTTATCATGGATCTAACATGCTTAACATCTAGAGCAGGCATAAAACCACGAAAACACCAACAATTTCTAACCAAACATGCTTATCCATCTGTTCGAAGCTTATACTCAACATCACCAGCATCAACAGCACATAAACCACCATAAAGCACAAACACAATCACCTATATACATATGGTAAAGCATAAAACAGCTATAAAACCTTTTAAACATGCATTTTTAGCCCCAAAGAAATTTAAAACACATAAAAACCGGGGTCTAGAACTCACCTAGTGAAGCAAACAAGCAAAACTCCTCCAAACTCGTATGCACAAGAGTTCAAACGCCTAAAACAAGCAAAAACAAACAGCAAAACACATATAAATCGGTTTCAGGTTCAAAACCCAACATAAACCGAGCCAATTATACAAGGAAATACATACCAAGATCAAAAACAACCTCTTTCTCTCTCTAGAACCGAGAGAACTTTGGTTTCTTCTTCTTCTTCTTCTGATTCGGTTGAACACAGTAGCAGCAGGAGTGATATGGGCGGCCATGCCCATATAAAGTGAACTTTTGACTTTTGTGTACTTTTACACAAAACACTCCTCATCTTTGGCTTCCTTTTTCTTTCTTCTTGATACTTTCTTTTCTTTTATTTTGACAAGATTTCGGGTGTTACAAGTCTACCCCCTTAAAGAGGTTTCGTCCCCGAAACCTGTCACCCTTCGAATAACTATAGGTAATGCTGTCTCATTTCTTCCTCCGTCTCCCACGTAGACTCAAAACCCTTCCTGTGTTTCCACTGCACACGTACGAGTGGAACCACTTTATTTCTCAACCTCTTCTCTTTCCTGTCTATGATGGCCACTAGTTGCTCCACATAATTGAGCTTTTCATCCACTTCGATATCCTCCAGTGGCACAATCATATCTTCATCGGCTAAGCATTTCCTCGGATGAGATACATGGAACGTCGGGTGAATTCCACTTAACTCATCAGGCAATTCTAGTCGATAGGCCACTTCCCCTACTCGTGCAACGATTCGGAATGGCCCTATGTATCTCGGAGTCAGCTTGCCCCTCTTTCAGAACCGGATGTTCCCCTTCCAGGGCGAGACCTTTAACATGACTTTATCACCCACATTGAACTCGATCGGTCTACGCCTCTTATCGGCATACGACTTTTGTCTATCCTTGGCTGCCTTCATAAAGACTTTGATCTTTTCTAGCTTCTCAGTCATAGCCTTGATTACCTCCATGCTTCCCAATTCTTTCTGCCCAATGTCTCCCCAACACACGGGCATTCTACATCTCCTACCATATAGCATCTCGTAAGGTGGCATGCCAATACTGGCATGATAGTTGTTGTTGTATGAGGACTCTGCCAATGGTAGATGATCATCCCAACTTCCTCCGAAGTCGATCATACATGCTCGGAGCATGTCCTCGAGCGTTTGAATTGTCCTCTCAGACTGACCATCTGTTTGAGGATGGTAAGCCGTACTGATGTGTAGCCTCATCCCCATCGCATCGTGGAATCTCTTCCAAAACTTCGATGTGAACCGAGTGTCACGATCTGACATGATAGACACCGACACACCATGACGAGCTACAATCTCTTTGATGAACAGATCCGCCAACCTCTCGAATGAATACATCTCACGGATCGGTAGGAAGTGAGCACTCTTTGTCAAACGATCAACTATTACCCAAATTGCATCGTACCCCCTTGACGTACATGGTAACTTCGTGATGAAATCCATGGTGATGTGCTCCCACTTCCACTCGAGTACATCCAACGGTTGGATCTTCCCGTATGGGTTTTGATGTTCTGCCTTCAATTGTAAGCAAGTAAGGCGCTTACTCACATACTCCGCCATATCACGTTTCATACCTGGCCACCAATAGTCTTTCTTCATATCTTGATACATCTTAGTGGCACCGGGATGAATGGAGTATCGAGTCTTATGAGCTTTGTCCATACTTCATCCCCGTAGATCACCGTAGCAGGGAATCCACATCCGCCCGAAGTGGGTTCTAACTTCGTGGGTATTTTCTCCCAACTCCGTGACTAGACCTCTCATCCTTTCAGGGTTAAGGCGATCTTCCTTTAATGCCTCATCTTGAAATTCTTTGACCTGTGTCATCACGTCAGAGGTCATCACCAATTGATAAGCCTTCACCTGGATTGGCTCGGGTCTCTCTTTTCGGCTGAGGGCATCAGCCACTACATTGGCTTTACCCGGATGGTAATGGATTTCACAATCATAATCCTTAATCAGCTCTAACAACCTCCACTGCTTCATGTTGAGATCTTTCTGCTCAAAGAAATACTTTAGGCTCTTGTGGTCCGTGAAGATTGTGCATTTCACCCCGTACAGGTAGTGCCGCCAAATCTTTAATGCAAAGACCACAGCTGCGAGCTCCAAATCATGCGTGGGGTAATCGACCTCGTGGGTCTTCAACTGTCGGGATGCGTATGCTATCACTCTTCCATGCTGCATTAGCACGCAACCCAGTCCTGAATAGGAAGCATCCGATTAGACCACTAAATCCTCACTCCCTTTGGGCAATGTCAAGACAGGAGCCTGAGTTAATTTTGCCTTCAGCTCCTCAAACGCATCCTCCTGTTCCTATCCCCACACATACTTCACATCCTTGCATGTCAATTTGGTCAAAGGTGAGGCTATCTTGGAAAAGTCTTGAATAAACCTTCGGTAGTAGCCCGCCAAACCCAAGAAACTGCGAATCTCAGATGGCGTCTTTGGAGATTTCCATTGCATCACCGCCTCAACCTTCACCTGGTCCACCATAATTCCTTTAGCATTAACCACGTGACCTAAAAATTGAACTTCATGCAACCAGAAAGCACACTTAGAGAATTTCAAATATATCTTCTCCCTTCTAAGTGTCTCCAACACTTCACGTATGTGGCTGGCATGTTCTTCCTTGCTCTTTGAATAAATCAGGATGTTATCAATAAACACAATTACTGATTTATCTAACATCGGCTGACACACTCGATTCATCAAATCCATAAAGGCAGCTGGTGCATTAGTCAGACTGAAAGACATAACGAGGAACTCGTAGTGTCCATAACGCATGCGAAAAGCTGTCTTAGAAATGTCTTGCTCCTTAACCTTCAACTGATGGTAACCAGATCGGAGATCTATTCGTGAGAACCAACTGGCACCTTGGAGCTGGTCAAACAAGTCATCTATTCTTGGTAAGGGATATTGATTCTTCACTGTTAACTTGTTTAGCTCCCGGTAGTCTATGCACATCCTCATACTACCGTCTTTCTTCTTAACAAACAAGACCGGAGCACCCCAAGGAGAGATACTCGGTCGAATGAAACCCTTATCCAATAACTCCTGCAGTTGAACCATCAGCTCCTTCATCTCGGTTGGAGCTAATCGATACGGTGCCTTGGCAACGGTTTGAGCACCGGGTATCAAATCAATCTGAAACTTGATCTCACGGTCCGGTGGCACGCCTGGTAAATCTTCTGGGAACACGTCTGGAAAATCACACACAACTGGCACGTCGGACAATTGTGGTACTGATGCATCCACATCCTTCACATAAGCCAGGTAGGCACTACATCCGCGTTTCATGCACTTTTCGACAACCACCATCAAAATCACCTTCGGAACTGTAGCAACTCGGTCACCGTAAACCGTTACCGAACTTCCATTGGGCGCTGTCAGTCGAATCATCTTTTTGCGACACACGATGGTTGTCTCATAGGCTGCCAACCAATCCATCCCCAGAACTACATCAAATCCGCCTCGGGGCATCACAAATAGTTTAGCAGAGAACCTATGGCCTTCTAACTCTATGCCACAATCCTCAATCACATCAAAAATTCTGGTATACTTACCAATAGCAATTTCTACATCAAATGACTCATCAATTCTTCTACTACTAATAGGCAGCTTAGCACATAAAGCAGCAGAAATGAAACTCCTACTAGCACCAGAATCAAATAATACAGAGGCACAAGTTTGGTTTACTATAAACATACCTGACACGACGTCGGGGTCTACCCGGGCTTCCTCTCGGGTCATCGTGAAGGCTCTAGCACTTGCCCTCTGTTCACCTTCTTCAGTCCCCTTCTTGGCCCCGGAGCTCTCAGCTCTCGGCCTCCTGCACTCGTGGTACCAGTGGCCAGTCCCGCCATAGTTATAGCACTTCGCCACCTTACAATCCTTAGCTATATGATCGGGCTTCCCACACTTGAAGCAAACATTCAGCCCCAATCGGCATTCCCCGCTTTGCTCCTTCCACACTTACCACACCTCTTCGCTCCAGAGCTTGATGACCCTACACTTCGGTCATCCATTTTCATCCTCTTGTTGTTTGGGGTGAAACTACCACGCCCAAACCTCTTCCCACTCCAGTTCTTGTCACCACCACCTGTCTTCTTCACCTTAACCACCGACACCTCTCTCTCATCGTAAAGCCTCCCAACTAGATCCACTGTCGACCTAAAAGTGCTTGGTCAGGCAACAATCAAGTGCCTGCGGATATCAGCCGGCAATCCCTGCACATACCTCTTAATCTTCCTCGACACCGGCATCACTTGATCCGACACCAGCCTCGCCATTTCGTTAAACTTGGTGGTGTATTGCTGGTGGGTCATTGTTCCCGCCTTAAGCTGTACGAACTCTCTCTCTACCTTGTCTAGTTCCCTGTGAGAACAGAATTCCTCGACAACCAACTTCTTCAAATCTCCCCATCTCATCCTCCCGATGACCCTGCTGCCCTCGGCTTGGACAATATTGTCCACCAACACAAAGCCGAGTCAACAAATGAATGAGTGGCAAATTTCACTTTCTGATCCTCCCTACACTCACTAATATCCAACACTGCCTCCATCTCTCTAACCTAGCGGTGGGCAGCTGTAGCGTTACCATTATCGTAAAAAGTAGGGGGTTTACACTGTTGGAATGCCCTGTAGCTGCATCCCCTCGCCATTTCCCGCACCTTTACATCTTCTTCATCACTGGAGGCTCCCTTTTTAACATTCATCTCCTCCTCATCATGATTCCCCACATTACCCCCTTCTTCCAGCAGGTGTCCTATCCTCCTCCTTCTCTTTCCTTTCATCCTCCCTAGCAGCTCGGATCACTTCAGTCACGACAGACGGTAGGATCGTCTGTATGACTTGGTGTACCTCCTCCATCACTACCTCCTTCACTGAGGCTCTCAGATTCGCAATCTCATCCACTCCCTCTAGGTGATGAAGCTCAGGCTCAGTAGGAGCCGTCTTTGCAGTTCTCACCTTGTTCTTTACGGCTCGTGGTCTACCAGCACGACCACCCCGTGCTCCACCTCTAGAAGCTTTAGATGATCTACCTCCAGCCACCCACTAACACTATAAGATTCAAACACCAACACGGTCATTCAAGGTAATAGCTCAGTTTATGTCAAGTATAGTAAGTCCCTAATTACAGTGGCCAGTTGTGATTAGCCACTTACTTTACTCTTCATCCCCCAAGCATTTCCTATCCTAACTACATCAGTATTCAAATCTACTAAAAGCACATAAATCAAATAGCACACGTACATAGTACCGGTTAACATTAAGAAAAGAATTACCCAATGGCACGTAGCTACTCGGGCTGGCATCCCTCCATTCGTCCCATTCTCAGTGTAAGTTTAGGTTTTGAAATTATTTACCTATTTCTCTTAAACTTTGGCTTTGATACCAACTTTTAAGGCCCCGTTCCCGGAGACCTCACAGTTGGTCAATCATAGCACAATATATATAAAACATTTCATAGTTAATTGTTAATAGCAAAAAGATCATATTAATTGCATTTCATAAACCAGTGCAGCGGAATTAATAACAAAAGCTATTCACTTCATTAATAAATACTGCTGCTAAACAATACATAATTAATTGTTAATAGTTACAAAAAGATCATATTAATTGCATTACGAAACAACAATATCATTAAAGATGAATGGATGCCAATATTGCCCTGCCGAGTAGCTTCCCCCGCATGCCACCCTCAGTAACAATTACCTACCAACTGAAAATGCATAAAAGTCAGCGTCGCTGAGTGAGTTCTAGTTTTAAAACAATAAAATACCTTATAGGAGTTGTATATGAAAATACCCTTTAAAATACTGTACATTTCTTTCGTATGACCACACGTCATACATACACATTGATAACCCTTATTATTATCTTCGCAATTGTTCATTTCGTATTATCTTTTACATTTATCTGGGTCCTGTCACATGCAATACCCCCACCTCATGCCCGAATACCGATATAGTACCGGGGTACGCGACAAGGACTCGGGTCAATCTCATGGATTGAATCCCTTACGAGTCTTTTGTGATAACACAATCACTCACCTCAACCTTGGCATACAAGTCTTTTGTGACAACACAGTCACTCACCTCAACCTTGGCTTACGAGTCTTTTGTGACAACACAGTCACTCACCTCAACTTTGGCATACAAGTCTTTTGTGACAACACAGTCACTCACCTCAACCTTGCTTGCAAGACTTTCATTTATTCATTACTTTCCAATTTTCATTAATATTAATCTTTCTCTTGATTAATAGTAATACTTTACGAGAATAAGCAACCCACGTAAAGTCACATAATATAATAGTATAAGGCATCAACAACAGCCGACAACATGCAACACCACAACAGACATGAACCAGCAAAACATTCCAGAACTTACCTGCTACATTCTACTTCCCAAGCTTCTGAAAAATCCTAAGTCCTTGGACAAATGCAGATGAACAGTAACTAATGCGGATGAACAACTAATGCGGATGAAAGTCTTCAGATTATTCCAAGTGTCCAGCTAAATGCTGGTAGAACAAATGCGAATGACTGAAACAAATGCGCATGAACACTGTAGCAAATGCGAATGAACAAAAGAATGCGGAAGAACACTTGGGCGCATAAGCAACTACAAATGCAGATGAACAAACAAATGCGCATGAGCAAGTACTTAAATGCGGATGAACAAACAACAAATGCGCATAAGAAAAATACTTGAGTGTATATTCAACTCTTAAATGCGGATGAACTAACCGACCTGCAAATGCACTTATGCAATTATTCAGTCCCCAATCCTCGATCAAACACATCCTTATCATGGATCTAACATGCTTAACATCTAGAGCAGGCATAAAACCACAAAAACACCAACAATTTCTAACCAAACATGCTTATCCATCTGTTCGAAGCTTATACTCAACATCACCAGCATCAACAGCACATAAACCACCATAAAGCACAAACATAATCACCCATATACATATGGTAAAGCATAAAATAGCTGTAAAACCTTTTAAACATGCATTTTCAGCCCCAAAGAAATTTAAAACACATAAAAACCGGGGTCTATAACTCACCTAGTGCAGGAAACAAGCAAAACTCCTCCAAACTCGTATGCACAAGAGTTCAAACGCCTAAAACAAGCAAAAACAAATAGCAAAACACATATAAATCGGTTTCAGGGTCAAAAACCAACATAAACCGAGCCAATTATACAAGGAAATACATGCCAAGATCAAAAACAACCTCTTTCTCTCTCTAGAATAGAGAGAACTTCGGTTTCTTCTCCTTCTTCTTCTTCTTCTGATTCGGTTGAACACAGTAGCAGTAGGAGTGATATGGGCGACCATGCCCATATAAAGTGAACTTTTGACTTTTGTGTACTTTTACACAAAACATCTCTCATCTTTGGCTTCTTTTTGCTTTCTTCTTGATACTTTCTTTTCTTTTATTTTGACAAGATTTTGGGTGTTACATATGCTTGGTAGGCTCAGCCTGAAAACGAAGTAAACAGTGATTTTATAGCCTAGCTAAAGCTTTAGAACTCGATGATAAGGATTATTCTCCTGACATTTCTGCCTGCACAAAGGTATAAGTCTCGTCAAAAATGGGTTGAGAGTATCTGACTTCTGCCTTGATTACTTCGATTCCCAAATTCCCTCACCCTTGCTTTTGAATTGATGCTTCTTGTAAGCTCTTCAGAATCCTTTCCATGCTTATCTCCTCTGCTATGCGGAAGCATTGACCTGGAGTGAGTATAGACCTGAAGCTCTCATCAGCACGCTCAAATGATCATCTCCTCTGTTATACGTAAGTACAGACCTGGAGCTCTCATCATCTGTTCCCCAAATAAAGGCACAATTATTCTTAAATTAAGATCATTGTTGAAAACTTAAAAGAAAATCAAGCAGAGTTAATCATATTACTCAATAAGCCCTGATGATGGGATAAGTTCTTTGCCGGATGTCTATGGGAACCAAATCACCTGAGCTTCTCTAATTAAATCTAAAACATGATAAAATTAGTTGCAGATCACTTGCTGAAAAGGATAAGGCATGGGTTTAAATTGGACAAATATACCAACAATCATTTTTGAAATGTTTTTGGTTTTCAAAAAATTTAAAATTGTTACCAGACTCTATATCAGTGTGATCTCACTAACTTGTCGATGTTCAGATACATCTTTATGCTTTCGTATATCTTGAGGATGTGATCTCATGATCAAATTAGTTCTTGGTGTAATATGATAAAACAAAATAAAATAAAATATTCATCAAATCATTTTTCAAGTCTTCCATATTAGCTATTAAAATGTTATAATTTTCACATGCATTTCACGGGAAATTGCACAATCAGATAAACACGGGTTTATTTGTATTGTTGAAATGATCTAAAGAGAATTGTGTAGAATGTGTTTGTAATTGTGTTACAGATTCCTGTTGCAATTGATGGCTGATCATCAACTGAGCAAAGTACCATACTAGAGAACCTGTTCCTCAAGTTTGCAGAGGATACCGAGCTAGGATTCCTTCTCCTACATCTTCTGAAGCACTCAAGAATAAAGAGTTGGAGATGTTGTTCCTGATCATTCTCATGATGCACACAAAAGGAGGGAGTATTCATAAAGGGGGAGCCTATAAGGTAAAAGATTATCGATACCAGATCATCAATCTAGGGGGAGATTAAAGATCATTATATAGTTGACTTATCGGTGCTGATCAAGATGAAAGACATTGATAATAATAGACTAAGGGGGAGTATTGTTGGGTCTAAAAAGGATAGTCTATATTATCAACACAGTCAAGTCAACAAATGTCAACGTCACTGTCAAAGTCATCGGAAAAGTCAAACAGACACGTTCGAGATGAAGAACCGAGATGAGACGTTGAAGATATAAATGACTAGGAGTTTATTGTTAATAAATATATTTTGTGTCAACAAAATATATTTATTTATGTTTAAGTCATTTTTATGTTTTAATGATAGTCTAGGGGGCTAATTGTCATTAAGTCTAATTATCATTAGACTATATATAGCTAGAGTCATTAGTGTGTTTAGGAGAGCTTGAAGGAGCTAGATTTGAGGGTTTCCATGTAAACAATATCTTATGCAAATCAATATAGATCAAACAAGGGTTTTATTGAATGTTCTTGAGGTGTTCATCTTGTTCATCCTTATTTTATAGTGTTTGATCTCTTTTGTACACAAATATCATTGATATTTGTGTTATCAGTGGGATTTGTTTGTGTTTGTCAATCAAGTGCACTGTATCAATGATCAAAAGGACCAATATAAAGAAGCCAAAACAACCAAGGAGCTTCCTGCATGCATGCACTGATGTACAAGGTAGAAGTTACTTCGGAAGTTTTACACTCATCATAGAATTTATTTTATGTGTAAAATCTTCCAAAGCCAAAGACCAAATCTTTCGAAGCCAAAGATGGAGTCTTTCAAAGCTTCAAAGACAAAGTCTTCGAAAGCCAATGAAGTGAAGACTGATTTCTTCTGAAGACAAAGAGGACATGCTTTCTCTGATCTAGTTTTCCATAAAGCTGACTTATTTTCTGCTGCAACTCTGAAGACTCACCAACTTATACAAGTTGGTGAAAAGATCCATGCTTTAGTAAACTGTAGATTATGGTCTTGAGTCTATAACTTCCTACTTTGTACCTTTTATCCTTTTTATAAAAGATTAGGATGTGAGCTATGGCATGTCATAGTCACTAGTCAAAAGGTAATCTGCCTTTTGACTTTACATTGATCTTGTTGTCTAGATTAGTGTTTTCATCTGGCCTTCAAGGTATGGCCGGCTGTAGGATGTAGTATAAAGTATCTCAGATCCTTGTATTTCTTTTTATGCTTTGTAACACTTGTAAAAGAATTTGAGAGCAATATACAGCATTCTGGAAAACCATACTTATCCTGTTCTTGTTCTTAGTTCTGTCTCATTGTTTACTTTGTTCTTAGCATCATTTACATAAACCCGGTTCCCCATTTGATCTGTTAAGTGTTCTAACACTCTTCTCATTATGAAACTGATTGTATTGACCATCTCTTGACCGGTCCTGCAGTATATATGCCATTAAATAGTTTTAGAGGGGAAATATGCTTTTAATCCATTTGCCAATTATAAGGTTTGTAAGGGGAAATTTGCCAATTATGAAGTTTTAGTAAAAATATGGGCAAATTAGTCGTTACATAAATTATTTTTAGTGAAAATGGGTAAATTTGCCAATTATGAGGTTTTGTAAGGGGATATAGGCATTTAAAATTTTTGCTTGAGTATATATACCATTAAAGAGTTTTAGAGCGGGAAATATGCTTTTAACCCAAATAATATTTACCAAATCCTCAAAGATTTATTAATTTTCCTTTGAAAGCTTAAAAACTTCACAGTTGTTCCTGATAATATATGTAGTTAAAGTTAGGTTAGATTGTACTTTTTATTGATGAACAATAATGGTGCATATTCGTCACTGCTAGAAAGTATTTCCAAAGATTATTCAATATCGTATTTGATGATTAACCGTTTAATATAAAAACATCTCATGTTTTCAAAATACTCTAACTTGGAGTTTCAACTTATGAACTTTTAGTGAGCAAATAATTAAAAATAAAAAACAAGTTAATAACACATACCTGATTGTTATGGATCCTAATCAAACACATGTAATTTTGCTGCTTTTTATGACCTATACAAAGATGAGGGGAATTTTTAATATATGAAATTCTACTAACCTTTTTGTGCATGTTTATTGTTTTTTATAGTCAAGTGATATTATAGAAAAGTTTACACTTTTGATCAGTTTCACTAATAGACGTTAAAATCTTTGTTAAGTTTTTATGAAATACAAATATATCCTTACATTTAGAAACTACACACTTACATTTAAAAACCCAGAACGGCCTTTAAAATATATAAAGACCACAAACTTGTAGAGGTAGAAATTTCAAGTTAGTTACTTCTAAATAGGTTGTTTTGGTTTATGTTTTAGATCTAACAATAGATGGTAAAGTAAGCAAGCGATCTAATGGAAAAGGATTCAAATGGGTTGAATGGACCAAATGGAATAAAAGTTCCCAAATTAGGTTCTAAGTGCATAAAATATGCTACATCATTTTATTCAAAAAGTTGTTTTTTTTAAAAAGGTATAGTTTTGTCTCATATTTGACACAACAGTAAATTAACAACACCCTAATACTTTTAACAGAAAGTGGTTTCCTGACATGTTTTGATCTAGTACCAAGAAATAACTATTTCGTACATTTTTCACCTCTAATGTTAATAGGTTCACAATCTTCACTCGTGTAAGCTGATCAAAAATATTATTCGTGATTTTACCCCCCCTATAATAGGTTCACAATCTTCACTCGTAAAATATTATTCGTGATTTTACTCACCCTATAGTAAATGAAACCTGTAGCTTAGGATTAAAACCCCCCAATACATTAGTTTAAGATGTTTATCCCAATTAACACAATCTAGAAGGAACTCATTGCTAACTGCTAATTGAATGCAAAGTTAAAAAAATCTCTACATGACTTGCTAAGTGTCCTAATGCCCTTATATCAACTCTCTGTTCAACACAAGTCAACCTACCCCTTAAAAGTTCAACCAAAGGTAGGATTACCCCAGCATCGACTATAGTTGCAGCAAAATATTCTATGTTCATGGTGTACGATCCAATTATATGTGCCACAAAATATGGTATGTAGATATTTTGATCATGAGATAGCCAACAACGATTCTTTAAGCACTTCCAAATAAGTGTGTTGCCATACCCAATCTAGCATAACAACACAATGGCTAACGAGTTCCTCCCTATTCTATTATATTTTGACCAAATATACAAGTAAATTTGATAACTAATTTTGAAAATAAATTAAGTACAAAAAAACTATTATCCCAAGTGGTTGTTATTAATTGTGCTAACTATTCAAGGTAATTAGAACTTCTCAACTATCAAATTCTTGAAATGCATTCAACTTGTTTGATGATAAGCTCATGTAACAAGACATTCAAAAATAGAAGGAAACATGCATTAAGTCAGACACCATGTCTAAAGCAGTCCCAATAAAGAGTGCAAATGATAAGAGATTACACCATTTACTCATTACTTACACCAAAGTATGACATCTCGTACCCCTCGAATATAGACCACTCACCTTCCATTACTAAAGAAGCAAATATCAACAGTTAGAAACTCTAATAACAAGAACATTAATTAATGAGATCACATGATTTTTCAATCCATATCTCTAGACTGTTACAAGAATCACCAGGACTAACACTAACACAACTAAACTTCAGTGCAGTTAATGTCAAGTTTAAAGTTAACAACCATTGCTTTGTTGATATCTTTGCAATGCTTTCAATGCTAATAGAGTTTATTTCTCAAAATCCTAAAACCATAAAACCAATTTCTCATAAACCACCAAAAGCAAGAGTCTTCCTAAATCCTATTCTAACACAACCAATCATCTCAAGCCTTGCATGTTAACCCAAACCCACTTTTGTTACCTTAGAAGCTCATTTTGTTTCCTGGCAATTGAATTAGATCACTTAATCATAAGATCTAGCTTGGCATTGGAGAATCAAACTTTGTTGCAATTGTGCAGTACACTCAATAAAAAAGAAACAAAAATAAAATGATTCTGAATCTTACTATGTGCACGTCGTTAAGAACATCGGATGCTGTTGATTCATCAACTAAAGATATTAGATGTCTATTTTTTGAACTTGAAATATATTTTTACAAAAAGTCTTACAGTTACATAAAGAAATCAAACTTAAAGCATATAAGAATGAGGAAAACAAATAATATGTCATATTAGTAATAGAAAACATTTAGCATAAGGGTCAAATCACACTTCAAATTTATGTATTTTAGTGTTACTCTTAAGGTAAACAAATGTTAACTCTAATTAGCTCACAAGACCGTTGATAACTTTTAATTAACACAATCAAGACAAAAATTCCAGTTGATCTCAACAAAAAGATATAAATCCAATACGATTTCTTGAATGTTAAACTTAGTTTCCAAAAAAGAAAGGAAAATTATATCGTTAAAGGAGATTGATATTTCACTGAACCTACAGTAAGATATAGAGAGAAAATACAATATGTATTAAAAGTTAAATAATTCATATATCAAGGGCGGTGAATAGAATAGATGTACCTAAAGCAATGGGTAGAGACCTTTGTAGGAGTTCACTCCACTTCTAACAAATCGATCCATGATTGAACAACCTTAATTAAATCAAATCATAAACAATTTAAGTGTGTAAGGGTTATAAATCAAATACAAACGCAGTTTTTAATTTATTTTAGGTTCAGAAGCACTATAAATCACACAAAAATGAATGAACATTCAATCATAGATGCATTAGTTGTATTGTTCTATTTAATAATCTATAGAGAAATCAGAAAGTGATGCTTATCTGGCGCATTTGAAACTAAATGACAAAGGACATCTGATGAGAAGTACAGATGCAGGCATAGATTTACACTTGTGTTATCATCTAGTAATAACAACTTTGATTTCTTCACTATGGCATTTGCTATTACTATCCTTTATTATTGACCTCCTGATAATTGAATCCCACTCTTCCCAACCTAATAATCATAATAATATAATCAGTTGAAACAATCAGGGAAGTAAAAGATAAGGATTTAATATGTTCATGTTATTTAGATTTTTGAATGCTTGATTTATTCTTATGATTAAAGCATATACATACACACGTCAGTTTCATAACCTTGAGGGAGCCCACATGTGAAATTTTGGATGCAAGCTTCTTTAGTAGCTTCTTCAATCTCTGACCATGAAGCATCAACTAATTCTTTCTTTCATCCTTTCTGCACTCAAAACAACTTTATAAGTCTTATTCACCAGGTCATGCAAGTTCTACGAAATGTAAAGCTAAACCTTCCCTCCAAATTGTAGGCACCTAAATGTTATCCACTAATCAATCTACAACTCCTCATTAAATTATGGAATCTCTCATCTGTCTGAATATGAATTTAATTTACATGAAGCTTTTGTATTGGTAAATTTTCACTTCTCAGTTCTCACACCACTAATTCCACAACTGAATGTACCAGCATATCGCTTTGCCCTAACTTTAAACCCTTTTAATCCTCAAACAAAACCATCCTATTCAATTTCAATAGATAGTCACTGTTGTGTCTTTGTGAACAATTTCAAATCAATAATCATAAAGACGTAAAATATCTGTATACAAATCAATTCCATACCTGTGAATTGCACATTAGATGATAATAGTGTGGTGCATTGTGAATGATTTATGAATTTTAAATGATTAAAGGTATAGAATCAATAATCAATACTTGTTGTCTAGCCGAGCAAGACAGAAGACTATAGACCCATATTCGTTGTTGTAGTAAAATGTATTCATCAAGAGCATTGATAGTTTTCAATTCAAAATCACTAATAATAATGAAACACATAACCATAAACGATAAAATGCAAAAAAAGCTTTATTGCTCATCTAATCGGTTACACCTCAAACAACATCATGTTCGTATTGGTACCTGATACAATTGTGTAACACCCGGAAAATTTTAAAAGACGAGAAAGAAAGAATAAATGTGCAGAAAAAGAAAGAAAACACAATTTAACCCAAGTTGAGGAACTAAATGTGTCAAAAGGACAAAAAAAATAAAAGTGGGTGCAAAAATGTGATGGCCGCCCACACCTTCCTGCACATTTCACTTCAACCGGATTTTCTAGAGAGAGAAAGGAGAAGAGCTGAATTTTCGGACTTTGAAGAAAGAAGAAGGAGAATTCGAATTCAAGGTAAGAATTCTTGGTTTTAAGTTGTTCTTGGCCGGCCTATGCATCGGTTATATGCTTATGCGTGTTTTGTTGTGTTCGGGTGTGTATTTTTTTGGTGGGTTTCTAGGTGTTTGAACTCATTTACAAACGGTTTAAAGGAAGTCATACTCGAGGGCTGCTAAGGTGAGTTCTAGAACCCCTTTTTTACTTGTTTTAACTGATTTTGGGGCTGGAAATGCATGTATATATGTTTTTATGAATGTGGGTTTTATACCCGTATGAATGTGTATGTGTGAATGTGGGTGGGTTATGATTTGGGTGATTTATGATGTTATGATGATGCCATGTTCATATTATGATGCTTAGAATGCTAGAACTAAGCTTAGAACATGATGAATTGATGATTTGGGGCTGATTATGATGTTATTAGTATGTGTTGGTTGCCCCATGCGCCCAAAACCCATGCGCCCAAATAGTATCCATGCGCCTAGAATAGGCTGAGATTGACTAAGTGTTCCATGCGCCCAAAACTGCCCATGCGCCTGCATAGTGCCCATGTACCTAGAAATTTGCCCAGGAGACTAAGTGTTGGGTCATGCGCCCAAATAGTGCCCATGCGCCTGAAAGTTCCCCATGCGTCTAAGTGTTCCCATGCACCCAGAAGGCCATGCGCCTGCATAGTGCTCATGCGCCTATGCCTTAGAATATTTTCTGAAATTTTGGGGAAAATGTAAAGTGTAGGCTTTGACTTGGGATGTTCCCGGGGGTAATGTAAGTTGACCTTATGATGTCATATGTGATGTGATGATGATGCTATGTATGGTATGATTATGTTTATGTTATGTTCCTTGTTATGTATGTTATTTTCTGTGGCTTTACGTGGTATGATTATGAATGTAAATGGAAAGTATTATGTAACGTAAAGCGAAAGATGATGAAAAAGGGAACGTAAAGAATGAAAGAATGCATGCATTAACGAAGTAATGAATGAATGAATGGAAAAGTCTTGCAAGCAAAGGTTGAGGTGAGTGACTGTGCTGTCACAAAAGACTTGTATGCCAAAGGTTGAGGTGAGTGACTGTGCTGTCATAAAAGACTCGTAAGCCAAGGTTGAGGTGAGTGACTGTGTTGTCACAAAAGACTCGTAAGCCAAGGTTGAGGTGAGTGACTGTGTTGTCACGAAAGACTTGTATGCCAAAGTTGAGGTGAGTGACTGTGTTGTCACAAAAGACTCGTAAGGGATTCAATCCATGAGATTGACCCGGATCTTTGTCGCTTACCCCGGTGCTGGTGCCAGGCTTTGTGCGCAATGAATGGAAGTCTGATAAACTTTGGCCCAGTACCCGCTTTGTGCCTACGTATGGGGTATAGATGATGACATTGATCAGGAAGGAATGAATGAAGGAAGGTTAATGAATGAAATATACGGAATGAAAGATAACGAATGATTAAGATGACGTACGATGATGAATGAACGGAAGTCAACGAATGACGATGAAAGATAATAATAAATTATTATCTATGTGTACGTATGATGCATGATCACATGTGAAAGTAAAAAAAGAATGGTTTTAAACGAAAGAAAAGTATTTTATTTTATAAAACTAAAACCCACTCAGCAACGCTGACTTTTATGTGTTTCCAGTTGGCAGGTAATGTTGCTGAGGATGGTACGGGGCAGCTACTTGGCATTTTTGGATGGCATCTGTTGTTTAAATTATAATGTTTTTGTGATGTAATGCAATGAGTAATATTTTGTAATCTGTCAACGATGTATTATTTTGCAAAAGCAATTATATATATATGAAATGGTTTGTTTAAAAGAATTCCGCTGCAATGTTTTAGAAATTGTAAATGTAAATTATATGTTTTATGTGCGATGATTGTCCAACTGTGAGCATCTCGGGATCAGGGCCTTACAAGTTGGTATCAGAGCCAAAGTTTAAGTGAAACTAGTTAAAATTTTCAAAAGAAACCTAAACTTAAACTGAAAATGGGACAAAGGGAAGGGATGCCATCCCGAGTAGCTACGTGCCATCAGGTATTTTCTTGATGTTAACCGGTATTATGTGCGCATGTTATGTGGTTTATGTGCTTTTTAGTAGATTTAGATACTGATGTAGTCAGGATAGGAAATGTTTGGGGTATGAAGAGTAAAGTAAGTGGCTAATCACAACTGGTCACTGTAATTAGGGATTTACTATACTTGACATAAACTAAGCTATTGCCTTGAATGACCGTGTTAGTGTTTGAATCTTATAGCGTGTTAGAGGATGGTCGGTGGTAGATCTTCAAAGGCTTCTAGAGGTGGAGGTCGTGGTGGACGTGGTGCTGGACCGCGGGTCACAAGAGGGAGGCCTCGAGCTGAAGAGGTGGCTCATAAAGAGCCCGAGACCCCTCATCCGGAGGGCGGTGACGAGAGTGCTAACTTAAGGGCGGTGACGAGAGTGCTAACTTAAGGGCCTCAGCGAAGGAGGCGGTGGTGGAAGAGGTTCACCAAGTCATGCAGACGATCTTACCTTCTGTGGTGACTGAAGTGATCAAAGCTGTGTGAGAAGTAGAAAGGAAGGAGAGGAACAGGTCCTCGGGAGGGAGAGAGCAATCGGAGACTGAGACGGTTGTCTCAGCTGATGAGGAAGAAGAAGAAGAGCCTGTGCCAGAGGCAGCACGAGGCTGTAACTATAGGGCATTTCAAAGGTGCAAGCCCCCGACTTTTGACGGGAATGGCACTGCTGCTGCTGCTCACCGGTGGGTGAGAGAGATGGAAGTTGTTCTAGATATCAGCATCGGGGTCCGTCCTAGCCTCCTCCTGGGTCATCGTGAATGCTCTGGCGCTTGCTTTCTGCCCTTCGGTTCCGGTCGTCTTCTTCGCTCTGAAACTCTCAGCCCTTGGCTTCTTACATTCCCTGCTTATGTGACCCTCTCCACCACAGTTAAAACATCTGGCCATACGACAATCCTTTGCTATATGCCCTGTCCTCCCACACAGGAAGCATACATTCAATCCCCCCCCTACATTCTCCGAAATGCTCCTTTCCACATTTGCCACACCTCTTCAACCCCGCACCAGATGTGACCACACGGCAGTCATCCACCCATGCACGCTTGTTGTTTGTCGGGGCACCACCCCTACCAAACCTCTTCCCATTCTAGTTCCGGTCACCACCACCTTTCTAACTCACTTTAGCCACCACCACTTCCCGTTCATCATACAGCCTCCCTGCCAGATCAACCACTGACCTAAACGTGCTCGGTCGGGCGGTGATCATGTGCCTGCGGATGTTCGCCGGCAAGCCCTGCATATATCTCTTAATCTTTCGTGACAAGGGTGTCACCTGATCCGACACCAGCCGTGCCATCTCATTGAATTTGGTGGTATATTGCTGATGTGTCATGGTTCCCGCCTCTAGCTGTAGGAACTCCCTTTCAACCTTGTCGAGCACTCGGTGAGGACAAAACTCCTCGATCACCAGTTTCTTCAACTCATTCCACCTCATCCTGCCAATCGCTCTAATACCCTCGGCCTGAACAATATTATCCCACCAACATAGGGCCGAGTCCACAAATGAGTGGGTGGCGAACTTCACCTTCTGATCTTCCTGGCACTCGCTGATATCTAGAATAGCTTCCATCTCTCTCACCCACCGGTGAGCAGCAGCAGCAGTGCCATTCCCGTCAAAAGTCGGGGGCTTGCATCTTTGAAATGCCCTATAGTTACAGCCTCGTGCTGCCTCTGGCACAGGCTCTTCTTCTTCTTCCTCATCAGCTGAGACAACCGTCTCAGTCTCCGGTTGCTCTCTCCCTCCCGAGGACCTGTTCCTCTCCTTCCTTTCTCCTTCTCGCACAGCTTTGATCACTTCAGTCACCACAGACGGTGAAGTTTGTGGACTCGGCCCTATGTTGGTGGGACAATATTGTCCAGGCCGAGGGTAGTAGGGCGATTGGCAGGATGAGGTGGAGTGAGTTGAAGAAACTGGTGATCGAGGAGTTCTATCCTCATAGGGAGCTCGACAAGGTTGAGAGGGAGTTCCTGCAGCTGGAGGCGGGAACCATGACGCATCAGCAATACACCACTAAATTCAACTACTAAATTCAACGAGATGGCATGGTTGGTGCCAGATCAGGTGGCACCTCTGTCGCGAAAAATCAAGAGGTATATTTAGGGCTTGCCGGCGGATATCCGCAAGCATATGATCGCTGCCCGGCCGAGCACGTTCAGGTCGGTGGTCGATCTGGCGGGAAGGCTGTACGACGAGAGGGAAGTGGTGGTGGCTGAGGTGAGCAAGAAGGGTGGTGGTGGCCGGAACTGGAATGGGAAGAGGTTTGGACGTGGCGGGGCCGCTCCAAACAACAAAGTTGCGAGGGTGGATGATCGACGTGTGGTCACACCCGGTGCGGGGTCGAAGAGGTGTGGCAAATGTGGGAAAGAGGACACCGGAGAGTGTAGGTTGGGATCCAATGTCTGTTTCCAGTGTGGGAGGACAGGACATGTGGCAAAGGATTGCAAGGTAAGGAGGTGTTATAACTGTGGTGAGGAGGGCCACATGGTCAGGGAATGCAAGAAGCCAAGGGCTGAGAGTTCCGGGGCGAAGAAAACAGCTGGGACTGAAGGGCAGAAAGCTAGCGCCAGGACATTCACGATGACCAGGGAGGAGGCTAGGACGGACCCTGATGTTGTGTCAGGTACGTTTCTAGTAAACCAAACTCTTGCTTCTGTGTTATTTGATTCAGGTGCTAGTAGGAGTTTTATTTCTGCTACTTTCTATGCTAAGTTGCCTGTTAGTAGTAGAAGTATTGATGAGCCCTTCGATGTAGAAACTGCCATAGGTAAGTCTACCAGGATTGTTGATCGGATAGAAGGTTGTGATATAGAACTAGAAGGTCATAAGTTTACTGCTAGACTATTTGTGATGACCTTAGGCGGGTTTGATGTAGTCCTAGGAATGGATTGGTTAGCGGACTAAGAGGAGAGCATTGTGTGTCGCAAGAAGATGATTTATCTGACCGCGCCTGATGGGAGCTCGGTGACGATTCACGGCGATCGAGTTACGATGATTCCGAAGGTGATTTCGATGGTGGTGGCGGGAAAGTGCATGAGGCGTGGATGTAGTGCCTACTTGGCCTACGTGAAGGATGTAGATACGCCAACACCACAACTGTCAGATGTACCGGTTGTGTGTGAGTTCCCAGATGTGTTTCCCGAAGACTTACCAGGTGTGCCACTGGACCGCGAGATCGAGTTCCAGATTGACTTGATGCCCGGTGCTTAACCTGTTGCTAAGGCACCGTATCGGTTGGCTCCAACCGAGATGAAGGAATTGATGGAGCAACTATAGGAGTTGCTTGATAAGGGGTTCATTAGGCCGAGTATCTCCCCTTGGGGTGCTCCGGTCTTATTTGTGAAGAAGAAGGACGGTAGTATGAGGATATGCATAGACTACCGCGAGATGAACAAGTTTACGGTGAAGAATCGGTATCCATTGCCGAGGATTGATGATTTGTTTGATCAGCTCCAAGGTGCCAGTTGGTTCTCAAGGATAGATCTTCGATCTGGTTACCATCAGTTGAAAGTGAAGGAACAAGATATTCCTAAAACAGCTTTTCGCACACATTATGGACACTACGAGTTTCTCGTTATGTCCTTTGGTTTGTCCAACGCGCCAGCTGCTTTTATGGACCTGATGAATCGAGTGTGTCGGCCGATGTTGGATAAATCAGTGATTGTGTTTATCAATGATATCTTGATTTATTCGAAGAGTGAGGAGGAGCATGTCGGTCACATTCGGGAGGTGATAGAGATGTTGAGAAAGGAGAAGTTGTATGCCAAGTTCTCCAAGTGCGCGTTCTGGCTACGTGAGGTTCAGTTTTTGGGTCATGTAGTGAATCTGGAGGGGATCATGGTGGACCCGGCAAAGGTGGAAGCGGTGATGCAATGGAAGTCTCCAAAGACGCCATCCGAGATTCGTAGTTTCTTGGGGTTGGTGGGATATTATAGGAGATTCATTCAAGACTTCTCTAAGATAGCTTCTCCGTTAACTAAGTTGATCCACAAGGATGTGAAGCTTGTATGGGGTCAAGCTTAAGAGAGTGCTTTTGAGGAGTTAAAGGCAAGGTTGACTCAAGCTCCAGTTTTATTATTACCCGAAGGATGAGAGGACTTGGTGGTCTATTCGGATGCTTCTTGCTCGGGGTTGGGTTGCGTGTTGATGCAGCGAGGGAAGGTTATAGCCTACGCATCCTGACAATTGACGGTTCATGAGGTGAATTACCCTACTCATGACTTGGAGTTAGCAGCTGTGGTCTTTGCACTAAAGATTTGGAGGCACTACCTATACGGAACGAAGTGCACAATCTTCACGGACCACAAGAGATTGAAGTACTTCTTCGAGCAAAAGGACCTAAACATAAGGCAGAGGCGATGGTTGGAGCTCATAAAGGATTATGATTGCGAGATCCATTACCATCCAGGCAAGGCCAACGTAGTAGCGGATGCGCTTAGCCGAAAGGAGAGACCCGAGCCGATTCGGGTGAAGGCTTATCAGTTGATTATGACCTCTGATGTGATGAAGCAGGTCAAGGAGTTTCAAGATGAGGCATTAAAAGAAGACCGTCTTAACTCTGAAAGGATGAGAGGTATGGTTGCGGAATTGGGCGAAAACACTCTTGGTGTTAGAACCCGATTCGGACGGATGTGGATCCCTCATTACGGGGATATACGTGGGAGGATTATGGACGATGCTCATAAGACTCGATACTCTATTCATCCCGGTGCTACAAAGATATATCAAGATATGAAGAAAGATTATTGGTGGCCGGGTATGAAGCGCGATGTAGCGGAGTATGTGAGTAAGTGTCTTACTTGCTTGCAAGTGAAGGCCGAGCATCAGAAGCCGTACGGGAAGATCCAACCATTGGATATACTGGAGTGGAAGTGGGAGCATATCACCATGGACTTTATTACGAAGTTACCGCGTACCGTGAAAGGGTACGATGCCATATGGGTGATAGTTGACCGTTTAACAAAGAGTGCCCACTTTCTACCGATCCGCGAGACATACTCCTCTGAAAGATTAGCGGATCTATTCATCAAAGAGATTGTAACTCGTCATGGTGTGCCGGTGTCTATTGTTTCCAATCGTGACACCTGGTTTGCATCTAAATTTTTTAAGAAATTCCATGATGCTATGGGGACGAGGTTACACATTAGCACGACTTATCATCCACAGACAAATGGTCAGTCGGAAAGGACTATTCAGATGCTAGAAGATATGCTTTGGGCATGTGTCATTGACTTTGGAGGGAGTTGGGATGACCACTTACCGTTAGCTGAGTTCTCGTATAATAACAGTTATCATCCCAGTATTGGTATGCCCCCTTATGAGATGCTATACGGTAGGAGGTGTAGAACACCCATTTGTTAGGGTGATATTGGTTAGAAGGAGTTGGGAAGTATTGAGGTGCTTGAGGCTATGACTGAGAAGCTCGAAAAGATCAAAGCTTTTATTAAGGCAGCTAAAGATAGGCAGAAGTCGTATGCCAACAGGAGACGTAGACCGATTGAGTTCAAGGTAGGTGACAGAGTTATGTTGAAGGTCTCACCTTGGAAAGGTATCATTCGGTTCAGGAAGCTGGGCAAGTTGAGCTCGAGATACATAGGGCCTTTCCGAATCGTTGCTCGAGTAGGAGAGGTGGCCTATAGGTTGGTGTTACCCGATGAGTTAAGTGGAATTCACCCGACATTCCATGTATCTCATCTGCGAAAGTGTTTAGCTGACGAGGATATGGTTGTACCACTGGAGGATATTAAAGTTGATGAAAGGCTCAATTATGTGGAGCAACCAGTGGCAATCATTGACCGCAATGAGAAAAGGTTAAGGAATAAAGTGGTTCCCCTTGTGCGTTTACAGTGGAAGCACATGAAGGGATCCGAGTCTACGTGGGAGACTAAAGAAGAGATGAGGCAGCATTACCCACATTTGTTTGAAGAATAACATGTTTCGGGGACGAAACCTATATAAGGGGAGTGGACTTGTAACACCCGAAAATTTTTAAAAGACAAGAAAGAAAGAATAAATGAGCAGAAAAAGAAAGAAAACACAATTTAACCCAAGTTGAGGGGCTAAATGTGTCAAAAGGACAAAAAAGAATAAAAGTGGGTGCAAAAAGGTGATGGCCGCCCACACCTTCCTACACATTTCACTTCAACCGGATTTTCTAGAAAGAGAAAGAAGAAGAGTTGAATTTTCGGACTTTGAAGAAAAAAGAAGGAGAATTCGAATTCAAGGTAAGAATTCTTGGTTTTAAGTTGTTCTTGGCCGGCCTATGCCTCGGTTATATGCTTATGTGTGTTTTGTTGTGTTCGGGTGTGTGTTTTTTTGGTGGGTTTCTAGGTCTTTGAACTCATTTGCAAATGGGTTGAAGGAAGTCATACTCGAGGGCTGCTAAGGTGAGTTCTAAAACCCCCTTTTTACTTGTTTTAACTGATTTTGGGGCTGGAAATGCATGTATATATGTTTTTATGAATGTGGGTTTTATACCCGTATGAATGTGTATGTGTGAATGTGGGTGGGTTATGATTTGAGTGATTTATGATGTTATGATGATGCCATGTTCATATTATGATGCTTAGAATGCTAGAACTAAGCTTAGAACATGATGAATTGATGATATGGGGCTGATTATGATGTTATTAGTATGTGTTGGTTGCCCCATGCGCCCAAAACCCATGCGCCCAAATAGTATCCACGCGCCTAGAATAGGCTGAGATTGACTAAGTGTTCCATGCGCCCAAAACTACCCATGCGCCTAGACACTGATGCGCATGCATAGTGCCCATGCGCCTAGAAATTTGCCCAGGAGACTAAGTGTTGGGTCATGCGCCCAAATAGTGCCCATGCTCCTGAAAGTTCCCCATGCGTCTAAGTGTTCCCATGCGCCCAGAAGGCCATGCGCCTGCATAGTGCTCATGCGCCTATGCCTTGAATATTTTCTGAAATTTTGGGGAAAATGTAAAGTGTAGGCTTTGACTTGGGATGTTCCCGGGGGTAATGTAAGTTGACCTTATGATGTCATATGTGATGTGATGATGATGCTATGTATGGTATGTTTATGTTTATGTTATGTTCCTTGTTATGTATGTTATTTTCCGTGGCTTTATGTGGTATGATTATGAATGTAAATGGAAAGTATTATGTAACGTAAAGCGGAAGATGATGAAAAAGGGAATATAAAGAATGAAAGAATGCATGCATTAACGAAGTAATGAATGAATGAATGGAAAAGACTTGCAGGCAAAGGTTGAGGTGAGTGACTGTGCTATCACAAAAGACTTGTATGCCAAAGGTTGAGGTGAGTGACTGTGCTGTCACAAAAGACTCGTAAGCCAAGGTTGAGGTGAGTGACTGTGTTGTCACAAAAGACTCGTAAGCCAAGGTTGAGGTGAGTGACTGTGTTGTCACGAAAGACTTGTATGCCAAAGTTGAGGTGAGTGACTGTGTTGTCACAAAAGACTCGTAAGGGATTCAATCCATGAGATTGACCCGGATCTTTGTCGCTTACCCCGGTGCTGGTGCCAGGCTTTGTGCGCAATGAATGGAAGTCTGATAAACTTTGGCCCAGTACCCGCTTTGTACCTACATTTGGGGTATAGATGATGTCATTGATCCGGAAGGAATGAACGAATGAAGGTTAATGAATGAAATATATGGAATGAAAGATAATGAATGATTAAGATTACGTACGATGATGAATGAACGGAAGTCAACGAATGACGATGAAAGATAATAATAAATTATTATCTATGTGTACGTATGATGCATGATCACATGTGAAAGTAAAGAAAGAATGGTTTTTAACGAAAGAAAAGTATTTTATTTTATAAAACAAGAACCCACTCAGCAACACTGACTTTTATGTGTTTCCAGTTGGTAGGAAATGTTGCTGAGGATAGCACGGGGCAGCTACTTGGCATTTTTGGATGGCATCCATTGTTTAAATTATAATGTTTTTGTGATGTAATGCAACGGGAAATATTTTGTAATCTGTCAACGATGTATTATTTTGCAAAAGCAATTATATATATATGAAATGGTTTGTTAAAATAATTCCGCTACAATGTTTTAGAAATTGTAAATGTAAATCATATGTTTTATGTGCGATGATTGTCCAACTCTGAGCGTCCCGGGATCGGGGCCTTACAAATTGGCTCCTAGTCGCATCTGTGTCGTTAGGGTTTCGTAAAATCCAAACTATTACTGTTGTGAAGGCTATAGATGAATTCTTTATGGTTCTACAACAGATGTTATAGTGGAGAGATTGATGATTGACCCTCTATTAAAGGAGAAAGGGCTTGTAATCATCATTCAAAGGGATTTGTATCCGATTATTGTTGCTCTCTACAATGGTAGGGTTTGGACTTTGATTGAATACTCTACCTTTGAATCACGATTTGGATACGATTGAATATGAGATTCAATGCTAGATGAATGCAGTTGTTGATGGTTTCAGAGAGGAAATGGTGGTGATTGCAGGGTAACGGTAGTGGGGAGAAGGAGAAAAGGCGCGTCATACAATAGTGATGAAATTACCATACTACCCATTGTTTATATATTATATATTATTAGAGATAAGGAGAGGATTGATGATTGACCCGACATTGAAGAAGAAAAGGCTTG
Organism: Flaveria sonorensis; assembly: GCA_025506505.1. Classification (NCBI taxonomy): domain Eukaryota; kingdom Viridiplantae; phylum Streptophyta; class Magnoliopsida; order Asterales; family Asteraceae; genus Flaveria; species Flaveria sonorensis. Next base: position 45,627,550 of record CM046436.1, read on the forward strand.
TAATCGTTAATCGAAGGGATTCGTAACCGACTATTGATACCCTCTGCAATGGTAGGGTTTGGATTTCGATTGAATACACTGCCTTTGAATCACGATTGGATATGATTGAATGTGAGATTTAATGCGAGATGAATGCATCTGTCGATGGCCTAAGAGAGAAAATAGTGGTTATTGCAGGGTAACGATGGTGGGGAGAATGAGAAAAGACGCGTCTTACAATAGTGATGAAATTACCATACTTTGTTTATTATTTATGTATTTTATAGTAGTGGAGATAAAGGGTTGTAAGTTTTTAATCTATAATGTCATAATAAATCTTTCTATTATGCTTCTATTCAGTGGCGGAGCTTGAACACCCCCATAGGGGGGGCGGGGGCGGAATTAAATTTTTTTAGGGGGGCGATCTTTATATTTATATAAACATTTACACTACCGGACCAAAATTTACACTAACGGACTAAAAGTTAACACTACCGATGAAAAAAAGAGGGGGGGCGCCGCCCCCCCCCCCCCCCGCCCCAACTATCCTTCGCCCCTGCTTCTATTATACTTCAAAGAGTTGTATCCCATGATTTTCCATCAATATATCTATATTTAATATCTAATATCATAAAAAATATTTTCATTTTGGTATCAAAACAATTCAACCGATACTATGTTGAATGTGAATTTTCTTAAAAATATTTATTAAACTTTAATCATATTTAACCCTTTTATTTACTTAAGAGTTGAATCATTAAACTATTTCTATTAATGCTAATTAGTTTTGAAGCAATATGTTAGTTTTAAGATATGATAATGATCATTTAAGCTGTATAAGAAATTTAAACCATAAAATAAAACAATTGATAAATTAAGTAAAATATAACAAGTACAGTCTTATAAATTGTTCATTTCACCGCAAAGCATAGATTGCTCCACTAATCATTGAAGAGGTATTGTTACCAGTCATGATTTTTAGTTCTAATATACAGTTAAGGGGCTTTTTTATTTACGCAGGGTGAATTTAAATAGTAACAATAGACGAGGGACCCATTTAGTAATTTTTCAATCTGCTATAAAAAGATAAACCCTAACTTGTTTTGAAGGCTCTGTATCCCTTCTTCCTCACTCAGTAGGCGCCGCAACCGTTAGCTCCGAGGTAAACCCTAATCTTCACTTTCAGCTTCATCTGCCAACCACATCATCTTACTGTTTTCAATGCCAATCAATTCATGCTTTTGTAAACAATCTTAGATTTCTTCAAATCATGACTTGGTTAATCAATTTATTTATGTTTATGAGGTTGGGGTTTTAGGTTTGTGCTTTTTGGGGGTTGTATTAATATATATAGAATTGATGTATGTATATATCAGTGTTGTTCTTTTTTCTTTAAGTATGCATGATTGAAACAATTGAGTTTATAGTAGAACCAGATGCTGTTGATCTTAGTGTGTTTCGGAATTGGTTTGTGTGGATTGTTTAAGTTATACTAGAAACATTGATTTGGGTTTTATCATGTGTCGTATCTAAAGATTACACTATTAAATGTTGTGAATCTCATGACATGATTGTTGGTGAAGGTTATTTTTGTTTTTGTAGCATCTTGATTTTGTGAGGATGGTAAGGGTTAGCGTTTTGAACGACGCTCTTAAGAGCATGTACAATGCTGAGAAGAGGGGAAAGAGACAGGTCATGATTACGCCATCTTCAAAAGTTATCATCAAGTCTCTTATGGTGATGCAAAAACATGGTTTGCTCTTTGTTCTTTTCTCTGTGAATAAAATGCAGAAATAGTTTGACTTATGGTAGATGTCACAGTTTTATGCTCTAATATGTAGGTTATATTGGTGAGTTTGAATATGTTGATGACCATAGATCGGGAAAGATTGTTGTTGAACTGAATGGGCGTTTGAACAAATGTGGAGTCATTAGTCCCCGATATAATGTTGGAGTCAAGGAAATCGAGCCCTGGACTGCTAGACTTCTTCCTTCAAGACAGGTAGACTTGCTAACATCCTGATAAAAAGGTGTTAAAATATTCGGGTTGGGTACCAGGTTGCCAGGTTCTAGTCGATTAGGTTGAACAAGACCCTTATCATCTAACATCTTTAAGAATTTTATGAACATATTGTATATCAGGTATAATAATATCTTAAATAGAATAATTTAGAACTGTGATGTTTTAAATAATAGTTTTGAGTGTCTTTCAACCCATTTCATCTATTATAGCGCATTTTTTCTATTCTACTTGTTTGACCTTGTAAAATTAAAATGCAACCAGAACCGCTTGGTACTAATATTTATGAACAACCCGATAAAACTTGCAGTTTGGGTACATTGTCTTGACAACATCAACTGGGATCATGGACCATGAAGAAGCTAGGAGGAAGAATGTTGGTGGTAAAGTTCTTGGTCTCTTCTACTAAATTTCTGGATACTGATGATCCAATAATGTTATTTTAGACTAGGGTTTTAAAGATTTAATGTTTATGTTTTCAGAGGTCTGATTTTGTTTTGTTAAGGCTAAGATCATGATTTTGGTTTTATTCATGGTTGAAGTTATAATCGTTTTGGATCTAGTATGTCACCATCAATGTTAAGACATTTTATTCATAATCTTTATTGTTTCACATCATTGACCATTAACTTGATCATCGGTTCATCACCTCACTCCCTTCTTTATGTAGGAAGTGTACAAAAATACCCAATTCCATACATGGACCCAAAGTCCCCGAACCAGTTTCTACCTACCACCAAGTGTACCTAGTTTGGAACTGATTATACCCGGTGGGTTCAATCCGGAAGCGGTTCCTCCCTGGAACCGCCTTCTACCGTGACTTGATTGAACCTGATTCATACCTGACCCCTAAGTGTACTTGGTATGCATGGATATATGTGTGTGTTAACTATGTATGTGTGTAGCTATGTATGTATATGTATTTGTTAACTGTGTATATGTTTATAATAAAAAATAAAATTAAGGCATACATGATTTGTACCCGGTTCCAGTACCAGACTCTACTTGAATTGGTTTTAGTTTGTAGGGTTTCGTGCACCCTATACCTGGGTCCAGCTCTATCCTAGTTACTATAATACATGGCCCATCAAATACTGGTTCTTACCTAGAACTGGTTCCGGCACAATACCTGATTTTTGCACCTCTACTCCTGTGCTGAACCATCGTTGCAACAGGTGGTTGCGTTGATCTCAACCTTTTATTTTATTACTTTTATGCAAGTGGAATTAGGGGCGGCTCAACCGTCTAAGAGGTCCAAGATGAATAAAAAATTTGAGGCCCTCTCTCATATTCAAGGCATGAGATTGACAAATAATATGATCATCAACTAATTAACTAATAAGGTAATTAGTTAAAAAATTAATAAAACAACTCAAGTTTTGAACACATACATTTTTATAACATTTTGAAACATGTTAAGTATCTATTATTGCATATGTCTATGGTGGGATACGTAAAAGTCACTTTGAAACGATTAATATAATATAAGATTAGAAGTAAATAATATTTGCGTATCTTTATAATATAATTATAAAGAATTCAAAACACCTTTGAGAAGGTATTTTAACAATAAATTTAAGAAAAAATTTTCACAGTTTCAATTTGTTTTATGTTTAAAATTTGATTAATTAAAGCATGTTAAACTTTTAAAGAGATTTTTAATCAAATTAGTTTAAACAATGAAAGTTGCGTTGAAGTTTTTCATGTTGACAAAAAAAACACAATAAAAATTAAAAGAGACTTATTACTAACTAGATTAGAACATTAGACCTTAAGTCTAGAAAGAGAAGTGCTTAACCAAGTTATCTATATTAACTTTTTGTTTCATGATTTGAATTGATTCTATGTATATAGGTGAGGGATCAAATATAAACTTTATTTTTTTATGAGAACTCTAAAAAACAATACGAGTCATTAATTTTTAATGGTAAAATGTTAATTAACAAAATCATAATAAAAAAATTATAAAATAAAAATTAACAAAAAAATAAAAAAATAAAAACACAAAAATGTTTCTCTAGTTTCCCTCTTTCATAAAATAAAATAAAATAAATTATACAAAATAAAAAAATTCTCGTTTTTTTTTACGAAATTCGTTTTACACATGTGTAATACTGGATTTACAAATGTGTAAATATGATATTACACATGTGTAAATCTGATATTGCACATATGTATAACCAGATTTACACATATGTAAATAACGGGTGAATGAGTTTTTTTTTAAAAACGTATATCAATATGGTAGGCGTTGGATGTACCACCCGGAAATTTACTAAAAGAAAAAGAAAAGAAGAGTAAATAAAAGAAAGAAAGATGAAATATCCCAATCAAGGGGTTAAAGTTGTGCAAGTGGCAAACTTGCCCATTATGGGATTTAAAAGAGGAATGACAGCCCACTCTTTCCTTTTCAGACTTGGTTCTCAGCTGCTTGAGAGAGAGAGAGGAGCTGCAAACCAAATTCTAGAGAAAGAAGGAGGAAGATCTGCTTGTAGGCGTTAGAACTCCAGGTTGCTCTCGGGTTTGAAGAAGTCTTACTTGTAAGCTATTAAGGTGAGTTCTAGATCCTCTCTTTTACATGTTTTCTACTTTTTTTGGGGCTGATATGCATTATAACTGCTGTTTTTCCTAACTAACTATGAGTTTTACATGGTGTACAGTTGTGTTTGATATATGTTGGTTTTAAGTGATTTCTACGATGTTGTGATGATGTTTGTTATGCTTTAAGCTTGTAACATGTTAGGTCTATGTTAAGTTTAGGCTATAATGATGTTTGAGATTGGAAAACCTCATAAGTTGCATTGCAGGTACTGAACAAGTGTTCACTGTGGATGGTGGTCATCCGCTGTGGACATTGTGTGTCCGCTGTGGACACTTGGAAAGGTAGGACGTCCGCTGTGGACTTACATGTCCGCTGTGGACACTTAAGGAGTTTTAAGTTGTCCGCTGTGGATGTTGGTTATCCGCTGTGGACACTGTCCGCTGTGAACCCTTAGAAACTTTGTACGTCCGATGTAGATGTTGGTTATCCGCTGTGTACTTATTTCATCCGCTGTACACTTTTAGTTATCCGCTGTGGACGTTATTCATCCGCATTGGACTATGGCTATCCGCATTGGACTATGGCTATCCGCATTGGACTATGTTCATCCGCTGTGAACACTTAGTGTTTTACTCATCCGCTGTGGACCTTGGCTGTCTGCTGTAGACTTAGGTTGTCCGCTGTGGATACTTAGTACTTTAAGCCAACCGCTGTATAAGTTACTCATGCGCTATGAACACTTAGGAGTTTTTCTAAAATTTTGGGAATAGAGTTCAAGTGTTAAGAACTTATGTTTAATGGGTGATTAGGGGGTGTTCTATGTTTTAAATGTTTTATTTACCTTCTTATGGGCTGTTTGCTATGAATAATTATTACTGTTTCATGATATGTGATTTTAAGGTAATAATATTATAAAAGTATTATTCATAATAAGTGGACATAAAGGAATAAAAGAAAGACAGTGAAACTTAATAAATGTTACCCCAGGGCCCTAACAAAAGGTGAAAAGCCTTGCAAGCTTTTCCAACAGAGGTTCACGACCATGTTGTCGTTAGCTCAACTGATGTGAGGCTGTTTTAGCCCAAGAAAGGTACATCTGGGGTCTAATCCTTGTGATTGACCAATAAACTAATGGGATCCAAGTTCATGAGCAGGCTTCGTGCCTAGCAGTGTTGATCAACTGTCGGGGGTTAGCTACCACTTATTAATGTGTACCGACAGCGGTTCGGCATTTGTTGCCAACCAACAATATAGGCTCTTGCTTTGTGCAGACCTAGACAATAAAAGTAAAAGATAATGAAAGAAAGTGTTGGGGTTCAACAATGGAATAAACTGAAGCTTACCAAATCATAATCACAACCAACTAAAGATCTCATTGTACAAGTTCAGAGACCAAGTTGATCATAACAAAAACAACAATACAAGACAATTCAACATGACAAAGTCAACATCAAGACAATTAGAAAGTCAAAATTTGGTCATGTTGTAATAATAATATAAATAGACCCACTAGTGCATTTTTGCAAATGTGGTTCTTTTGTGTGTGTTTCTCAAGGTGTAAATCACCACCCAAGGAGAAATCCTCTCCTTTGGGTGGGTTTGATTTCATCAGCCATCTATGATTCTCATTGTAACTTGTTTATCAACATCAATGAAATCATAACATTATTACTATCCATCTCTTTGTTCTTTGATTCACACACATACACCCATCTTAATTTTGATTTCTAGATCTGAACGTGAATCCTAAGATCCAAGCTCAATGAATCTGAAATATTGATTTAGCAAAATGGTATCAGAGCTGTTGGTTGCTAGATTTATCTAGTTTTCAGATCTGATTTCATCTTTAATGATGTCAAGAACAATGAAGAAAAGAAGAAAAATGGAGAACAAAGTCCCTGTTCATCAAAAACCTATCTGTTCATACCCAAAATCAGAAGAAAAACAAACAAATCTGTTCAACTATGGTACGATTTGAAGAATCGTGAACATGTTCATGATTATTCCTTCAAAATTCGATGCAATTGAACAAGATTATTATCAAATATGAAGAAAACCCATCTGTTCATCTCAAAATCAAGAAGAAAAATCATCAGATCTATTCTAATATGGTACGATTTGAAGAAATATAATCATTCCTTGGATTATTCCTTCAAAATTCGATGCAATTGAACATGATTATCATTAAAAACGAAGAAAAGATGAAGAAATAGAATCTACTGCTGATTTCTCGACCTGCACTGCAGTGTGAAATCGAATTTTGTTCAAGTCTCAAAACAAATGCGGATGAACAAAAACAAATGCGAATGAAGCTTGATCAAAGGTGGATGAATTAACCACAAATGCGGATGTGTTATCCACAAATGCGGATGTGTTATACACAAATGCGGATGTGTTATACACAAATGCGGATGTGTGTGACAACAAATGCGGATGTGTTATACACATGCGGATGACTTGTCACCAAATGCAGATGACTTGTCAACAAATGCGGATGCCTTGTCACCAAATGCGGTTGACTTGTAAGCAAATGCGGGTACTTTAAGCACAAATACGGATGCATTGAAAACAAATGAGGATGCCTTGCAAACAAATGCGGATGCTTTGCAAACAAATGCGGATAAATTAGCAAAGAAATGCGGATGAGTTGCAAGAAATGCTTATGAACAGTTGATGAACAGGACTTGAAAAAGAAAAGAAAAACATGAATGTGGATGATTGCAACCAACAGGCGCGTCCATTTTGATCATGAAAGCAAAAAAAAAAAAAAAAAAAAAAAAAAAAAAAAAAAAAAAAAAAAAAAAGGAGTAAAGAAATCAACTTTGGTCACTTTTTCACAAATTCATCCAGGGACTTGTACAACTATCAGATGCCCTTTCTGAAGTAGTTGGGCTCACATTCATCGATGATGCTTTGCACCCGTATCTGACTACAGAGCGGACAGTTAGCCAGACTTTAATCAAGGGGATTACTCATTATCTGATGAATGTCATTTATCAAGTTATTTCAAAAGAGTGGAAGTGTGTTCAACATCGATTCATGTTCTTCATGTAGTTTATTGAAGTTCAAAGCCTCACCATATGCCTAATACATTCTAATCCTTGAGTTGTGATATGAACTGTAATCCAAGAGTGATACAACCCATATCCAAAACCAAGAAGTATTCTCAAGAGATTCTAACCTTTGTCAGAAATATATTAGGAGAAGCTTAATCTGAGGGGGAGAACATCTGTGAATTATGTCACAACATCAGTTGATCTAGAAGACATGTGACAGAGAAGATCTTCATGTTCAAGGTTTGGCAAGCATCAGTTTAAGGGGAGTATTGTTAGGGTTCAACAATGGAATAAACTGAAGCTTACCAAATCATAATCACAGCCAACTAAAGATCTCATTGTACAAGTTCAGAGACCAAGTTGATCATAACAAAAACAACAATACAAGACAATTCAACATGACAAAGTCAACATCAAGACAATTAGAAAGTCAAAATTAGGTCATGTTGTAATAATAATATAAATAGACCTACTAGTGCATTTTTGCAAGTGTGGTTCTTTTGTGTGTGTTTCTCATGGTGTAAATCACCACCCAAGGAGAAATCCTCTCCTTTGGGTGGGTTTGATTTCATCAGCCATCTATGATTCTCATTGTAACTTGTTTATCAACATCAATGAAATCATAACATTATTACTATCCATCTCTTTGTTCTTTGATTCACACGCATAAACCCATCTTAATTTTGATTTCTAGATTTGAACGTGATGAATCCTAAGATCCAAGCTCAATGAATCTGAAATATTGATTTAGCAGAAAGAAAGATAAAGAATCCCTTAATGATTGAATTATGTATATTGATGAATGATTACCAGGTGAAGTTTACAAAAGTATATTTTATATATTATTGAACTAGGACTCACTCAGCAACGCTGACTTTTTATATGCATATCAGTTGGCAAGTAATGTGGTTGCTGAGGGTGGCATGGAGTTGGAGCTACTTGGCAAATAAATACTGGCATCCATGGCACACTGAAAAGTTATTTTTGTTTTGAAATGCAACTAGATATCCTTTTTGTAACTAGCAACAATAATGTATTTCTTGACAAAAGTAATGGTCAATGAATGCTATAGTTTTTATTAAATTATTCCGCTGCAAAGTTTTCTTGTTTTGATAAATCTGAATGTGTTTTATTATGAAAAGTGATATGAATGACCAACTGTGGGGTTCCCGGGAATGGGGCCTTACATTGGAAAGATAAAAAATACTAAAATTAATGGTCAACTTTTTTTGAAAAAATGATGTCGTGAAAAAAAGTTATAAACATTTAAAAAAAGGGGAAATAGCATGTGACTTGCAAATGATAAGAAATATGTGGCTCACATTGGTTACTAGAGTTCTAATGAAAAATAGTGGTTATCAAGATAACCCTACCCTATATATATATATATATATATATATATATGTATATCAAGATAACCCTATATATATATATATATATATATATATATATATATATATATATATATATATATGTGTGTGTGTGTGTGTGTGTGTGTATCTTCGATAATAAAACAAACCTTTTTTTGCTTATGTGTCATCTATACATAAGCCCTTCCCATAAATTTTACAAGTGTCATTACTCCACTTCTTATTTGGTCCACATGGCTTATTTTCAGCTCCTCCATTCCATGTGTCCAGGTACATATTAGAAAAATAAAAAAAAAGCGGACCTCTAATGACCCGATTTCCTATTCGGGTATTCACAATACCAGTTCAACAAAAACTCACAAAACCCTAAATCATATTCTCGCACTTTTTCATCGATGCAATTTCACTCAATCTACAATCATCTGTAACTCATCATCGACTCAATTTCACTCCAACAACCTTTCTCCTTGAAGATCCAAATGTTAACGCTGGTGAACTACCGTCTGTGGTGAACGAATCATCTGTAAACTTGAGTTAAATAATTTGATTTGTGAATTTATGGTTTTGGATATAGTTTTTGAATACGATTGTGGATTTTATTAGGTTATCAACGTGATTTCACTCCAACAACCTTCCTCCTTGAAGATCCAAATGTTAACGCTGGTACGCTGGTTAACTGCAGTTGATTTATGAGTTTAGTTATTTGATTTGTGATTTTATGGTTTTGGATACGGTTTTTGAATGGAATAGGCTTTAACGATTGTGTATTTTGTTAGGTTATTGGGAGGATGTTCGTAACCCAAACTCAATCGGACCGATACCATAGTTTGATTAAACTCAACGAAGATACACAAGTGTGTGAATCTGCTCATCATTCTCAAGGAACAACAAAGTGATCTTATTCATCCTCCTTTTTTATTTCAATTTTGCTTTTCAATTTTACCCATAAATATACAATCCTTCATGCCTATTTTGTTTAGTCGCTTGATGTTCCTGTTATTCTTCGAGTCTTACTACTTGATTGTTTTTTGATCTTCATATAATAATATGTCTGTTGTTGATCATGCCTAATTATTATCTTTGTTGTATGTATTACCGAGCTTCGAGAGAAGTGGTGGTGGAGCATTTGGGTCATTTGTTCTTTATTATGCACGCACACAAGCTGTTCGACTTAATGTCTGTGAGAGATTACTCACTGAAAACACAAATCTTGTGTTGAAAGATTTGGGTTTGATGACTTTGTTTTTGGCTAATGATGGTGGGTTGAAAGAAATCAGGTTGAAAGAAATCAGGTGCTCCATGCACCAGATCTGAGGTTGATGAAGAAATGGAGAATCACGAGCGGAAACTTTTTATGAATTCTTTTTATCCTCATAGGAGGGTTTTGAATGTGTTGAACCAGAACAAATGTTAGAAAGTGAGTCATGTTAATCCACAACCGTTGCTTCACGTATCATCTTTTCTTAATCCCTCTATAGTATTGCATTGTCTGAATACTACATTAATTGAAGTCGTATCCTTTTTATTATATGGTTGTTTTACCATTTTTCATTTGCTGGATTACGAGCCGTTTGTATCATATGAAGGCCTTGAGTCGTATCCTTTTAATATTAAATCCCTGATTTTAGGGATTTCAGTTTTCAATAAGATATTTCTAAATTTTTTTTGATAATTTTCTAAAAATAAGAAAGGTTTTTTTAATACTTGACTTAGTTTTTGATGTTTTAAAAAATCTTTTACCATAACCACTCTACCTAACTAAAATAATTTCGAATTTTAAATTTCTCACTTTTAGGGATTCCATATTTACTGTCAAACCACTATATATATGAATCATTCATGCTTTTCAAAAACACAATACTAAATCTTTAAATTCTTCCTCATTGATTTATAAACAATGGGTGTTTCTGAAATCTCTATAGCAAATAATGTGAACAGGTCTATTGACAATGCTAAAATCATTTCACTCAACCAACTGGATGCTTCAAAGGTTAAAGCAAAAATTAAGGTTCGTATAATCAAGATTTTGAAGCTACCTTCTTTTAAGACAAAAAATGCTACATATTCAATGGAGTTAATTCTTATGGATGAACAGGTACTTTATACTTTCTCTTAATAATATTTTATATTGTAGTATTCTTATTTTTCATTATTATTTGATACAATTATTATCCTTTTTTAGGGTACAAATATTCAAGCAACTATTATGAATACCTATCTAATCAAGCTTGGAAAGTTATTTGTGGAAAAAGAATGCTTTTTCAGTCAAAAATTTGATGTAGGTGACAATCTGGCAACTAACCGTTTAACAAATCATGCCCATAAACTCTTTTTCAACTTTGATACCATTGTCATGAAATGTAATGCCGCTGTTGGATCTCCTCTTGGACTGTCATTTACTGAATTTGATTTTCTTCAAGACAATGCTCTACCAGCTGATTACGTCGTTGGTAAGTACAAGTAACAACTTATATCGTTCATTCTTTTTTATATTTTATGATTAATAATTTATAAGTATAATAAATACTTTTAACTTACTCTTTTCAGCTAACAAAATTTTTTTCTTGCTTTGTAGACATAATAGGGTATGTGTATACCTATTTTGATATGTATGATCACAAGACTAAGAAAGGTCAAACTAAGAAGAAAATGAACCTTCAACTTCGTGATCTAGAGTAAGATATTTTCATCTACCTTAACTTTTATATATTTAATTTTTTTTATTTTATTTGTAACTATAATTATTACACTGAGTGAATCCAAGGATCGATATAGGAATTATCAGATTTGATTTTAACAAGTATTGATCGCGGAATTACCAATACTTGCTATTTAATTGATTAATGAACTTGAAATCGATCAAACAGTATAATGAACAATCAAAATATAATAATAAACAAACCACGATCGCTCAATAGTTACAATCAATCGATTGTAATGCTTCTTCTGCTATTGATTCTATTGTTATGATTGTTACATGATCTGATGTTGCTTGATCGAATGTTGATCATCCTCTTTTACATGTTCTTGATCTCTTGTTATATAGAGATCCTATTCTGTTCCTAAAACATTGCTAATCTTTCGCTATCCTGGTGCTATAGTTAAGCTAACTTCCTATAGCTATCCGAATCCTTTCCACATTTATTGGTATAGGAGTTCATGATTTATAATGAAATAAATACAAATAATATTGTTGATGTGACGTGGTATCTTCGCTTGAATTATATGTCTTCCACCGCCATTAATGTTGTTGTTCTGCCACGTTGACTTGTTGACTTTCTGTTGACTACTTGATGATGCAAAATCATATAAGTGTTAAACAGTCTTCCGTAGGAAGTTCTTCTTCCACAGAACCTTTGTCTTCCGCAGGAACACTTAGTCTTCAGTGCTTGTTCTGTAGTGATTGTGCTTCCGTAGGAGTTCTTGTACTTGTTCTTCAACAGCAAGTCCTCCTTCAGTAGCTTTCTTTAATCTTGTTCAGCTGAAGTTGTTCTTCCGTATGAGATCTACGGATGTACACTTCAGTTGTACTCCTGAGAACATCCATGGAAGAATAATTATTCATCCGCGGTTTGTTCTAACACTTAGTCAAGCTTGTACACTCTGTGAGGGTAGTCAGGGTCTTCAAAGCCTGGTGGTTGAGAAACATAGACCTCTTCATCAATTTTGCCATATAAGAATGCAAACTTTACATCCATTTGGTAAACTGTGAATCTCTTATAGGATGCATAGGCTAGAAATACTCTTATTGTCTCAATCCTTGCAACTGGTGCAAAGACTTCATCATAGTCTATTTTTTTCTTCTTGTGTATATCCTTGTGCTATTAGCCTTGCTTTGTTTCTGACAATTATTCCTCTGTCATCTAGTTTGTTTTTGAACAACCATCTAGTGACAATTGGATATTGTCCTTCAGGTAGATCAACTAGATTCCAGACTTTCTGCTTCCTGAATTGCTTAAGTTCTTCTTGCATTTCTCCAATCCAGCTATTGTCTTTTAGGGCTTCAGTTATGTTAGGAGGAACTACTTGTGATAGAAAGCAGGAGAACAGACAAATGTTAGCAGCTCCCCCTTGTCTTCTTGTAGTCTGCTATTGAGTTCACCAATCATGTTGTCAATTGGATGATCTTTATGTATCCTAACTGTTGGAACATTTTAAACTTGGATAGATGAATCCAGGTTTGTGATGTTAGTTGGTGGAGATGGATTCAGCTATGATGGTGAGTCAACAAAGTAATCTAACTCCTCAGTATGGTGATCTTGTGCAGCTGAATGATGTTCTACATGGACTTGTGTTTCCGCAAATATGGATATACCTTCTGTAGCAGTTAAAGGATCAGCTGCAGAGTCTGTAATTGGTGTATCTGCATGTGGCAGTGGTGTTGGGATGTTTTCTGAAGTGTGAGGAACTTTAGGGAGTTTCAGTGCATCATCTGCAGAAGTGGGAACATCTACGGAAGTGGAAGGAACCTCTGTGGGGGGAGGTACTTCTTCTAAAGTAGATGGCACTTCTACTGATAAAGAAGTTCCAAGGACATCAGACACGTCTTTGCTTGTTGGAGCTGAAGCACCAGGATCATTATGTCTTTGAATATCTGTATTAACTTGCCTTGGTGGATCAGCTGTCAATGGTACACCCATGTTTGGAGGAACATAAGGATAACATGTATTCGTAGCACCTGTCACATTGAGATAGCCAGTGTTAAATGAGTTAGTTAATGCATCTATATCAAACAACCAAGATGATCCTTTCACAGACTGTGTAAACAAGGATTCATCAAATGACACGTTAGGAGTTTCTTCCATAATGTTATCATGTGGGACATATACTCTGTATGACTTAGATGTTGAGGAATACCCAACAAAGAAACCATCATATGCCTTTTCAGCAAACTTTCCTAATTGTTCTTTAGTGCTTAAGACAGACACATGACACCTAAAAGCTCTAAGATATCCTATGAAAGGTTTTCTTTTAAACAAAAGTTCATAGGGTGTTTTGTTGTGTTCTTTGACTATTAAAGTCCTGTTTTGAACAGTGCATGTTGTATTCACTGCTTCAGCCCAAAATGTTATTGGTAGCTTTAAATCAGCCAACATTGTTCTTGTTACTTTAATTAGAGTTCTATTTCTTCTTTCAGCAACTCCATTCTGTTGTGGAGTTCTTGGAGCACTAAATTGCCTAGCTATGCCTTTGTCCCTGCAAAATGAGTCTAAGACATAATTAACAAATTCAGTTCCATTATAACTTCTTAAAATTTTGACTTTTAGATCAAGTTGATTTTCTATCTTGGTGATAAACTCCATTAATATTTCTGATGTTTCACTTTTGTGTTTTAAGAAAAATACCCAAATGAATCTAGTGAAATCATCAACAATTACCAAGCAGTATTGCCTTTTTCCAATGCTTAATACATTGGTTGGACCAAACAGATCCATGTGCAATAACTTTAGTGGTGTTGTGTTAGAGTTGACTGTTTTGGATTTATGTGATATTTTGTGTTGTTTTCCTTTAGAACATGATAAACAGTGATTAGAACAGAAATATTCTTTCTTTGGAACACCAATGACTAAGTCATTTCTCACCAGTTTATTCATGTTTTTCATGTTGGAGTGAGACATCCTTCTATGCCACAGTTGAGATTCATCTTCTGATGATTTAAAAATCAGGCATGTTTCTTTACTTGTTATTGTTGTGTTGTTCATGTCCAACACATAGGTGTTGCCTTTTCTTGGTGCTTTGAGAAGGATCCAGTCTTCTGGAATTTTGTAACCTAACTTGAAAATGTAACCATTAGAGTTATCAAAGAAAGTAGTATAGTTTTGATCACAAATTTGAGATACACTTAACAAATTAAATTGTAAATTTTCATAAAAATTGACTTTCTCAAATTTGAGAACTCCATTGGTTACCATTCCTTTACCAGTGATTTTACCTCTCTTCTTATCCCCACCAAATGCTACATATGAATCATTTTTATGTTTGAAGTCATGGAGGAGAGAACAGTTTCCTGTCATGTGTCTGGAACAACTACTGTCAACATACCACTTGTTGTCAGCCCTCCTTGGATGTTCCTGCAAAACATAATGAACTTAATCAAACCGAGGAGGCCAAGCCTTGATGGTCTTGGGCTTGCCATTGTTATCTAATATAGTAACTTTCTCATGAATGAGCCTTGATGTTTCTAACTAATTTTAATATCAGTTGATTCATTATATTTTGTTTTGGGTGAGGATGATTTTGGTGATGATGTTGAGGTGTTTTTATCTTGATTCATACTGACTTGGTCAGTCATCCATTCCTTCAGTGACTTTTTCTTTGAACCAATATTGAGGATAGCCTAGAAAATGTTTCTGCATCCTTTGATTTAGACTGAGGTACATGATTGCCTTTGTCAAAGTGGTCAAAGAAGTCGTCATCTTCTTCAAGTGCTACCTTTTTGTGATTTTTCTTGCTTTGAAATTGTTGTTTGTCCTTCTTTTTCTTTGTTTGCACCTCAGCAGTTGTTTTCCTTATCTTGGAAGCATTCTGCTTTTGTTGTTGCTTCTTTTGTTTTGAGACTTTTGAATCATCATCCTCAGAAGATTGTGAGTCTGATTTAGTGGTCCCTGCAAGATTCTTCTTGAGGATCTTTATTTTGTTCTTTTTGTTGAAGAAGCATTCCTGAGTGGAGTGATTGTGTTTGTTGCATATTGCACAATATTTGTTGAAGTAACAATCAGATGTCATGTGATTGTTCATATTACATATTGAGCAATAGCTGCTAAAATAGCACTCTTCTGTGCTATGATTGTGCATATCATACCATTTACAGTACTTCTCTTCAGCTTCACTATCAGAAGTAGCCTTTACCTTTGCCGTTTTCTTAATCAGTGCCTTCTTTTGCTTCTTCAACTCCTTTTCAAATTTAGCAGCTGATGATTCTTTACCTCTGCCTGACATGATGTCAAAAGGTTCTTGTTTAGCATCCAGTTTTTGTAGTTTCCGAACTTTGTTGTTACTGAATGATGCTTCAGCAAATTCTTTCTTATTTCGTATTTCTTCTACGGATGGCTGTTTAGGATTAGTTTTCTTGGATTTTACAGATTGCTCAGACTGCTTCCGAAGGTGATCTGCTGAAGTGAATTTGTTGTCTTTCGAAGCTCTTTTTGCTGATTTTCTTTTATTTTGATTGTTGAGAGCATGAATGCCTTCATTCAGTTGACCAATCCTTGTGTAAATGGTCTTTAGCAGATTTCTTTGTTTTGGTGGATAAGGGAGCTTGATTTCATCCAACACTTTGGGAATTAAATGTTCATTTAAAACAGTTTTCCCTTACCCAAACTAGTATTATGAGACTCATCATCATCCTCATCCAGATCATCACAGTTATCATAATCAAATTCTGGTTGACTTTGTTTTGAAAGTTCTGATTTTGATGAAAAAGTTTCATATGATTTAGTGTCATTAGTTACATCATCATTATTTTTATCTGTTGACTTAGATTTGGTACTAGACATAAAGTGATTAGATAAGCTGTTAGTCATGGACTCAGGTAGGTGTAATTATCATTTACTGGTGGTGCAACAGCATGAAATCCCAAAGCTGATCTGTTCTTTGACTCAATATGAGAGTTTAACAGTTTCTCATACTGCTATGATGACAATTGGAATTTTTGAAGTTTCACTTCAGTAGATGCATGATCTGACATAGACCTAGTTAAAGAAGTAGTCAAATGCTCAACTTGTGCTTTCAAATTGTAATTTTCAGATAAAAGTTTATCTAAATCCTTTTGTAAAGAATTGATTTTGACTTGATAAAGTTTATGTTCTCTTACATGTGATTCATTTAAAAGTAGAGTTTCTTTTACTTTATTAGCCAACTATTGAGCATGTGTTCTATATCTTTCAACTTCATCAACACAAGTGGAAGAACATAACCTTTCTCTTACCTCTGGCCATTGGTGGAACTTTGTTTTCCATGATAGCCATCAAAGCTTGAATTTCCGCTAGTACTTCCTTTTCATACATGCTCCGATCACAAGTACCATCCTGCAAAATAATTAAACCAGATTCTTTAGCATTGTTAGTACCTGTAGTGTTGCTTGTTGATGGTATGATGAATTGGTTAGTTGAGCTTGTGTGAATCTTCTTTGACTAGGCTGTCTGGAGTGATTTGATTGTTGTTGATTGCTGTTGCACTCCCATGAGAAGTGTCCATATAAATTACACTTAAGGCATCTTACTTTGGACTTGTCAACACCAATTTTAGTTGATCTTCCTCCTACAGATAGTCCTTTGTTCCTCTTCATGTACATCTTGGCTCTGTAGGCGATCATTGCCATTTGCCATTGTAGATCCATCTCTTCTACCTCATCAGGATAAAGTTCTTCTAGATCTTGTTGACATAAGAGAGCAGGAGTCAAAATGCTTCCCAGATAAGCGTGAAAGCTTGAACTAAAGGCTGCAAAAGCAGCTTTCTGTTCTTCTGATTCCAGAACCATAGTAATTGGTTCTGTTTGATTGCTGTTCTTTTTATTCTTGGAGTCTTCAGCTTTTCCTTTGGACTTTCTGTGCTGATTGTTTTGAGTACTTGATCTGGAAGACTTGGCAGCATAAAAGCTTTTTTCTTCTTCATGTTCACTCTCATCACAAGAGTTATCTTCATCTTCATTGGAGATGAATGCACTTCTAGCACTCTTTAACTCTTTGAATTGATATGGTGCTATAGGTGCTTTCACACTCTTGTTTCTGGTCTTTTCATCTAGCTCCAAAGCTTCGACCTTCGCCACCAGTGTGTCTGGTCCTTTGCCTTCAAATCAATAGTGTTCTTGAACATAGACACAGTCTATGTCCAACTTTCTGGTAAGGCATGAAGCATCTTTTTGTTCAGCTCTTCATTGTTGTACTTAAGTTCAAAGATGTTCATCTCTGTAACAAGTTGGCTAAATCTATGCAATTGTTGAGGAACTGACTCACCCGCAATATGATGAAAGGTTTCATATTGTGAGCGAATAGTATCCTTCTTTATGTTCCTAATCTTGTCACTTCCTTCACACAGGGTGTGTAGTATTTTCCATAACGAGTGAGCTGTTTTGTATGATTCACACCGATCAAGAGATCTTCAGGCAAAGCCATAGTAAGCATAGTATAGGCTTTGATATCAATCTTGACTTTCTTAGCATCATCAGGTGACAGATTTTTCAGACTTATGGGTTGATTATTATCCTTATAATCCGCTCCTAACGCAGGTGGAATATAAGATCCTTCAGTAATTGAAACCCATAAATCAGAATATGCATAATTAACATGATTCCTGAACCTGATTTTCCAAGTTTTGAAATCAGATTTGTTTTCCAGTTTAGGAGGTTGATAAGCACCAACAACTGAATTACTCATGTTTAATTTTGAAAAAGCAATAACTCTGTTTTAGTAAAAATCAATTAAACAAATCAAACCGATAGATCAATTGATCTGGAACAATGAGCACCAAGCTCTGATACCACCTGGGTGAATCCAAGGATCGATATAGGAATTATCAGATTTGATTTTAACAAGTATTGATCGTGGAATTACCAATACTTGCTATTTAATTGATTAATGAACTTGAAATCGATCAAACAGTATAATGAACAATCAAAATATAATAATAAACAAACCATGATCGCTCAATAATTACAATCAATCGATTGTAATGCTTCTTCTGCTATTGATTCTATTGTTATGATTGTTACATGAACTAATGTTGCTTGATCGTATGTTGATCATCCTCTTTTACATGTTCTTGATCTCTCATTATATAGAGATCTTATTCTGTTCCTAAAACATTGCTAATCTTTCGCTATCCTGGTGCTATAATTAAGCTAACTTCCTATAGCTATCCGAATCCTTACCACATTTATCGGTATAGGAGTTCGTGGTTTACAATGAAATAAATACAAATAATATTGTTGATGTGATGTGGTATCTTCGCTTGAATTATATGTCTTCCACCGCCATTAATGTTGTTGGTCTGCCATGTTGAGTTGTTGACTTTCTGTTGACTACTTAATGATGCAAAATCATACAAGTGTTAAACAGTCTTCCGTAGGAAGTTCTTCTTCCACAGAACCTTTGTCTTCCGCAGGAACACTTAGTCTTCAGTGCTTGTTCTTCAGTGATTGTGCTTCCGCAGAGTTCTTGAACTTGTTCTTCAGCAGCAAGTCGTCCTTCAGTAGCTTTCTTTAATCTTGTTCAGCTGAAGTTGTTCTTCCGTATGAGATCTACGGATGTACACTTCAGTTGTACTCCTGAGAACATCCATGGAAGAATACTTATTCATCTGCAGTTTGTTCTAACACTTAGTTAATTTTCCTAATTGACCAAGTCTGATGTTTATTGCAATCATTCATATATCAACACATATATTATGAGATACATTATAAATTAATGTTGTATAGTATACAATTCATAAACTCAAAATGTAATCAATGCATTATATTATATCATCAAAATTATAATTACAAAGAGTGATTACAAGAGTTTGATCTATCATCTAAACCTATAAATGAGATCTATACCTAACACACTGTTTGTTTATTATTTATCTTCTAGGTCTCGTAGTCTTTTTGTTACTCTATAGGAATCCTATGCTGAGAAGATGGACAGGTTCATGTCCAAAAAACTTGAAGCTGTTACTGCTGTTTTAGATTTGCAAAGTGAGAAATTCAACTTCTGCGGTGGTATGATTTTTAATTGTTAGGATCTATATTTTTATTCTTATCCAAACAATGTATGTTACCATGCAGAATTTTCATCTATTATACTTTCCCCTTATTTTATTTCTACTTTATTTAGGGAGAGCATATGTTTCGTCTTCTTTTCATGGTAGCACAATCTACATTAACAATGACATACACGAAATTACGGCATTCAGTAAGAGGTTAGCTATGGTTTATTTTACTACATCTATTATTACATACTTTCATATATGTGTTTTCTTATATCTTATATATTCTTTTATTTCATAAATTTATTATACCCTAATCTTAAAATTTATAATGATTTGAAACAGGTTGCTCGATAAGGAATCTGATAAATCAGTTTCCAGTCGTTGTTTGGTTTCATCACAATCTGTTACAAATCTAGAGGATGAGTTCTTAAACAATATAGTTTTAAACAGCATAGAAGAAGTCAACAAGATGGCAGAGGTAATTATATTCTTTAATATTAATTTTTAAAACTCTTATTCACAACTTACATATACTAATTACATTTAATCATTAAGAGAAGACTGTAATTGTTGTTGGTAATCTCATAAGTTTTTTACCTGGTTTTGAATGGTACTACAACGCTTGTAAACGTTGTTACAAAAAGGTTACAACTGGTTTTGATACAACTCATGTGATTGAAGGATCGGAAGCTGTTAAACCTAAAAAGACTATTAAATGCCCTATCGATGAGTGTAACAAAAATAAAATTACACTGTCCACTGTTCCCAGGTTAGTACTTCTTACTTTTTAACTTTATTATTTTGTTATTATACTTTTGTACATGACTATTTACTAATTCATTCTTTCATATGTTATTTAGATACATATGCAAATGTTTTAGTTACACATTATGTTGATATTTATTTGATTAGGGGTTTTGACATTTTATTGTTTCATTTGGTTTAATAACCCAATTGCATATATATAAATATTTATATTTACTTTAATGTACCGGAACATATATTTAAACTTCATGGTTAAAACTTTTGAAAGAGTGTTGAAGTCACCTGTATAGCTAAATTCCTAGAAGATTAATTTATTTTCATATATTGTAGGTACAAGATCCCCTTAAGGTTACAAGATAATACCGGTATTCTTTCTTTAACTATGATGGATCGTGAAGCAAGGAAAATGTTGAAAAAGAGCTCTAAAGATTTGCTTGATAAGATCCTTGATGTACTATTATTTCAAAATTTTTACGTAACCTAAATTTTTACTCATCACTATTTTACACATTTTTCTTATGCTTTCATTTATATTATAGGATGATAGTCTCAGCATTGTTCTGGATGAAATTGCTAATTTGGTTGGAAAAAAAGTATGCATTCAAAACTGATGTTACAAGCTTCAATATCACAAACAACTATAAGTCCTTCACTATTACCAAATTCACTGATGATCCATCCATCATAAAAAAACTTGAAGCAAATTTAGATGTTCATCAGGTAATGATGTTTTAAGCTTCAATATCACAAACAACTATAAGTCCTTCATTGTTACCAAATTCACCGATGATCCATCCATGATATCTTCCTGTTGTACCAAGTGGTACTAGACAAGATATTGTTAATGCTTCTTTGAGTTCTTCCTACATCTGGAATGATTGCAAAGTACTTAGATTAACCAAAAACATGCGGTTAACAATAGGAGGTGAAGTGCATGATATTGAACAAACAAATTTATTTGCAAAATGGTTGTTGGGTTTAGGTGAAGGAAACTTAGGTGGCTTTAATGATGGTGAGGCAATTATAGAGATACCAGATGATCTTCTAATTATGGATTCAACTGATCTTATTTTTGATCTTATCGATTTTGTTTATCCGTCAATAATTCAAAATTTTGGGGTTTTGAATTTTTTCCAAGAGAGAGTCATTCTTGCACCGACAAATGAAATAGTAGATGAAATAAATGATCAATTGCCATCTATGTTTCCCGGGGATGAAAGAGAATACTTGAGTTCAGATAGTATTTGTGAGTCCGAGAATCTTCTGACGGTTTTGATAAAAGTTTATACTCACCGGTTGTACTAAACGGACTAAAAATTCTAGGGTTACCACATCATAAATTAGTACTAAAGGTTGGTGTTCCGGTCATGTTGCTAAGAAATATTAATCAAAGAAATAGGTTATGTAATGGGACTCGACTAAAGGTCTTATCACTAGCGCCGCGTGTTATAGAAGCTGAAATAATATCTGGAAGTAATATAGGTAATCAAACATTTATTCCAAGAATTTATTTAACACCATCAGACAAGAAGATTCCATTTAAGTTTAAACGAAGACAATTTCCTCTTTCTGTATGCTTCGCCATGACCATAAATAAAAGTCAAAGGCAATCATTATCTAGAATTGGTTTGAATCTGAGACAACCAGTCTTTTCACATGGTCAGCTCTATGTCGCTTTGTCCAGAGTTAAAAGTAGAGATGGACTCAAAATCGTAATTGTTGACAAAGATGGTATTCTTAGTAATAAGATAGTAAATGTTGTATATAAAGAAGTTTTTAGAGATTTGTAATTTACAAATTTTAGCTATTAAGTGTAAATGTAATATTAATATGTAGTTGTAAATTAAACATTGTAAAATATAATATGTATTTGTTTATTATAAACGTTTGTTAATTTCAAAATTTATTTGACTCATTCTCGTGTACCATACGGGTTTATAACCTAGTACATATATATAATATTTGCCTAAGAAGAGTAAGAAAAAATGAGGTGGTGACATGTGGCAAAACTAAAAAATAGAGTTAGATGGTATTTTGGTCTATAAAATATTTAATTTAATTCACTTTCTCCTTTAAATAATATAGCACATCTCTTTTATACACTCTTTTCACCCACGAACTCTATCAACAATTAACATCAAAATACAACCAAAGCCTAGAGATATCTCATATAAACATAATAAATCATAGAAACAATGCATATATTTTATTGTTTTGCTGCAAAACAACATAGAACATGTTACGCGAAACAACACAAAACTGTACTGTTAGACGCAAAATAGCACAAAACTGTGTTGTTTGACACAATACAGCACAAAACTGTGCTCTTTGATGCAATACAACACAAAACTATGATGTTTTGCTGTTTGAAGCAAAACAACATAGTTTTATGCTATTTGACGCAAAAACAAAACTATTCTTTTTGACGCAAAGTAGCACAATTCTGTGTTGTTTTTATGAAATACAACATAAAAACGTTAAAATACAACATAATTTCGCATCGTTTGTTTTTTTTTATAAAAAATATAGCAATACTATATACTCAATGTAAACAGGAAAAAATGTTTGATTTTATGATACCATTTGTTTTAAAAAAGAATCTAGTATAAAAAAGTTATAAACATTTAAAAAAATAGGAGGAATCTCAAAAAAATCAATAAAAGGATTACATACTAAAAATATGTCACACCCTCAAAATCCATGTGCGGGGTTTTACCGCGAGGCGCATGACATACCAGGATCTCAGTCACTAGTTACCAAGAACGACTCTATATGACTAATAAACAAAACCAGAGTTGACGTTTAAAATACTGCGGAAGCGTTTTTTTTTTTTTTCAAACTAGAAAACCCAAAACAAGTAGTATGTAAAGAGAATGCGCAAAACATACGCGCCCCAAACACAATTGTTTAATATGAAAATAATCCCAAATTTGTAAACAAGGCAAATGTAGACAACTCAACAATGCTGACGTGCGTGCTCCTAGGCAACTGGCAACCTTAACCTGAGAATAGCATACTAAACAAGTCAACACATGGTTGGTGAGTTCAAGAGTTTGCGTTAATAGGTAAACCGATAAACAGTTTTCAAATCATAAGTAGTGTATTGCAATAGATAGCTAGTCTATTAACATAAAAATATTAATCATAGTGATTTCGCGATCGAAGCTGACTGTGTTACGTTTGTTGCCTCCCGTCACGACTTACCAGGTCGTAACGAATATATGTTAGGACAAAATTGCACCCGTATGACCTCGAGTCACACAGGTGGGGCTCGTCAGACCTATTAGTACTACCCAAAATTTCCCCGCTAGTCAATATTAACAATCCGAAAGTGTGAGGACTTTCTATGGTAAACAGCATTATATCAATATTATACACACTCATATATAAAAGCGTTTGTGATCAACAGTATGCTATCTCCCCCAAAAGAGATTATGTAAAATGAGTGGGGCAAGAACTCACCTGATGCGCGCAAGAATTAACTTAGAGCTTAACTTGAAAGAAAGAGGAGAAAGACAACCTTCAAAGGTCACCTAGAACACAAGAGTACATAAGCACGTGTACACAGAATCAACATGAAACCCTAAGTGCTCTACAAACCAAGAGGCTCAAGGTTTAAGAAATACAAGACACATTTGACCCAGTTGACCCGTTTGACCCGTTGGTGACATTATAGGAGATAACTCGTTAATACTAACACAACAGCATATCATACATGATCAACATACAACTTGATTACATATAGCACTTCATTAACCACATGTACTACCTAGATCATCATACAACTAGATATCATACAAGTCATGCGAATCACAACAGGCCAAAACAGGTAGCAAACCAAATCAACATCCCTATAACCTAAACAACAAATTTAATCACCTTAGAAACCATCCATGAACACACTAGCATGATCCTAATATCCCAAACATGCTCAAATCATCCAATTAAAGAATTTGCACAAATAAAGTTTCCCTTTTTGGAAAGTACATCCCGATTTCATCAAACACCCAAGACATTCATGGATTCATCATTTACATACCAATTCAAGTCCATGACAACATCTAAACATGATCAACAACACCTAATCATCATGATTCATCAACGTCCAACACCAAAAGTTACTATTTTTAGCAATGTATGAACTATAAGACATCTTCTTGTTTTTCAATTGTTCATATCATCAACCTAGCATCTAATCATCATCACAAACACATCCATAACATTCATACATCATCAAATCATCAATCCATGCAAAATAAAGTTACTATTCTTAGTAACCTATGAACCATGAATCAAAATCGAAGCTTTCATGCAAAATCGACGTTAACTAATATGCATACCACCTAACTAGCATCATTACAACATTAAACAACCAACATTCAACATCACTTCGATCCAAAATCGCTACAAACTCTCGGCCAAAGATGATCATATGAACAAACAACCACAATCCAAACTTTATTACATACTTGAAGTTAATTAGCATGCATTCTATCTAACAAACACATTAACATCAACAAACAAGCAACATTTGGCCTCCAATTCATCCAAATCGCACAAAACTTTCGGCTAGAACAAAATACATGAAAGAAACATGAAATTAACCTTAAAATCGCAAAAAGGAACAAGCTTTGATGCTTCTAGTGTCTTCTAACCCTTGAAATCGATCCAATCCGAGGCTTATTCACTTGTTCTTGGTCGAATTCGAAGAGGAGAGGGAGAGGGAGTGCAGGTCGCGGCCGAGGGAGTGTTTAGGGTTAAGATTTTTGATTTTGTAACTTAATTAATCATATTTACCCTTTTAACCCTTATAATTTGTATTTTATAAAAATTAGACTTTTAAATACTCTTTTAAAGCGTTTTTAACTAGAATAATAAGCATATAAACTAACAATAATAATCATATGCGTTATCTTCACTAGATACAAAACATACGGATTAAACACACACGTTTCCACTTTACGCGATAAAGTTCACAATTAACATTTAAATCACATAATCACAACTAATAATCAACATAGAAATTATTGTTTAACATTATTAATTATTATTAAGTCACCAACGTTCAATGACAACTAGTGTGTGCTCCCGACACGTGTATGCAAGACTTAACGGAACTAACGGAGTTTGGTAACGGAAAATTACCGGATGTCACATTATCCCCATGTTGAAAGAATTTTCGTCCCGAAAATTGCGTTACATGGTGAGTGTTCCATCACTGGTCTACTGCATTGGCACAAGGAAATCGAAATCGTGTGAGTTTTGGATTAGTTGTCACATCATCTCCATGTTGAAAGAAATTTCGTCCCGAAATTTAATCAGCACCTTCGCCGGCTGGCATCGTCCTTTCGAATAGCTGAGGGTACTTAAGCTTCATTTGGTCTTCACGTTCCCACGTGAATTCTGGTCCACGTCTCGAGTTCCATCGAACTTTGACAATGGGTATCTTGCTTTGCTTAAGTGTCTTCACCTCACGATCCATCACTTCGACAGGTTCCTCAATGAAGCGTAACTGTTCGTCTACTTGAACTTCTTCCAGTGGTACGACCATCATTTCATTCGTTAAACATTTCTTTAGATTTGAAACATGGAATACATCATGGATTCCACTCAATGAATCAGGTAAGGCTAGTCGATAGGCCACTGGACCAATTCTTTCCACTATCTCAAATGGTCCAACGTATCTCGGATTTAGCTTTCCTCGCTTACCAAACCGAACTACGCCTTTCCATGGTGAGACTTTCAATAAGACTTTGTCACCAACTTGAAATAAAATCCAAGTCTCTCAGGTCTCCGTGTAGAGGTACCCATAGTCTATCCATGAAGTAACGAATTCCATCCGCTTTTACTTCCAATTGTTGCTTTTCCATTCCCCGTAACCCTTCTAAACTCATATTTTCTACCTTCAGAGCTTCAGTTTGAGCATCATGGATTTGTTCAGGTAATTGAGTACTAATCGTTAGCTGCAGAGCTCGCACTCGTCGAGGTTTAGCAGTCTCTTTCCTACTCAGCCCGTCGGCAACTACATTTGCTTTCCCCGGGTGGTACTTAATAGCACAATCGTAGTCGTTCAATAACTCTACCCAGCGCCTTTGCCTCATATTCAACTCCTTTTGCTCAAATATATGCTGAAGACTCTTGTGATCGATGTAGATGGTGCATTTGGTACCGTACAAGTAATGTCTCCAGATATTCAGGGCAAACACTACCACACCCAGTTCCAAGTCATGGGTGGTATAGTTCTTCTCATGAACCTTCAACTGTCTAGAAGCGTAAGCTATCACTTTATCCCGCTGCATCAGGACACATCCAAGTCCTTGAATAGACGCATCGCAGTAGACTACGAAGTCATCACTACCATCCGGTAACGCTAATATTGGTGCGCTACACAATTTATGTTTCAGCAACTGAAAAGCAGATTCCTGACTCTCACCCCATTTGTACGTCGTTCCCTTGTGAGTCAAGGGTGTGAGAGGTTGTGCAATCTTAGAGAATCCTTCAATGAATCGTCGATAATATCCCGCTAATCCAAGGAATTGTCGTATCTCACTTGGTGTCTTAGGAACAGACCAATTCTTTATCGCTTCAATCTTAGCAGGATCAACATGTATTCCCTTCTCGTTGACAATATGACCCAAGAATTGTACCTCACGTATCCAGAAATCACACTTAGAAAACTTTGGAACAGTTGTTCCTTTCTAAGTAATTCTAAGATTAAACGTAAGTGCTTCTCATGTTCTTCCTCGGTCCTTGAGTATATCAGTATGTCATCAATAAAGACGATAACAAACTGATCAAGATAGGGTTTGCACACGCGATTCATGAGGTCCATGAATACTGCTGGTGCATTCGTCAACCCAAATGGCATGACCAAAAATTCATAGTGACCATATCGTGTACGGAAAGTAGTCTTCGAGATGTCCTCTTCTCGAACTCTCAGCTGATGATACCCAGACCTCAGATCAATCTTAGAGTAATAGCTTGATCCTTGCAGTTGATCAAACAAATCATCGATACGAGGTAAGGGATATCTATTCTTGATAATATCCTTGTTCAGTTCCCTATAGTCAATGCACATTCGAAATGTACCATCCTTCTTCTTCACAAATAGAACTGGCGCTCCCCAGGGCGACGAACTCGGTCGGATGAACCCTTTATCCAACAACTCTTGTAGTTAGGCAGATAATTCCTGCAGTTCATTCGGAGCTAACCGGTACGATGCTCTCGCAATTGGAGCGGCTCCTGGAGTCAACTCAATCTGGAATTCAACTTGCCGATGAGGCGGTAATCCAGGCAGGTCTTCCGGAAACACCTCGAGAAACTCACGAACTACGGGGATATCCTCTATCCTCTTTTCCTCGATCTGTTTATCTGTGACAAGTGCCAATATGGCTAGTCGACCCTTTCGTAACAACTTCTGTGCCTTCATAAACGAGATGATGCCTATCATCGCACCACTCCTATCACCTCTGACCGTAAGGACTTCTTCACCAATGGGAATCCGTATGATCTTCTCGTGGCATATGACTTCCGCTTGTTTATCGGAAAGCCAATCCATGCCTACTACCACATCAAAGCTTCCTAACGTAACAGGCATTAGATCTATGGTGAATGTATGACCAGCAAGCTCTAACTTGCAGTCTCTAAGAATATGCGCTACGTGAATCTGTGTACCGTCAGCTAACTCTACGGTGTATTTAGATTCTAAGGTTGAGGGCATATCACTTAAAAGACTACAGAACCTAGTGGACACGAAACTTTTATCAGCTCCGGTATCGAATAATAAGGTAGCAAAACAACCATTAACCGAAAATTTACCAGTTACTGTTGTAGGATCGTTTAGAGCCTCACTTGAGCCATTGACGAAGGCTCTTCCTTTGGCTCCATTGTTGTTTCCACCATTGTTGTTGCCATTAATATTGTTGTTGTTATTTTTGTTGCCATTGTTATTGTTGTTGTTGTTCCCATTGTTGTTGTTGCCATTACCATTCCTCTTAAGCTGGGGACAGTTGCGTTTGTAATGGCCTTTTTTTCCGTACTCAAAACAACCTTTCGGAGTGTCTTGTGATTGTTGTGGCTTTCTCATCAGTTCACCCCGGCAGTCTTTGGCTGCGTGACCAATCTTCCCACAACGTTGGCACTTGAAGTTATCACATCGACCCACATGGTGGTAGTTACACCGGTTGCACTTCGGCAGTCTTCCACCATACCCACCGGGTCCTTGATTTTATGGAGTCGCCTGGTTGAAGCTTCGGTTGTTATCGAACTTCCGTTGCTGTTGCTGACTTTGCTGCTATTGTTGAGGTTGAGATTGGCTGCCAGATAACGATCCCTTTTTGCTTGAACCATCCCACTTGCGTTTCTGGTCGGGCACGCTTGCCACCGCACCCCGTTTGGGTAACCGTCCTTGCTCAACTGCCTGGTCAGTCAGCCTGTGGGCTGTTCGGATAGCTTGTTGTATGGTAGTGGGGTTTGAGGCAGTTACCATACTTTGAATTTCGGGCACCAATCCCCGTATATAATGCTCCACCCTCTTGTGCATTTCATTCACCATCCCTGGGCATAAAGTGGCTAACTCATGAGTACGAGTCGTGTAGGCTTCAATTTCTGAGCCTTGCATTTTGAGTTGCCAGAACTCAATCTCCAGTTTCTGCACTTCATTTCGGGGGCAGTATTCTTCGGTCATAATCCCCTTGAACTCATCCCACGGTAGTTCATTGGCCATGGCTTGACCCAGCATTTGCACCTGGGCATTCCACCAGGAAAGTGTTGCGCCTTCCAATGTCCCGGTGGCATACTTCACCTGATCAGCAGGCGGGCAGTTGCATTTCGCGAGACTCTGTCTTCTCAAACCACCTTACAAGCCCTACAGCTCCTTCCGTCCCGCTGTAGGTATGGGGTTTACAGTCCATGAAGGACTTGTAGGTACATGGTGGTGGTCCTGTTTTGACAACCCAAACATTACTCAGATATCCTAGACAAATAACTAGGATAATTAGTTTAACCTCTTGTTATCATTTACCTGCTGGTTGTCCCGGTTGGGCAGCAGCCACTGCCGCCTGAACATGTTCGTTAATTAATGTCGCGAATTCCGCAGGCGTCATGTTTATGGCTCCGGCTCCACGGCCTCCGGCGCCACGTCCACGACCACGCCCACGTCCTCTTCCACGTGCGTCCATATTTCACTTTAAAAATCACAATTACAATAATGAGTAACATCCAACACACTAATCTCATCAAGGTACGGTAAACAATAAGAAATAATGTAGTCACCACAACCACAACATTTATAACAGAAATAATAATCAAAGATAAATAAATTGTAATTGAATCACAAAATATTCCATCAATGTCAAAATTTAAGTTTGTCAGTTGGGTGGGAAACAACCCTTCCCACATAGGTTTCAAAGAAAAGAAACACTACATAGTCTAAGTCATTTAAAAGTAGAATCAGTCCAGTACGTCAGATCCGTCACTGTCCTCATCCATCTCTACTGGTTCTTCTTCGGGGGCTTCCTCGGGTTCTTCTTCTGGGTCTTCCTCATCAGGGTCCACCAAAGGTGCAGGGGCTTCAACAACCTGAAGTGCTGCTAGCTGTGCCTCTAGATCAGCAAACCTATCATCGATCACTATGTTATGGTGATCTTGTGCGTCCATGCGCCCACTAAGTGCTACCACGTTGCCTGCCAGCGTATGATGTCCACCAATGGCCATCGAAAGTCGCTCCTGAAGCATCTCTACCTGGAAACGCAGCTGATGCATCTCAGATCGTAATGTAGAGTTCTTATCAGTGAGTCCTCTAATTCGCTGTCGCTCTGTGTCCAGTGTGGCTACTAGGGCTGCAAATGCCTGCTCCAGAGGGATGCTCAAGGTAGGAAGTGTAGGCAAAGTAGAGGCGGTCGATGACCTAGTCCTAGGTCGTGTAGGTGCTACTGGTGGTACGCGCTCTCTATATGCCATACGGTTGATGTAGGTGGGGTAGAAATCCCAGTTCCACGGAGGATCGAGCTCAGGAGGTATGAAAGCCTGATCCCAGTCTATCTTGCCAGGAGGATAAGGATGTCGAGGCCAGTTAAATCCCCTATCCGGTACGGGAGTAGTAGGAGGTGACTCAGATCGTGCAGGTCTCTTGCCTAAATTTCTGGACGACGATGCCATGCTGCGAAGTACGTGTTGCGTATGCCAATGAGTATACAATGAGGAGAGTAGGTGATAAGTAACTAACAACTGTGCGGTTATAGTCTAGTGTGTGTATGCAACCTAGTTCCCTATAACCAATGGCTCTGATACCAATCTGTCACACCCTCAAAATCCGCGTGCGGGGTTTTACAGCGAGGCGCGTGACATACCAGGATCTCAGTCATTAGTTACCAAGAACGACTCTATATGACTAATAAACAAAACCAGAGTTGACGTTTAAAATACTGTGGAAGCGTTTTTTTTTTTTAAACTAGAAAACCCAAAACAAGTAGTATGTAAAGAGAATGCGCAAAACATACGCGCCCCAAACACAATTGTTTAATATGAAAATAATCCCAAATTTGTAAACAAGGCAAATGTAGACAACTCAACAATGCTGACGTGCGTGCTCCTAGGCAACTGGCAACCTTAACCTGAGAATAGCATACTAAACAAGTCAACACATGGTTGGTGAGTTCAAGAGTTTGCGTTAATAGGTAAACCGATAAACAGTTTTCAAATCATAAGTAGTGTATTGCAATAGATAGCTAGTCTATTAACATAAAAGTATTAATCATAGTGATTTCGCGATCGAAGCTGACAGTGTTACGTTTGTTGCCTCCCTTCACGACTTACCAGGTCATGACGAATATATGTTAGGACAAAATTGCACCCGTATGACCTCGAGTCACACAGGTGGGGCTTGTCAGACCTAGTAGTACTACCCAAAATTTCCCCGCTAGTCAATATTAACAATCCGAAAGTGTGAGGACTTTCCATGGTAAACAGCACTATATCAATATTATACACACTCATATATAAAAGCATTTGTGATCAACAGTATGTTATCTCCCCCAAAAGAGATTATGTAAAATGAGTGGGGCAAGAACTCACCTGATGCGCGCAAGAATTAACTTAGAGCTTAACTTGAAAGAAAGAGGAGAAAGACAACCTTCAAAGGTCACCTAGAACACAAGAGTACATAAGCACGTGTACATAGAATCAACATGAAACCCTAAGTGCTCTACAAACCAAGAGGCTCAAGGTTTAAGAAATACAAGACACATTTGACCCAGTTGACCCGTTTGACCCATTGGTGACATTATAGGTGATAACTCGTTAATACTAACACAACAGCATATCATACATGATCAACATACACTGTCAAACCACTATATATATGAATCATTCATGCTTTTCAAAAACACAATACTAAATCTTTAAATTCTTCCTCATTGATTCATAAACAATGGGTGTTTCTGAAATCTCTATAGCAAATAATGTGAACAGGTCTATTGACAATGCTAAAATCATTTCACTCAACCAACTGGATGCTTCAAAGGTTAAAGCAAAAATTAAGGTTCGTATAATCAAGATTTTGAAGCTACCTTCTTTTAAGACAAAAAATGCTACATATTCAATGGAGTTAATTCTTATGGATGAACAGGTACTTTATACTTTCTCTTAATAATATTTTATATTGTAGTATTCTTATTTTTCATTATTATTTGATACAATTATTATCCTTTTTTAGGGTACAAATATTCAAGCAACTATTATGAATACCTATCTAATCAAGCTTGGAAAGTTATTTGTGGAAAAAGAATGCTTTTTCAGTCAAAAATTTGATGTAGGTGACAATCTGGCAACTAACCGTTTAACAAATCATGCCCATAAACTCTTTTTCAACTTTGATACCATTGTCATGAAATGTAATGCCGCTGTTGGATCTCCTCTTGGACTGTCATTTACTGAATTTGATTTTCTTCAAGACAATGCTCTACCAGCTGATTACGTCGTTGGTAAGTACAAGTAACAACTTATATCGTTCATTCTTTTTTATATTTTATGATTAATAATTTATAAGTATAATAAATACTTTTAACTTACTCTTTTCAGCTAACAAAAATTTTTTTCTTGCTTTGTAGACATAATAGGGTATGTGTATACCTATTTTGATATGTATGATCACAAGACTAAGAAAGGTCAAACTAAGAAGAAAATGAACCTTCAACTTCGTGATCTAGAGTAAGATATTTTCATCTACCTTAACTTTTACATATTTAATTTTTTTTATTTTATTTGTAACTATAATTATTACACTGAGTGAATCCAAGGATCGATATAGGAATTATCAGATTTGATTTTAACAAGTATTGATCGCGGAATTACCAATACTTGCTGTTTAATTGATTAATGAACTTGAAATCGATCAAACAGTATAATGAACAATCAAAATATAATAATAAACAAACCACGATCGCTCAATAGTTACAATCAATCGATTGTAATACTTCTTCTGCTATTGATTCTATTGTTATGATTGTTACATGATCTGATGTTGCTTGATCGAATGTTGATCATCCTCTTTTACATGTTCTTGATCTCTTGTTATATAGAGATCCTATTCTGTTCCTAAAACATTGCTAATCTTTTGCTATCCTGGTGCTATAGTTAAGCTAACTTCCTATAGCTATCCGAATCCTTTCCACATTTATTGGTATAGGAGTCCATGATTTATAATGAAATAAATACAAATAATATTGTTGATGTGACGTGGTATCTTCGCATGAATTATATGTCTTCCACCGCCATTAATGTTGTTGTTCTGCCACGTTGACTTGTTGACTTTCTGTTGACTACTTGATGATGCAAAATCATACAAGTGTTAAACAGTCTTCCGTAGGAAGTTCTTCTTCCACAAAACCTTTGTCTTCCGCAGGAACACTTAGTCTTCAGTGCTTGTTCTTCAGTGATTGTGCTTCCGCAGGAGTTCTTGAACTTGTTCTTCAGCAGCAAGTCGTCCTTCAGTAGCTTTCTTTAATCTTGTTCAGCTGAAGTTGTTCTTCCGTATGAGATCTACGGATGTACACTTCAGTTGTACTCCTGAGAACATCCATGGAAGAATACTTATTCATCCGCAGTTTGTTCTAACACTTAGTTAATTTTCCTAATTGACCAAGTCTGATGTTTACTGCAATCATTCATATATCAACACATATATTATGAGATACATTATAAATTAATGATGTATAGTATACAATTCATAAACTCAAAATGTAATCAATGCATTATATTATATCATCAAAATTATAATTACAAAGAGTGATTACAAGAGTTTGATCTATCATCTAAACCTATAAATGAGATCTATACCTAACACACTGTTTGTTTATTATTTATCTTCTAGGTCTCGTAGTCTTTTTGTTACTCTATAGGAATCCTATGCTGAGAAGATGGACAGGTTCATGTCCAAAAAACTTGAAGCTGTTACTACTGTTTTAGATTTGCAAAGTGAGAAATTCAACTTCTGCGATGGTATGATTTTTAATTGTTAGGATCTATATTTTTATTCTTATCCAAACAATGTATGTTACCATACAGAATTTTCATCTATTATACTTTCCCCTTATTTTATTTCTACTTTATTTAGGGAGAGCATATGTTTCGTCTTCTTTTCATGGTAGCACAATCTACATTAACAATGACATACACGAAATTACGGCATTCAGTAAGAGGTTAGCTATGGTTTATTTTACTACATCTATTATTACATACTTTCATATATGTGTTTTCTTATATCTTATATATTCTTTTATTTCATAAATTTATTATACCCTAATCTTAAAATTTATAATGATTTGAAACAGGTTGCTCGATAAGGAATCTGATAAATCAGTTTCCAGTCGTTGTTTGGTTTCATCACAATCTGTTACAAATCTAGAGGATGAGTTCTTAAACAATATAGTTTTAAACAGCATAGAAGAAGTCAACAAGATGGCAGAGGTAATTATATTCTTTAATATTAATTTTTAAAACTCTTATTCACAACTTACATATACTAATTACATTTAATCATTAAGAGAAGACTGTAATTGTTGTTGGTAATCTCATAAGTTTTTTACCTGGTTTTGAATGGTACTACAACGCTTGTAAACGTTGTAACAAAAAGGTTACAACTGGTTTTGATACAACTCATGAGATTGAAGGATCGGAAGCTGTTAAACCTAAAAAGACTATTAAATGCCCTATCGATGAGTGTAACAAAAATAAAATTACACTGTCCACTGTTCCCAGGTTAGTACTTCTTACTTTTTAACTTTATTATTTTGTTATTATACTTTTGTACATGACTATTTACTAATTCATTCTTTCATATGTTATTTAGATACATATGCAAATGTTTTAGTTACACATTATGTTGATATTTATTTGATTAGGGGTTTTGACATTTTATTGTTTCATTTGGTTTAATAACCCAATTGCATATATATAAATATTTATATTTACTTTAATGTACCAGAACATATATTTAAACTTCATGGTTAAAACTTTTGAAAGAGTGTTGAAGTCACCTGTATAGCTAAATCCTAGAAGATTAATTTATTTTCATATATTGTAGGTACAAGATCCCCTTAAGGTTACAAGATAATACCGGTATTCTTTCTTTAACTATGATGGATCGTGAAGCAAGGAAAATGTTGAAAAAGAGCTCTAAAGATTTGCTTAATAAGATCCTTGATGTACTATTATTTCAAAATTTTTACGTAACCTAAATTTTTACTCATCACTATTTTACACATTTTTCTTATGCTTTCATTTATATTATAGGATGATAGTCTCAGCATTGTTCTGGATGAAATTGCTAATTTGGTTGGAAAAAAAGTATGCATTCAAAACTGATGTTACAAGCTTCAATATCACAAACAACTATAAGTCCTTCACTATTACCAAATTCACTGATGATCCATCCATCATAAAAAAACTTGAAGCAAATTTAGATGTTCATCAGGTAATGATGTTTTAAGCTTCAATATCACAAACAACTATAAGTCCTTCATTGTTACCAAATTCACCGATGATCCATCCATGATATCTTCCTGTTGTACCAAGTGGTACTAGACAAGATATTGTTAATGCTTCTTTGAGTTCTTCCTACATTTGGAATGATTGCAAAGTACTTAGATTAACCAAAAACATGCGGTTAACAATAGGAGGTGAAGTGCATGATATTGAACAAACAAATTTATTTGCAAAATGGTTGTTGGGTTTAGGTGAAGGAAACTTAGGTGGCTTTAATGATGGTGAGGCAATTATAGAGATACCAGATGATCTTCTAATTATGGATTCAACTGATCTTATTTTTGATCTTATCGATTTTGTTTATCCGTCAATAATTCAAAATTTTGGGGTTTTGAATTTTTTCCAAGAGAGAGTCATTCTTGCACCGACAAATGAAATAGTAGATGAAATAAATGATCAATTGCCATCTATGTTTCCCGGGGATGAAAGAGAA
Source organism: Flaveria sonorensis (assembly GCA_025506505.1). Lineage (NCBI taxonomy): Eukaryota > Viridiplantae > Streptophyta > Magnoliopsida > Asterales > Asteraceae > Flaveria > Flaveria sonorensis. The sequence continues at coordinate 45,663,443 of CM046436.1, forward strand.
TACTTGAGTTCAGATAGTATTTGTGAGTCCGAGAATCTTCTGACGGTTTTGATAAAAGTTTATACTCACCGGTTGTACTAAACGGACTAAAAATTCTAGGGTTACCACATCATAAATTAGTACTAAAGGTTGGTGTTCCGGTCATGTTGCTAAGAAATATTAATCAAAGAAATAGGTTATGTAATGGGACTCGACTAAAGGTCTTATCACTAGCGCCGCGTGTTATAGAAGCTGAAATAATATCTGGAAGTAATATAGGTAATCAAACATTTATTCCAAGAATTTATTTAACACCATCAGACAAGAAGATTCCATTTAAGTTTAAACGAAGACAATTTCCTCTTTCTGTATGCTTCGCCATGACCATAAATAAAAGTCAAAGGCAATCATTATCTAGAATTGGTTTGTATCTGAGACAACCAGTCTTTTCACATGGTCAGCTCTATGTCGCTTTGTCCAGAGTTAAAAGTAGAGATGGACTCAAAATCGTAATTGTTGACAAAGATGGTATTCTTAGTAATAAGATAGTAAATGTTGTATATAAAGAAGTTTTTAGAGATTTGTAATTTACAAATTTTAGCTATTAAGTGTAAATGTAATATTAATATGTAGTTGTAAATTAAACATTGTAAAACATAATATGTATTTGTTTATTATAAACGTTTGTTAATTTCAAAATTTATTTGACTCATTCTCGTGTACCATACGGGTTTATAACCTAGTACATATATATAATATTTGCCTAAGAAGAGTAAGAAAAAATGAGGTGGTGACATGTGGCAAAACTAAAAAATAGAGTTAGATGGTATTTTGGTCTATAAAATATTTAATTTAATTCACTTTCTCCTTTAAATAATATAGCACATCTCTTTTATACACTCTTTTCACCCACGAACTCTATCAACAATTAACATCAAAATACAACCAAAGCCTAGAGATATCTCATATAAACATAATAAATCATAGAAACAATGCATATATTTTATTGTTTTGCTGCAAAACAACATAGAACATGTTACGCGAAACAACATAAAACTGTACTGTTAGACGCAAAATAGCACAAAACTGTGTTGTTTGACACAATACAGCACAAAACTGTGCTCTTTGATGCAATACAACACAAAACTATGATGTTTTGCTGTTTGAAGCAAAACAACATAGTTTTATGCTATTTGACGCAAAAACAAAACTATTCTTTTTGACGCAAAGTAGCACAATTCTGTGTTGTTTTTATGAAATACAACATAAAAACGTTAAAATACAACATAATTTCGCATCGTTTGTTTTTTTTTATAAAAAATATAGCAATACTATATACTCAATGTAAACAGGAAAAAATGTTTGATTTTATGATACCATTTGTTTTAAAAAAGAATCTAGTATAAAAAAGTTATAAACATTTAAAAAAATAGGAGGAATCTCAAAAAAATCAATAAAAGGATTACATACTAAAAATATGTCACACCCTCAAAATCCATGTGCGGGGTTTTACCGCGAGGCGCATGACATACCAGGATCTCAGTCACTAGTTACCAAAAACGACTCTATATGACTAATAAACAAAACCAGAGTTGACGTTTAAAATACTGCGGAAGCGTTTTTTTTTTTTTTTAACTAGAAAACCCAAAACAAGTAGTATGTAAAGAGAATGCGCAAAACATACGCGCCCCAAACACAATTGTTTAATATGAAAATAATCCCAAATTTGTAAACAAGGCAAATGTAGACAACTCAACAATGCTGACGTGCGTGCTCCTAGGCAACTGGCAACCTTAACCTGAGAATAGCATACTAAACAAGTCAACACATGGTTGGTGAGTTCAAGAGTTTGCGTTAATAGGTAAACCGATAAACAGTTTTCAAATCATAAGTAGTGTATTGCAATAGATAGCTAGTCTATTAACATAAAAATATTAATCATAGTGATTTCGCGATCGAAGCTGACTGTGTTACGTTTGTTGCCTCCCGGTCACGACTTACCAGGTCGTAACGAATATATGTTAGGACAAAATTGCACCCGTATGACCTCGAGTCACACAGGTGGGGCTCGTCAGACCTATTAGTACTACCCAAAATTTCCCCGCTAGTCAATATTAACAATCCGAAAGTGTGAGGACTTTCTATGGTAAACAGCATTATATCAATATTATACACACTCATATATAAAAGCGTTTGTGATCAACAGTATGCTATCTCCCCCAAAAGAGATTATGTAAAATGAGTGGGGCAAGAACTCACCTGATGCGCGCAAGAATTAACTTAGAGCTTAACTTGAAAGAAAGAGGAGAAAGACAACCTTCAAAGGTCACCTAGAACACAAGAGTACATAAGCACGTGTACACAGAATCAACATGAAACCCTAAGTGCTCTACAAACCAAGAGGCTCAAGGTTTAAGAAATACAAGACACATTTGACCCAGTTGACCCGTTTGACCCGTTGGTGACATTATAGGAGATAACTCGTTAATACTAACACAACAGCATATCATACATGATCAACATACAACTTGATTACATATAGCACTTCATTAACCACATGTACTACCTAGATCATCATACAACTAGATATCATACAAGTCATGCAAATCACAACAGGCCAAAACAGGTAGCAAACCAAATCAACATCCCTATAACCTAAACAACAAATTTAATCACCTTAGAAACCATCCATGAACACACTAGCATGATCCTAATATCCCAAACATGCTCAAATCATCCAATTAAAGAATTTGCACAAATAAAGTTTCACTTTTTGGAAAGTACATCCCGATTTCATCAAACACCCAAGACATTCATGGATTCATCATTTACATACTAATTCAAGTCCATGACAACATCTAAACATGATCAACAACACCTAATCATCATGATTCATCAACGTCCAACACCAAAAGTTACTATTTTTAGCAATGTATGAACTATAAGACATCTTCTTGTTTTTCAATTGTTCATATCATCAACCTAGCATCTAATCATCATCACAAACACATCCATAACATTCATACATCATCAAATCATCAATCCATGAAAAATAAAGTTACTATTCTTAGTAACCTATGAACCATGAATCAAAATCGAAGCTTTCATGCAAAATCGACGTTAACTAATATGCATACCACCTAACTAGCATCATTACAACATTAAACAACCAACATTCAACATCACTTCGATCCAAAATCGCTACAAACTCTCGGCCAAAGATGATCATATGAACAAACAACCACAATCCAAACTTTATTACATACTTGACGTTAATTAGCATGCATTCTATCTAACAAACACATTAACATCAACAAACAAGCAACATTTGGCCTCCAATTCATCCAAATCGCACAAAACTTTCGGCTAGAACAAAATACATGAAAGAAACACGAAATTAACCTTAAAATCGCAAAAAGGAACAAGCTTTGATGCTTCTAGTGTCTTCTAACCCTTGAAATCGATCCAATCCGAGGCTTATTCACTTGTTCTTGGTCGAATTCGAAGAGGAGAGGGAGAGGGAGTGCAGGTCGCGGCCGAGGGAGTGTTTAGGGTTAAGATTTTTGATTTTGTAACTTAATTAATCATATTTACCCTTTTAACCCTTATAATTTGTATTTTATAAAAATTAGACTTTTAAATACTCTTTTAAAGCGTTTTTAACTAGAATAATAAGCATATAAACTAACAATAATAATCATATGCGTTATCTTCACTAGATACAAAACATACGGATTAAACACACACGTTTCCACTTTACGCGATAAAGTTCACAATTAACATTTAAATCACATAATCACAACTAATAATCAACATAGAAATTATTGTTTAACATTATTAATTATTATTAAGTCACCAACGTTCAACGACAACTAGTGTGTGCTCCCGACACGTGTATGCAAGACTTAACGGAACTAACGGAGTTTGGTAACGGAAAATTACCGGATGTCATATTATCCCCATGTTGAAAGAATTTTCGTCCCGAAAATTGCGTTACATGGTGAGTCTTCCATCACTGGTCTACTGCATTGGCACAAGGAAATCAAAATCGTGTGAGTTTTGGATTAGTTGTCACATCATCTCCATGTTGAAAGAAATTTCGTCCCGAAATTTAATCAGCACCTTCGCCGGCTGGCATCGTCCTTTCGAATAGCTGAGGGTACTTAAGCTTCATTTGGTCTTCACGTTCCCACGTGAATTCTGGTCCACGTCTCGAGTTCCATCGAACTTTGACAATGGGTATCTTGCTTTGCTTAAGTGTCTTCACCTCACGATCCATCACTTCGACAGGTTCCTCAATGAAGCGTAACTGTTCGTCTACTTGAACTTCTTCCAGTGGTACGACCATCGTTTCATTCGTTAAACATTTCTTTAGATTTGAAACATGGAATACATCATGGATTCCACTCAATGAATCAGGTAAGGCTAGTCGATAGGCCACTGGACCAATTCTTTCCACTATCTCAAATGGTCCAACGTATCTCGGATTTAGCTTTCCTCGCTTACCAAACCGAACTACGCCTTTCCATGGTGAGACTTTCAATAAGACTTTGTCACCAACTTGAAATAAAATCCAAGTCTCTCAGGTCTCCGTGTAGAGGTACCCATAGTCTATCCATGAAGTAACGAATTCCATCCGCTTTTACTTCCAATTGTTGCTTTTCCATTCCCCGTAACCCTTCTAAACTCATATTTTCTACCTTCAGAGCTTCAGTTTGAGCATCACGGATTTGTTCAGGTAATTGAGTACTAATCGTTAGCTGCAGAGCTCGCACTCGTCGAGGTTTAGCAGTCTCTTTCCTACTCAGCCCGTCGGCAACTACATTTGCTTTCCCCGGGTGGTACTTAATAGCACAATCGTAGTCGTTCAATAACTCTACCCAGCGCCTTTGCCTCATATTCAACTCCTTTTGCTCAAATATATGCTGAAGACTCTTGTGATCGGTGTAGATGGTGCATTTGGTACCATACAAGTAATGTCTCCAGATATTCAGGGCAAACACTACCACACCCAGTTCCAAGTCATGGGTGGTATAGTTCTTCTCATGAACCTTCAACTGTCTAGAAGCGTAAGCTATCACTTTATCCCGCTGCATCAGGACGCATCCAAGTCCTTGAATAGACGCATCGCAGTAGACTACGAAGTCATCACTACCATCCGGTAACGCTAATATTGGTGCGCTACACAATTTATGTTTCAGCAACTGAAAAGCAGATTCCTGACTCTCACCCCATTTGTACGTCGTTCCCTTGTGAGTCAAGGGTGTGAGAGGTTATGCAATCTTAGAGAATCCTTCAATGAATCGTCGATAATATCCCGCTAATCCAAGGAATTGTCGTATCTCACTTGGTGTCTTAGGAACAGACCAATTCTTTATCGCTTCAATCTTAGCAGGATCAACATGTATTCCCTTCTCGTTGACAATATGACCCAAGAATTGTACCTCACGTATCCAGAAATCACACTTAGAAAACTTTGCGAACAGTTGTTCCTTTCTAAGTAATTCTAAGATTAAACGTAAGTGCTTCTCATGTTCTTCCTCGGTCCTTGAGTATATCAGTATGTCATCAATAAAGACGATAACAAACTGATCAAGATAGGGTTTGCACACGCGATTCATGAGGTCCATGAATACTGCTGGTGCATTCGTCAACCCAAATGGCATGACCAAAAATTCATAGTGACCATATCGTGTACGGAAAGTAGTCTTCGAGATGTCCTCTTCTCGAACTCTCAACTGATGATACCCAGACCTCAGATCAATCTTAGAGTAATAGCTTGATCCTTGCAGTTGATCAAACAAATCATCGATACGAGGTAAGGGATATCTATTCTTGATAATATCCTTGTTCAGTTCCCTATAGTCAATGCACATTCGAAATGTACCATCCTTCTTCTTCACAAATAGAACTGGCGCTCCCCAGGGTGACGAACTCGGTCGGATGAACCCTTTATCCAACAACTCTTGTAGTTAGGCAGATAATTCCTGCAGTTCATTCGGAGCTAACCGGTACGATGCTCTCGCAATTGGAGCGGCTCCTGGAGTCAACTCAATCTGGAATTCAACTTGCCGATGAGGCGGTAATCCAGGCAGGTCTTCCGGAAACACCTCGAGAAACTCACGAACTACGGGGATATCCTCTATCCTCTTTTCCTCGATCTGTTTATCTGTGACAAGTGCCAATATGGCTAGTCGACCCTTTCGTAACAACTTCTGTGCCTTCATAAACGAGATGATGCCTATCATCGCACCACTCCTATCACCTCTGACCGTAAGGACTTCTTCACCAATGGGAATCCGTATGATCTTCTCGTGGCATATGACTTCCGCTTGTTTATCGGAAAGCCAATCCATGCCTACTACCACATCAAAGCTTCCTAACGTAACAGGCATTAGATCTATGGTGAATGTATGACCAGCAAGCTCTAACTTGCAGTCTCTAAGAATATGCGTTACGTGAATCTGTGTACCGTCAGCTAACTCTACGGTGTATTTAGATTCTAAGGTTGAGGGCATATCACTTAAAAGACTACAGAACCTAGTGGACACGAAACTTTTATAGGCTCCGGTATCGAATAATACGGTAGCAAAACAACCATTAACCGAAAATTTACCAGTTACTGTTGTAGGATCGTTTAGAGCCTCACCTGAGCCATTGACGAAGGCTCTTCCTTTGGCTCTATTGTTGTTTCCACCATTGTTGTTGCCATTACCATTGTTGTTGTTATTGTTGTTGCCATTGTTATTGTTGTTGTTGTTCCCATTGTTGTTGTTGCCATTACCATTCCTCTTAAGCTGGGGACAGTTGCGTTTGTAATGGCCTTTTTTTCCGCACTCAAAACAACCTTTCGGAGTGTCTTGTGATTGTTGTGGCTTTCTCATCAGTTCACCCCGGCAGTCTTTGGCTGCGTGACCAATCTTCCCACAACGTTGGCACTTGAAGTTATCACATCGACCCACATGGTGGTAGTTACACCGGTTGCACTTCGGCAGTCTTCCACCATACCCACCGGGTCCTTGATTTGATGGAGTCGCCTGGTTGAAGCTTCGGTTGTTATCGAACTTCCGTTGCTGTTGCTGACTTTGCTGCTATTGTTGAGGTTGAGATTGGCTGCCAGATAACGATCCCTTTTTGCTTGAACCATCCCACTTGCGTTTCTGGTCGGGCACGCTTGCCACCGCACCCCGTTTGGGTAACCGTCCTTGCTCAACTGCCTGGTCAGTCAGCCTGTGGGCTGTTCGGATAGCTTGTTGTATGGTAGTGGGGTTTGAGGCAGTTACCATACTTTGAATTTCGGGCACCAATCCCCGTATATAATGCTCCACCCTCTTGTGCATTTCATTCACCATCCCTGGGCATAAAGTGGCTAACTCATGAGTACGAGTCGTGTAGGCTTCAATTTCTGAGCCTTTCATTTTGAGTTGCCAGAACTCAATCTCCAGTTTCTGCACTTCATTTCGGGGGCAGTATTCTTCGGTCATAATCCCCTTGAACTCATCCCACGGTAGTTCATTGGCCATGGCTTGACCCAGCATTTGCACCTGGGCATTCCACCAGGAAAGTGTTGCGCCTTCCAATGTCCCGGTGTCATACTTCACCTGATCAGCAGGCGGGCAGTTGCATTTCGCGAGACTCTGTCTTCTCAAACCACCTTACAAGCCCTACAGCTCCTTCCGTCCCGCTGTAGATATGGGGTTTACAGTCCATGAAGGACTTGTAGGTACATGGTGGTGGTCCTGTTTTGACAACCCAAACATTACTCAGATATCCTAGACAAATAACTAGGATAATTAGTTTAACCTCTTGTTATCATTTACCTGCTGGTTGTCCCGGTTGGGCAGCAGCCACTGCCGCCTGAACATGTTCGTTAATTAATGTCGCGAATTCCGCAGGCGTCATGTTTATGGCTCCGGCTCCACGGCCTCCGGCGCCACGTCCACGACCACGCCCACGTCCTCTTCCACGTGCGTCCATATTTCACTTTAAAAATCACAATTACAATAATGAGTAACATCCAACACACTAATCTCATCAAGGTACGGTAAACAATAAGAAATAATGTATTCACCACAACCACAACATTTATAACAGAAATAATAATCAAAGATAAATAAATTGTAATTGAATCACAAAATATTCCATCAATGTCAAAATTTAAGTTTGTCAGTTAGGTGGGAAACAACCCTTCCCACATAGGTTTCAAAGAAAAGAAACACTACATAGTCTAAGTCATTTAAAAGTAGAATCAGTCCAGTACGTCAGATCCGTCACTGTCCTCATCCATCTCTACTGGTTCTTCTTCGGGGGCTTCCTCGGGTTCTTCTTCTGGGTCTTCCTCATCAGGGTCCACCAAAGGTGCAGGGGCTTCAACAACCTGAAGTGCTGCTAGCTGTGCCTCTAGATCAGCAAACCTATCATCGATCACTATGTTATGGTGATCTTGTGCGTCCATGCGCCCACTAAGTGCTACCACGTTGCCTGCCAGCGTATGATGTCCACCAATGGCCATCGAAAGTCGCTCCTGAAGCGTCTCTACCTGGAAACGCAGCTGATGCATCTCAGATCGTAATGTAGAGTTCTTATCAGTGAGTCCTCTAATTCGCTGTCGCTCTGTGTCCAGTGTGGCTACTAGGGCTGCAAATGCCTGCTCCAGAGGGATGCTCAAGGTAGGAAGTGTAGGCAAAGTAGAGGCGGTCGATGACCTAGTCCTAGGTCGTGTAGGTGCTACTGGTGGTACGCGCTCTCTATATGCCATACGGTTGATGTAGGTGGGGTAGAAATCCCAGTTCCACGAAGGATCGAGCTCAGGAGGTATGAAAGCCTGATCCCAGTCTATCTTGCCAGGAGGATAAGGATGTCGAGGCCAGTTAAATCCCCTATCCGGTACGGGAGAAGTAGGAGGTGACTCAGATCGTGCAGGTCTCTTGCCTAAATTTCTGGACGACGATGCCATGCTGCGAAGTACGTGTTGCGTATGCCAATGAGTATACAATGAGGAGAGTAGGTGATAAGTAACTAACAACTGTGCGGTTATAGTCTAGTGTGTGTATGCAACCTAGTTCCCTATAACCAATGGCTCTGATACCAATCTGTCACACCCTCAAAATCCGCGTGCGGGGTTTTACAGCGAGGCGCGTGACATACCAGGATCTCAGTCATTAGTTACCAAGAACGACTCTATATGACTAATAAACAAAACCAGAGTTGACGTTTAAAATACTGTGGAAGCGTTTTTTTTTTTTTAAACTAGAAAACCCAAAACAAGTAGTATGTAAAGAGAATGCGCAAAACATACGCGCCCCAAACACAATTGTTTAATATGAAAATAATCCCAAATTTGTAAACAAGGCAAATGTAGACAACTCAACAATGCTGACGTGCGTGCTCCTAGGCAACTGGCAACCTTAACCTGAGAATAGCATACTAAACAAGTCAACACATGGTTGGTGAGTTCAAGAGTTTGCGTTAATAGGTAAACCGATAAACAGTTTTCAAATCATAAGTAGTGTATTGCAATAGATAGCTAGTCTATTAACATAAAAGTATTAATCATAGTGATTTCGCGATCGAAGCTGACAGTGTTACGTTTGTTGCCTCCCTTCACGACTTACCAGGTCATGACGAATATATGTTAGGACAAAATTGCACCCGTATGACCTCGAGTCACACAGGTGGGGCTTGTCAGACCCAGTAGTACTACCCAAAATTTCCCCGCTAGTCAATATTAACAATCCGAAAGTGTGAGGACTTTCCATGGTAAACAGCACTATATCAATATTATACACACTCATATATAAAAGCATTTGTGATCAACAGTATGTTATCTCCCCCAAAAGAGATTATGTAAAATGAGTGGGGCAAGAACTCACCTGATGCGCGCAAGAATTAACTTAGAGCTTAACTTGAAAGAAAGAGGAGAAAGACAACCTTCAAAGGTCACCTAGAACACAAGAGTACATAAGCACGTGTACACAGAATCAACATGAAACCCTAAGTGCTCTACAAACCAAGAGGCTCAAGGTTTAAGAAATACAAGACACATTTGACCCAGTTGACCCGTTTGACCCGTTGGTGACATTATAGGTGATAACTCGTTAATACTAACACAACAGCATATCATACATGATCAACATACACTGTCAAACCACTATATATATGAATCATTCATGCTTTTCAAAAACACAATACTAAATCTTTAAATTCTTCCTCATTGATTCATAAACAATGGGTGTTTCTGAAATCTCTATAGCAAATAATGTGAACAGGTCTATTGACAATGCTAAAATCATTTCACTCAACCAACTGGATGCTTCAAAGGTTAAAGCAAAAATTAAGGTTCGTATAATCAAGATTTTGAAGCTACCTTCTTTTAAGACAAAAAATGCTACATATTCAATGGAGTTAATTCTTATGGATGAACAGGTACTTTATACTTTCTCTTAATAATATTTTATATTGTAGTATTCTTATTTTTCATTATTATTTGATACAATTATTATCCTTTTTTAGGGTACAAATATTCAAGCAACTATTATGAATACCTATCTAATCAAGCTTGGAAAGTTATTTGTGGAAAAAGAATGCTTTTTCAGTCAAAAATTTGATGTAGGTGACAATCTGGCAACTAACCGTTTAACAAATCATGCCCATAAACTCTTTTTCAACTTTGATACCATTGTCATGAAATGTAATGCCGCTGTTGGATCTCCTCTTGGACTGTCATTTACTGAATTTGATTTTCTTCAAGACAATGCTCTACCAGCTGATTACGTCGTTGGTAAGTACAAGTAACAACTTATATCGTTCATTCTTTTTTATATTTTATGATTAATAATTTATAAGTATAATAAATACTTTTAACTTACTCTTTTCAGCTAACAAAAATTTTTTTCTTGCTTTGTAGACATAATAGGGTATGTGTATACCTATTTTGATATGTATGATCACAAGACTAAGAAAGGTCAAACTAAGAAGAAAATGAACCTTCAACTTCGTGATCTAGAGTAAGATATTTTCATCTACCTTAACTTTTACATATTTAATTTTTTTTATTTTATTTGTAACTATAATTATTACACTGAGTGAATCCAAGGATCGATATAGGAATTATCAGATTTGATTTTAACAAGTATTGATCGCGGAATTACCAATACTTGCTGTTTAATTGATTAATGAACTTGAAATCGATCAAACAGTATAATGAACAATCAAAATATAATAATAAACAAACCACGATCGCTCAATAGTTACAATCAATCGATTGTAATGCTTCTTCTGCTATTGATTCTATTGTTATGATTGTTACATGATCTGATGTTGCTTGATCGAATATTGATCATCCTCTTTTACATGTTCTTGATCTCTTGTTATATAGAGATCCTATTCTGTTCCTAAAACATTGCTAATCTTTCGCTATCCTGGTGCTATAGTTAAGCTAACTTCCTATAGCTATCCGAATCCTTTCCACATTTATTGGTATAGGAGTTCATGATTTATAATGAAATAAATACAAATAATATTGTTGATGTGACGTGGTATCTTCGCTTGAATTATATGTCTTCCACCGCCATTAATGTTGTTGTTCTGCCACGTTGACTTGTTGACTTTCTGTTGACTACTTGATGATGCAAAATCATATAAGTGTTAAACAGTCTTCCGTAGGAAGTTCTTCTTCCACAGAACCTTTGTCTTCCGCAGGAACACTTAGTCTTCAGTGCTTGTTCTTCAGTGATTGTGCTTCCGCAGGAGTTCTTGTACTTGTTCTTCAACAGCAAGTCCTCCTTCAGTAGCTTTCTTTAATCTTGTTCAGCTGAAGTTGTTCTTCCGTATGAGATCTACGGATGTACACTTCAGTTGTACTCCTGAGAACATCCATGGAAGAATAATTATTCATCCGCGGTTTGTTCTAACACTTAGTCAAGCTTGTACACTCTGTGAGGGTAGTCAGGGTCTTCAAAGCCTGGTGGTTGAGAAACATAGACCTCTTCATCAATTTTGCCATATAAGAATTCAAACTTTACATCCATTTGGTAAACTGTGAATCTCTTATAGGATGCATAGGCTAGAAATACTCTTATTGCCTCAATCCTTGCAACTGGTGCAAAGACTTCATCATAGTCTATTTTTTTCTTCTTGTGTATATCCTTGTGCTATTAGCCTTGCTTTGTTTCTGACAATTATTCCTCTGTCATCTAGTTTGTTTTTGAACAACCATCTAGTGACAATTGGATATTGTCCTTCAGGTAGATCAACTAGATTCCAGACTTTCTGCTTCCTGAATTGCTTAAGTTCTTCTTACATTGCTCCAATCCAGCTATTGTCTTTTAGGGCTTCAGTTATGTTAGGAGGAACTACTTGTGATAGAAAGCAGGAGAACAGACAAATGTTAGCAGCTCCCCCTTGTCTTCTTGTAGTCTGCTATTGAGTTCACCAATCATGTTGTCAATTGGATGATCTTTATGTATCCTAACTGTTGGAACATTTTAAACTTGGATAGATGAATCCAGGTTTGTGATGTTAGTTGGTGGAGATGGATTCAGCTATGATGGTGAGTCAACAAAGTAATCTAACTCCTCAGTATGGTGATCTTGTGCAGCTGAATGATGCTCTACATGGACTTGTGTTTCCGCAAATATGGATATACCTTCTGTAGCAGTTAAAGGATCAGCTGCAGAGTCTGTAATTGGTGTATCTGCATGTGGCAGTGGTGTTGGGACGTTTTCTGAAGTGTGAGGAACTTTAGGGAGTTTCAGTGCATCATCTGCAGAAGTGGGAACATCTACGGAAGTGGAAGGAACCTCTGTGGGGGGAGGTACTTCTTCTGAAGTAGATGGCACTTCTACTGATAGAGAAGTTCCAAGGACATCAGACACGTCTTTGCTTGTTGGAGCTGAAGCACCAGGATCATTATGTCTTTGAATATCTGTATTAACTTGCCTTGGTGGATCAGCTGTCAATGGTACACCCATGTTTGGAGGAACATAAGGATAACATGTATTCGTAGCACCTGTCACATTGAGATAGCCAGTGTTAAATGAGTTAGTTAATGCATCTATATCAAACAACCAAGATGATCCTTTCACAGACTGTGTAAACAAGGATTCATCAAATGACACGTTAGGAGTTTCTTCCATAATGTTATCATGTGGGACATATACTCTGTATGACTTAGATGTTGAGGAATACCCAACAAAGAAACCATCATATGCCTTTTCAGCAAACTTTCCTAATTGTTCTTTAGTGCTTAAGACAGACACATGACACCTAAAAGCTCTAAGATATCCTATGAAAGGTTTTCTTTTAAACAAAAGTTCATAGGGTGTTTTGTTGTGTTCTTTGACTATTAAAGTCCTGTTTTGAACAGTGCATGTTGTATTCACTGCTTCAGCCCAAAATGTTATTGGTAGCTTTAAATCAGCCAACATTGTTCTTGTTACTTTAATTAGAGTTCTATTTCTTCTTTCAGCAACTCCATTCTGTTGTGGAGTTCTTGGAGCACTAAATTGCCTAGCTATGCCTTTGTCCCTGCAAAATGAGTCTAAGACATAATTAACAAATTCAGTTCCATTATCACTTCTTAAAATTTTGACTTTTAGATCAAGTTGATTTTCTATCTTGGTGATAAACTCCATTAATATTCTGATGTTTCACTTTTGTGTTTTAAGAAAAATACCCAAATGAATCTAGTGAAATCATCAACAATTACCAAGCAGTATTGCCTTTTTCCAATGCTTAATACATTGGTTGGACCAAACAGATCCATGTGCAATAACTTTAGTGGTGTTGTGTTAGAGTTGACTGTTTTGGATTTATGTGATATTTTGTGTTGTTTTCCTTTAGAACATGATAAACAGTGATTAGAACAGAAATATTCTTTCTTTGGAACACCAATGACTAAGTCATTTCTCACCAGTTTATTCATGTTTTTCATGTTGGAGTGAGACATCCTTCTATGCCACAGTTGAGATTCATCTTCTGATGATTTAAAAATCAGGCATGTTTCTTTACTTGTTATTGTTGTGTTGTTCATGTCCAACACATAGGTGTTGCCTTTTCTTGGTGCTTTGAGAAGGATCCAGTCTTCTGGAATTTTGTAACCTAACTTGAAAATGTAACCATTAGAGTTATCAAAGAAAGTAGTATAGTTTTGATCACAAATTTGAGATACACTTAACAAATTAAATTGTAAATTTTCATAAAATTGACTTTCTCAAATTTGAGAACTCCATTGGTTACCATTCCTTTACCAGTGATTTTACCTCTCTTCTTATCCCCACCAAATGCTACATATGAATCATTTTATGTTTGAAGTCATGGAGGAGAGAACAGTTTCCTGTCATGTGTCTGGAACAACTACTGTCAACATACCACTTGTTGTCAGCCCTCCTTGGATGTTCCTGCAAAACATAATGAACTTAATCAAACCGAGGAGGCCAAGCCTTGATGGTCTTGGGCTTGCCATTGTTATCTAATATAGTAACTTTCTCATGAATGAGCCTTGATGTTTCTAACTAATTTTAATATCAGTTGATTCATTATATTTTGTTTTGGGTGAGGATGATTTTGGTGATGATGTTGAGGTGTTTTTATCTTGATTCATACTGACTTGGTCAGTCATCCATTCCTTCAGTGACTTTTTCTTTGAACCAAATATTGAGGATAGCCTAGAAAATGTTTCTGCATCCTTTGATTTAGACTGAGGTACATGATTGCCTTTGTCAAAGTGGTCAAAGAAGTCGTCATCTTCTTCAAGTGCTACCTTTTTGTGAGGTTTCTTGCTTTGAAATTGTTGTTTGTCCTTCTTTTTCTTTGTTTGCACCTCAGCAGTTGTTTTCCTTATCTTGGAAGCATTCTGCTTTTGTTGTTGCTTCTTTTGTTTTGAGACTTTTGAATCATCATCCTCAGAAGATTGTGAGTCTGGTTTAGTGGTCCCTGCAAGATTCTTCTTGAGGATCTTTATTTTGTTCTTTTTGTTGAAGAAGCATTCCTGAGTGGAGTGATTGTGTTTGTTGCATATTGCACAATATTTGTTGAAGTAACAATCAGATGTCATGTGATTGTTCATATTACATATTGAGCAATAGCTACTAAAATAGCACTCTTCTGTGCTATGATTGTGCATATCATACCATTTACAGTACTTCTCTTCAGCTTCACTATCAGAAGCAGCCTTTACCTTTGCCGTTTTCTTAATCAGTGCCTTCTTTTGCTTCTTCAACTCCTTTTCAAATTTAGCAGCTGATGATTCTTTACCTCTGCCTGACATGATGTCAAAAGGTTCTTGTTTAGCATCCAGTTTTTGTAGTTTCCGAACTTTGTTGTTACTGAATGATGCTTCAGCAAATTCTTTCTTATTTCGTATTTCTTCTACGGATGGCTGTTTAGGATTAGTTTTCTTGGATTTTACAGATTGCTCAGACTGCTTCCGAAGGTGATCTGCTGAAGTGAATTTGTTGTCTTTCGAAGCTCTTTTTGCTGATTTTCTTTTATTTTGATTGTTGAGAGCATGAATGCCTTCATTCAGTTGACCAATCCTTGTGTAAATGGTCTTTAGCAGATTTCTTTGTTTTGGTGGATAAGGGAGCTTGATTTCATCCAACACTTTGGGAATTAAATGTTCATTTAAAACAGTTTTCCCTTACCCAAACTAGTATTATGAGACTCATCATCATCCTCATCCAGATCATCACAGTTATCATAATCAAATTCTGGTTGACTTTGTTTTGAAAGTTCTGATTTTGATGAAAAAGTTTCATATGATTTAGTGTCATTAGTTACATCATCATTATTTTTATCTGTTGACTTAGATTTGGTACTAGACATAAAGTGATTAGATAAGCTGTTAGTCATGGACTCAGGTAGGTGTAATTATCATTTACTGGTGGTGCAACAGCATGAAATCCCAAAGCTGATCTGTTCTTTGACTCAATATGAGAGTTTAATAGTTTCTCATACTGCTATGATGACAATTGGAATTTTTGAAGTTTCACTTCAGTAGATGCATGATCTGACATAGACCTAGTTAAAGAAGTAGTCAAATGCTCAACTTGTGCTTTCAAATTGTAATTTTCAGATAAAAGTTTATCTAAATCCTTTTGTAAAGAATTGATTTTGACTTGATAAAGTTTATGTTCTCTTACATGTGATTCATTTAAAAGTAGAGTTTCTTTTACTTTATTAGCCAACTATTGAGCATGTGTTCTATATCTTTCAACTTCATCACACAAGTGGAAGAACATAACCTTTCTCTTACCTCTGGCCATTGGTGGAACTTTGTTTTCCATGATAGCCATCAAAGCTTGAATTTCCGCTAGTACTTCCTTTTCATACATGCTCCGATCACAAGTACCATCCTGCAAAATAATTAAACCAGATTCTTTAGCATTGTTAGTACCTGTAGTGTTGCTTGTTGATGGTATGATGAATTGGTTAGTTGAGCTTGTGTGAATCTTCTTTGACTAGGCTGTCTGGAGTGATTTGATTGTTGTTGATTGCTGTTGCACTCCCATGAGAAGTGTCCATATAAATTACACTTAAGGCATCTTACTTTGGACTTGTCAACACCAATTTTAGTTGATCTTCCTCCTACAGATAGTCCTTTGTTCCTCTTCATGTACATCTTGGCTCTGTAGGCGATCATTGCCATTTGCCATTGTAGATCCATCTCTTCTACCTCATCAGGATAAAGTTCTTCTAGATCTTGTTGACATA
Organism: Flaveria sonorensis; assembly: GCA_025506505.1. Taxonomy (NCBI): domain Eukaryota; kingdom Viridiplantae; phylum Streptophyta; class Magnoliopsida; order Asterales; family Asteraceae; genus Flaveria; species Flaveria sonorensis. The sequence goes on from CM046436.1 coordinate 45,680,135, forward strand.
AGAGAGCAGGAGTCAAAATGCTTCCCAGATAAGCGTGAAAGCTTGAACTAAAGGCTGCAAAAGCAGCTTTCTGTTCTTCTGATTCCAGAACCATAGTAATTGGTTCTGTTTGATTGCTGTTCTTTTTATTCTTGGAGTCTTCAGCTTTTCCTTTGGACTTTCTGTGCTGATTGTTTTGAGTACTTGATCTGGAAGACTTGGCAGCATAAAAGCTTTTTTCTTCTTCATGTTCACTCTCATCACAAGAGTTATCTTCATCTTCATTGGAGATGAATGCACTTCTAGCACTCTTTAACTCTTTGAATTGATATGGTGCTATAGGTGCTTTCACACTCTTGTTTCTGGTCTTTTCATCTAGCTCCAAAGCTTCGACCTTCGCCACCAGTGTGTCTGGTCCTTTACCTTCAAATCAATAGTGTTCTTGAACATAGACACAGTCTATGTCCAACTTTCTGGTAAGGCATGAAGCATCTTTTTGTTCAGCTCTTCATTGTTGTACTTAAGTTCAAAGATGTTCATCTCTGTAACAAGTTGCCTAAATCTATGCAATTGTTGAGGAACTGACTCACCCGCAATATGATGAAAGGTTTCATATTGTGAGCGAATAGTATCCTTCTTTATGTTCCTAATCTTGTCACTTCCTTCACACAGGGTGTGTAGTATTTTCCATAACGGTGAGCTGTTTTGTATGATTCACACCGATCAAGAGATCTTCAGGCAAAGCCATAGTAAGCATAGTATAGGCTTTGATATCAATCTTGACTTTCTTAGCATCATCAGGTGACAGATTTTTCAGACTTATGGGTTGATTATTATCCTTATAATCCGCTCCTAACGCAGGTGGAATATAAGATCCTTCAGTAATTGAAACCCATAAATCAGAATATGCATAATTAACATGATTCCTGAACCTGATTTTCCAAGTTTTGAAATCAGATTTGTTTTCCAGTTTAGGAGGTTGATAAGCACCAACAACTGAATTACTCATGTTTAATTTTGAAAAAGCAATAACTCTGTTTTAGTAAAAATCAATTAAACAAATCAAACCGATAGATCAATTGATCTGGAACAATGAGCACCAAGCTCTGATACCACCTGGGTGAATCCAAGGATCGATATAGGAATTATCAGATTTGATTTTAACAAGTATTGATCGCGGAATTACCAATACTTGCTATTTAATTGATTAATGAACTTGAAATCGATCAAACAGTATAATGAACAATCAAAATATAATAATAAACAAACCATGATCGCTCAATAATTACAATCAATCGATTGTAATGCTTCTTCTGCTATTGATTCTATTGTTATGATTGTTACATGAACTGATGTTGCTTGATCGTATGTTGATCATCCTCTTTTACATGTTCTTGATCTCTCATTATATAGAGATCTTATTCTGTTCCTAAAACATTGCTAATCTTTCGCTATCCTGGTGCTATAACTAAGCTAACTTCCTATAGCTATCCGAATCCTTACCACATTTATCGGTATAGGAGTTCGTGGTTTACAATGAAATAAATACAAATAATATTGTTGATGTGATGTGGTATCTTCGCTTGAATTATATGTCTTCCACCGCCATTAATGTTGTTGGTCTGCCATGTTGAGTTGTTGACTTTCTGTTGACTACTTGATGATGCAAAATCATACAAGTGTTAAACAGTCTTCCGTAGGAAGTTCTTCTTCCACAGAACCTTTGTCTTCCGCAGGAACACTTAGTCTTCAGTGCTTGTTCTTCAGTGATTGTGCTTCCGCAGGAGTTCTTGAACTTGTTCTTCAGCAGCAAGTCGTCCTTCAGTAGCTTTCTTTAATCTTGTTCAGCTGAAGTTGTTCTTCCGTATGAGATCTACGGATGTACACTTCAGTTGTACTCCTGAGAACATCCATGGAAGAATACTTATTCATCCGCAGTTTGTTCTAACACTTAGTTAATTTTCCTAATTGACCAAGTCTGATGTTTACTGCAATCATTCATATATCAACACATATATTATGAGATACATTATAAATTAATGTTGTATAGTATACAATTCATAAACTCAAAATGTAATCAATGCATTATATTATATCATCAAAATTATAATTACAAAGAGTGATTACAAGAGTTTGATCTATCATCTAAACCTATAAATGAGATCTATACCTAACACACTGTTTGTTTATTATTTATCTTCTAGGTCTCGTAGTCTTTTTGTTACTCTATAGGAATCCTATGCTGAGAAGATGGACAGGTTCATGTCCAAAAAACTTGAAGCTGTTACTGCTGTTTTAGATTTGCAAAGTGAGAAATTCAACTTCTGCGGTGGTATGATTTTTAATTGTTAGGATCTATATTTTTTATTCTTATCCAAACAATGTATGTTACCATGCAGAATTTTCATCTATTATACTTTCCCCTTATTTTATTTCTACTTTATTTAGGGAGAGCATATGTTTCGTCTTCTTTTCATGGTAGCACAATCTACATTAACAATGACATACACGAAATTACGGCATTCAGTAAGAGGTTAGCTATGGTTTATTTTACTACATCTATTATTACATACTTTCATATATGTGTTTTCTTATATCTTATATATTCTTTTATTTCATAAATTTATTATACCCTAATCTTAAAATTTATAATGATTTGAAACAGGTTGCTCGATAAGGAATCTGATAAATCAGTTTCCAGTCGTTGTTTGGTTTCATCACAATCTGTTACAAATCTAGAGGATGAGTTCTTAAACAATATAGTTTTAAACAGCATAGAAGAAGTCAACAAGATGGCAGAGGTAATTATATTCTTTAATATAATTTTTAAAACTCTTATTCACAACTTACATATACTAATTACATTTAATCATTAAGAGAAGACTGTAATTGTTGTTGGTAATCTCATAAGTTTTTTACCTGGTTTTGAATGGTACTACAACGCTTGTAAACGTTGTTACAAAAAGGTTACAACTGGTTTTGATACAACTCATGTGATTGAAGGATCGGAAGCTGTTAAACCTAAAAAGACTATTAAATGCCCTATCGATGAGTGTAACAAAAATAAAATTACACTGTCCACTGTTCCCAGGTTAGTACTTCTTACTTTTTAACTTTATTATTTTGTTATTATACTTTTGTACATGACTATTTACTAATTCATTCTTTCATATGTTATTTAGATACATATGCAAATGTTTTAGTTACACATTATGTTGATATTTATTTGATTAGGGGTTTTGACATTTTATTGTTTCATTTGGTTTAATAACCCAATTGCATATATATAAATATTTATATTTACTTTAATGTACCGGAACATATATTTAAACTTCATGGTTAAAACTTTTGAAAGAGTGTTGAAGTCACCTGTATAGCTAAATTCCTAGAAGATTAATTTATTTTCATATATTGTAGGTACAAGATCCCCTTAAGGTTACAAGATAATACCGGTATTCTTTCTTTAACTATGATGGATCGTGAAGCAAGGAAAATGTTGAAAAAGAGCTCTAAAGATTTGCTTGATAAGATCCTTGATGTACTATTATTTCAAAATTTTTACGTAACCTAAATTTTTACTCATCACTATTTTACACATTTTCTTATGCTTTCATTTATATTATAGGATGATAGTCTCAGCATTGTTCTGGATGAAATTGCTAATTTGGTTGGAAAAAAAGTATGCATTCAAAACTGATGTTACAAGCTTCAATATCACAAACAACTATAAGTCCTTCACTATTACCAAATTCACTGATGATCCATCCATCATAAAAAAACTTGAAGCAAATTTAGATGTTCATCAGGTAATGATGTTTTAAGCTTCAATATCACAAACAACTATAAGTCCTTCATTGTTACCAAATTCACCGATGATCCATCCATGATATCTTCCTGTTGTACCAAGTGGTACTAGACAAGATATTGTTAATGCTTCTTTGAGTTCTTCCTACATTTGGAATGATTGCAAAGTACTTAGATTAACCAAAAACATGCGGTTAACAATAGGAGGTGAAGTGCATGATATTGAACAAACAAATTTATTTGCAAAATGGTTGTTGGGTTTAGGTGAAGGAAACTTAGGTGGCTTTAATGATGGTGAGGCAATTATAGAGATACCAGATGATCTTCTAATTATGGATTCAACTGATCTTATTTTTGATCTTATCGATTTTGTTTATCCGTCAATAATTCAAAATTTGGGGTTTTGAATTTTTTCCAAGAGAGAGTCATTCTTGCACCGACAAATGAAATAGTAGATGAAATAAATGATCAATTGCCATCTATGTTTCCCGGGGATGAAAGAGAATACTTGAGTTCAGATAGTATTTGTGAGTCCGAGAATCTTCTGACGGTTTTGATAAAAGTTTATACTCACGGTTGTACTAAACGGACTAAAATTCTAGGGTTACCACATCATAAATTAGTACTAAAGGTTGGTGTTCCGGTCATGTTGCTAAGAAATATTAATCAAAGAAATAGGTTATGTAATGGGACTCGACTAAAGGTCTTATCACTAGCGCCGCGTGTTATAGAAGCTGAAATAATATCTGGAAGTAATATAGGTAATCAACATTTATTCCAAGAATTTATTTAACACCATCAGACAAGAAGATTCCATTTAAGTTTAAACGAAGACAATTTCCTCTTTTTGTATGCTTCGCCATGACCATAAATAAAAGTCAAAGGCAATCATTATCTAGAATTGGTTTGTATCTGAGACAACCAGTCTTTTCACATGGTCAGCTCTATGTCGCTTTGTCCAGAGTTAAAAGTAGAGATGGACTCAAAATCGTAATTGTTGACAAAGATGGTATTCTTAGTAATAAGATAGTAAATGTTGTATATAAAGAAGTTTTTAGAGATTTGTAATTTACAAATTTTAGCTATTAAGTGTAAATGTATATTAATATGTAGTTGTAAATTAAACATTGTAAAATATAATATGTATTTGTTATTATAAACGTTTGTTAATTTCAAAATTTATTTGACTCATTCTCGTGTACCATACGGGTTTATAACCTAGTACATATATATAATATTTGCCTAAGAAGAGTAAGAAAAAATGAGGTGGTGACATGTGGAAAAACTAAAAAATAGAGTTAGATGGTATTTTGGTCTATAAAATATTTAATTTAATTCACTTTCTCCTTTAAATAATATAGCACATCTCTTTTATACACTCTTTTCACCCACGAACTCTATCAACAATTAACATCAAAATACAACCAAAGCCTAGAGATATCTCATATAAACATAATAAATCATAGAAACAATGCATATATTTTATTGTTTTGCTGCAAAACAACATAGAACATGTTACGCGAAACAACACAAAACTGTACTGTTAGACGCAAAATAGCACAAAACTGTGTTGTTTGACACAATACAGCACAAAACTATGCTCTTTGATGCAATACAACACAAAACTATGATGTTTTGCTGTTTGAAGCAAAACAACATAGTTTTATGCTATTTGACGCAAAAACAAAACTATTCTTTTTGACGCAAAGTAGCACAATTCTGTGTTGTTTTTATGAAATACAACATAAAAACGTTAAAATACAACATAATTTCGCATCGTTTGTTTTTTTTTTATAAAAAATATAGCAATACTATATACTCAATGTAAACAGGAAAAAATGTTTGATTTTATGATACCATTTGTTTTAAAAAAGAATCTAGTATAAAAAAGTTATAAACATTTAAAAAATAGGAGGAATCTCAAAAAAATCAATAAAAGGATTACATACTAAAAATATGTCACACCCTCAAAATCCATGTGCGGGGTTTTACCGCGAGGCGCATGACATACCAGGATCTCAGTCACTAGTTACCAAGAACGACTCTATATGACTAATAAACAAAACCAGAGTTGACGTTTAAAATACTGCGGAAGCGTTTTTTTTTTTTTTTTAAACTAGAAAACCCAAACAAGTAGTATGTAAAGAGAATGCGCAAAACATACGCGCCCCAAACACAATTGTTTAATATGAAAATAATCCCAAATTTGTAAACAAGGCAAATGTAGACAACTCAACAATGCTGACGTGCGTGCTCCTAGGCAACTGGCAACCTTAACCTGAGAATAGCATACTAAACAAGTCAACACATGGTTGGTGAGTTCAAGAGTTTGCGTTAATAGGTAAACCGATAAACAGTTTTCAATCATAAGTAGTGTATTGCAATAGATAGCTAGTCTATTAACATAAAACTATTAATCATAGTGATTTCGCGATCGAAGCTGACTGTGTTACGTTTGTTGCCTCCCGTCACGACTTACCAGGTCGTAACGAATATATGTTAGGACAAAATTGCACCCGTATGACCTCGAGTCACACAGGTGGGGCTCGTCAGACCTATTAGTACTACCCAAATTTCCCCGCTAGTCAATATTAACAATCCGAAAGTGTGAGGACTTTCTATGGTAAACAGCATTATATCAATATTATACACACTCATATATAAAAGCGTTTGTGATCAACAGTATGCTATCTCCCCCAAAAGAGATTATGTAAATGAGTGGGGCAAGAACTCACCTGATGCGCGCAAGAATAACTTAGAGCTTAACTTGAAAGAAAGAGGAGAAAGACAACCTTCAAAGGTCACCTAGAACACAAGAGTACATAAGCACGTGTACACAGAATCAACATGAAACCCTAAGTGCTCTACAAACCAAGAGGCTCAAGGTTTAAGAAATACAAGACACATTTGACCCAGTTGACCCGTTTGACCCGTTGGTGACATTATAGGAGATAACTCGTTAATACTAACACAACAGCATATCATACATGATCAACATACAACTTGATTACATATAGCACTTCATTAACCACATGTACTACCTAGATCATCATACAACTAGATATCATACAAGTCATGCGAATCACAACAGGCCAAAACAGGTAGCAAACCAAATCAACATCCCTATAACCTAAACAACAAATTTAATCACCTTAGAAACCATCCATGAACACACTAGCATGATCCTAATATCCCAACATGCTCAAATCATCCAATTAAAGAATTTGCACAAATAAAGTTTCCCTTTTTGGAAGTACATCCCGATTTCATCAAAACCCAAGACATTCATGGATTCATCATTTACATACCAATTCAAGTCCATGACAACATCTAAACATGATCAACAACACCTAATCATCATGATTCATCAACGTCCAACACCAAAAGTTACTATTTTTAGCAATGTATGAACTATAAGACATCTTCTTGTTTTTCAATTGTTCATATCATCAACCTAGCATCTAATCATCATCACAAACACATCCATAACATTCATACATCATCAAATCATCAATCCATGCAAAATAAAGTTACTATTCTTAGTAACCTATGAACATGAATCAAAATCGAAGCTTTCATGCAAAATCGACGTTAACTAATATGCATACCACCTAACTAGCATCATTACAACATTAAACACAACATTCAACATCACTTCGATCCAAATCGCTACAAACTCTCGCCAAAGATGATCATATGAACAAACAACCACAATCCAAACTTTATTACATACTTGACGTTAATTAGCATGCATTCTATCTAACAAACACATTAACATCAAACAAGCAACATTTGGCCTCCATTCATCCAAATCGCACAAAACTTTCGGCTAGAACCAAATACATGAAAGAAACACGAATTAACCTTAAAATCGCAAAAAGGAACAAGCTTTGATGCTTCTAGTGTCTTCTAACCCTTGAAATCGATCCAATCCGAGGCTTATTCTTGTTCTTCTTGTCGAATTCGAAGAGGAGAGGGAGAGGGAGTGCAGGTCGCGGCCAGGGAGTGTTTAGGGTTAAGATTTTTGATTTTGTAACTTAATTAATCATATTTACCCTTTTAACCCTTATAATTTGTATTTTATAAAAATTAGACTTTTAAATACTCTTTTAAAGCGTTTTTAACTAGAATAATAAGCATATAAACTAACAATAATAATCATATGCGTTATCTTCACTAGATACAAAACATACGGATTAAACACACACGTTTCCACTTTACGCGATAAAGTTCACAATTAACATTTAAATCACATAATCACAACTAATAATCAACATAGAAATTATTGTTTAACATTATTATTATTATTAAGTCACCAACGTTCAACGACAACTAGTGTGTGCTCCCGACACGTGTATGCAAGACTTAACGGAACTAACGGAGTTTGGTAACGGAAAATTACCGGATGTCACATTATCCCCATGTTGAAAGAATTTTCGTCCCGAAAATTGCGTTACATGGTGAGTCTTCCATCACTGGTCTACTGCATTGGCACAAGGAAATCAAATCGTTGAGTTTTGGATTAGTTGTCACCTCATCTCCATGTTGAAAGAAATTTCGTCCCGAAATTTAATCAGCACCTTCGCCGGCTGGCATCGTCCTTTCGAATAGCTGAGGGTACTTAAGCTTCATTTGGTCTTCACGTTCCCACGTGAATCTTGTCCACGTCTCGAGTCCATCGAACTTTGACAATGGGTATCTTGCTTTGCTTAAGTGTCTTCACCTCACGATCCATCACTTCGACAGGTTCCTCAATGAAGCGTAACTGTTCGTCTACTTGAACTTCTTCCAGTGGTACGACCATCGTTTCATTCGTTTAACATTTCTTTAGATTTGAAACATGGAATACATCATGGATTCCACTCAATGAATCAGTAAGCTAGTCGATAGGCCACTGGACCAATTCTTTCCACTATCTCAAATGGTCCACGTATCTCGGATTTAGCTTTCCTCGCTTACCAAACCGAACTACGCCTTTCCATGGTGGACTTTCAATAAGACTTTGTCACCAACTTGAAATAAAATCCAAGTCTCTCAGGTCTCCGTGTAGAGGTACCCATAGTCTATCCATGAAGTAACGAATTCCATCCGCTTTTACTTCCAATTGTTGCTTTTCCATTCCCGTAACCCTTCTAAACTCATATTTTCTACCTTCAGAGCTTCAGTTTGAGCATCACGGATTTGTTCAGGTAATTGAGTACTAATCGTTAGCTGCAGAGCTCGCACTCGTCGAGGTTTAGCAGTCTCTTTCCTACTCAGCCCGTCGGCAACTACATTTGCTTTCCCCGGGTGTACTTAATAGCACAATCGTAGTCGTTCAATAACTCTACCCAGCGCCTTTGCCTCATATTCAACTCCTTTTGCTCAAATATATGCTGAAGACTCTTGTGATCGGTGTAGATGTGCATTGGTACCGTACAAGTAATGTCTCCAGATATTCAGGGCAAACACTACCACACCCAGTTCCAAGTCATGGGTGGTATAGTTCTTCTCATGAACCTTCAACTGTCTAGAAGCGTAAGCTATCACTTTATCCCGCTGCATCAGGACGCATCCAAGTCCTTGAATAGAGCATCGCAGTAGACTACGAAGTCATCACTACCATCCGGTAACGCTAATATTGGTGCGCTACACAATTTATGTTTCAGCAACTGAAAAGCAGATTCCTGACTCTCACCCCATTTGTACGTCGTTCCCTTGTGAGTCAAGGGTGTGAGAGGTTGTGCAATCTTAGAGAATCCTTCAATGAATCGTCGATAATATCCCGCTAATCCAAGGAATTGTCGTATCTCACTTGGTGTCTTAGGAACAGACCAATTCTTTATCGCTTCAATCTTAGCAGGATCAACATGTATTCCCTTCTCGTTGACAATATGACCCAAGAATTGTACCTCACGTATCCAGAAATCACACTTAGAAAACTTTGCGAACAGTTGTTCCTTTCTAAGTAATTCTAAGATTAAACGTAAGTGCTTCTCATGTTCTTCCTCGGTCCTTGAGTATATCAGTATGTCATCAATAAAGATATAACAACTGATCAAGATAGGGTTTGCACACGCGATTCATGAGGTCCATGAATACTGCTGGTGCATTCGTCAACCCAAATGGCATGACCAAAAATTCATAGTGACCATATCGTGTACGGAAAGTAGTCTTCGAGATGTCCTCTTCTCGAACTCTCAGCTGATGATACCCAGACCTCAGATCAATCTTAGAGTAATAGCTTGATCCTTGCAGTTGATCAAACAAATCATCGATACGAGGTAAGGGATATCTATTCTTGATAATATCCTTGTTCAGTTCCCTATAGTCAATGCACATTCGAAATGTACCATCCTTCTTCTTCACAAATAGAACTGGCGCTCCCCAGGGCGACGAACTCGGTCGGATGAACCCTTTATCCAACAACTCTTGTAGTTAGGCAGATAATTCCTGCAGTTCGTTCGGAGCTAACCGTACGATGCTCTCGCAATTGGAGCGGCTCCTGGAGTCAACTCAATCTGGAATTCAACTTGCCGATGAGGCGGTAATCCAGGCAGGTCTTCCGGAAACACCTCGAGAACTCACGAACTACGGGGATATCCTCTATCCTCTTTTCCTCGATCTGTTTATCTGTGACAAGTGCCAATATGGCTAGTCGACCCTTTCGTAACAACTTTGTGCCTTCATAAACGAGATGATGCCTATCATCGCACCACTCCTATCACCTCTGACCGTAAGGACTTCTTCACCAATGGGAATCCGTATGATCTTCTCGTGGCATATGACTTCCGCTTGTTTATCGGAAAGCCAATCCATGCCTACTACCACATCAAAGCTTCCTAACGTAACAGGCATGAGATCTATGGTGAATGTATGACCAGCAAGCTCTAACTTGCAGTCTCTAAGAATATGCTTTACGTGAATCTGTGTACCGTCAGCTAACTCTATACGGTGTATTTAGATTCTAAGGTTGAGGGCATATCACTTAAAAGACTACAGAACCTAGTGGACACGAAACTTTTATCGCTCCGGTATCGAATAATACGGTAGCAAAACACACCATTAACCGAAAATTTACCAGTTACTGTTGTAGGATCGTTTAGAGCCTCACTGAGCCAATGACGAAGGCTCTTCCTTTGGCTCCATTGTTGTTTCCACCATTGTTGTTGCCATTACCATTGTTGTTGTTATTGTTGTTGCCATTGTTATTGTTGTTGTTGTTCCCATTGTTGTTGTTGCCATTACCATTCCTCTTAAGCTGGGGACAGTTGCGTTTGTAATGGCCTTTTTTTCCGCACTCAAAACAACCTTTCGGAGTGTCTTGTGATTGTTGTGGCTTTCTTCATCAGTTCACCCCGGCAGTCTTTGGCTGCGTGACCATCTTCCCACAACGTTGGCACTTGAAGTTATCACATCGACCCACATGGGGTAGTTACACCGGTTGCACTTCGCAGTCTTTCCACCATACCCACCGGTCCTTGATTTGATGGAGTCGCCTGGTTGAAGCTTCGGTTGTTATCGAACTCCGTTGCTGTTGCTGACTTTGCTGCTGTTGTTGAGGTTGAGATTGGCTGCTGGATAACGATCCCTTTTGCTTGAACCATCCCACTTGCGTTTCTGGTCGGGCACGCTTGCCACCGCACCCCGTTTGGGTAAACGTCCTTGCTCAACTGCCTGGTCAGTCAGCCTGTGGGCTGTTCGGATAGCTTGTTGTATGGTAGTGGGGTTGAGGCAGTTACCATACTTTGAATTTCGGGCACCAATCCCCGTATATAATGCTCCACCCTCTTGTGCATTTCATTCACCATCCCTGGGCATAAAGTGGCTAACTCATGAGTACGAGTCGTGTAGGCTTCAATTTCTGAGCCTTGCATTTTGAGTTGCCAGAACTCAATCTCCAGTTTCTGCACTTCATTTCGGGGGCAGTATTCTTCGTCATATCCCCTTGAACTCATCCCAAGGTAGTTCATTGGCCATGGCTTGACCCAGCATTTGCACCTGGCATTCCACCAGGAAAGTTTGCGCCTTCCAATGTCCCGGTGGCATACTTCACCTGATCAGCAGGCGGGCAGTTGCATTTCGCGAAGACAGACTCTGTCTTCTCAACCACCTTACAAGCCCTACAGCTCCTTCCGTCCCGCTGTAGGTATGGGGTTACAGTCCATGAAGGACTTGTAGGTACATGGTGGTGGTCCTGTTTTGACAACCCAAACATTAGTCAGATATCCTAGACAATTACTAGGATATTAGTTTAACCTCTTGTTATCATTTACCTGCTGGTTGTCCCGTTGGGCAGCAGCCACTGCCGCCTGAACATGTTCGTTAATTAATGTCGCCAATTCCGCAGGCGTCATGTTTATGGCTCCGGCTCCACGGCCTCCGGCGCCACGTCCACGACCACGCCCACGTCCTCTTCCACGTGCGTCCATATTTCACTTTAAAATTCACAATTACAATAATGAGTAACATCCAACACATTAATCTCATCAAGGTACGGTAAACAATAAGAAATAATGTATTCACCACAACCACAACATTTATAACAGAAATAATAATCAAAGATAAATAAATTGTAATTGAATCACAAAATATTCCATCAATGTCAAAATTAAGTTTGTCAGTTGGGTGGGAAACAACCCTTCCCACATAGGTTTCAAAGAAAAGAAACACTACATAGTCTAAGTCATTTAAAAGTAGAATCAGTCCATACGTCAGATCCGTCACTGTCCTCATCCATCTCTACTGTTCTTCTTCGGGGGCTTCCTCGGGTTCTTCTTCTGGGTCTTCCTCATCAGGGTCCACCAAAGGTGCAGGGGCTTCAACAACCTGAAGTGCTGCTGCTGTGCCTCTAAATCAGCAAACCTATCATCGATCACTATGTTATGGTGATCTTGTGCGTCCATGCGCCCACTAAGTGCTACCACGTTGCCTGCCAGCGTATGATGTCCACCAATGGCCATCGAAAGTCGCTCCTGAAGCGTCTCTACCTGGAAACGCAGCTGACATCTCAGATCGTAATGTAGAGTTCTTATCAGTGAGTCCTCTAATTCGCTGTCGCTCTGTGTCCAGTGTGGCTACTAGGGCTGCAAATGCCTGCTCCAGAGGGATGCTCAAGGTAGGAAGTGTAGGCAAGTAGAGGCGGTCGATGACCTAGTCCTAGGTCGTGTAGGTGCTACTGGTGGTACGCGTCTCTATAAGCCATACGGTTTATGTAGGTGGGGTAGAAATCCCAGTTCCGCGGAGGATCGAGCTCAGGAGGTATGAAGGCTGATCCCAGTCTATCTCGCCAGGAGGATAAGGATGTCGATGCCAGTTAAATCCCCTATCCGGTACGGGAGAAGTAGGAGGTGACTCAGATCGTGCAGGTCTCTTGCCTAAATTTCTGGACGACGATGCCATGCTGCGAAGTACGTGTTGCGTATGCCAATGAGTATACAGTGAGGAGAGTAAGCGATAAGTAACTAACAACTGTGCGGTATAGTCTAGTGTGTGTATGCAACCTAGTTCCCTATAACCAATGGCTCTGATACCAATCTGTCACACCCTCAAAATCCGCGTGCGGGGTTTTACCGCGGGCGCGTGACATACCAGGATCTCAGTCATTAGTTACCAAGAACGACTCTATATGATTAATAAACAAAACCAGAGTTAACGTTTAAAATACTGCGGAAGCGTTTTTAAAACTAGAAAACCCAAAACAGTAATGTAAGAGAAGTGCAAAACATACGCGCCCCAAACACAATTGTTTAATAGAAATAATCCCAAATTTGTAAACAAGGCAAATGTAGACAACTCAACAATGCTGGCGTGCGTGCTCCTAGGCACTGGCAACCTTAACCTGAGAATAGCTACTAAACAAGTCAACACATGGTTGGTGAGTTCAAGAGTTTGCGTTAATAGGTAAACCATAAACAGTTTCCAGAGCATAAGTAGTGTATTGCAATAGATAGCTAGTCTATTAACATAAAAATATTAATCATAGTGATTTCGCGATCGAAGCTGACTGTGTACGTTTGTTGCCTCCCGTCACGACTTACCAGGTCGTGACGAATATATGTTAGGACAAAATTGCACCCGTTTGACCTCGAGTCGCACAGGTGGGGCTCGTCAGACCCAGTATACTACCCAAAATTTCCCGCTAGTCAATATTAACATCCGAAAGTGTGAGGACTTTCCATGGTAAACAGCACTATATCAATATTATACACACTCATATATAAAGCGTTTGTGATCAACAGTATGTATCTCCCAAAGAAGATATGTAAAATAGTGGGGCAAGAACTCACCTGATGCGCGCAAGAATAACTTAGAGCTTAACTTGAAAGAAGAGGGAAAGACACCCTTCAAAGGTCACCTAGAACACAAGAGTACATAAGTACTGTACACAGAATCAAACTGAAACCCTAAGTGCTCTACAACCAAGGAACTCAAGGTTTAAGAAAGACAAGACACATTTGACCCATTGACCCGTTTTGACCCGTTGGTGACATTATAGGTGATAACTCGTTAATACTAACACAACAGCATATCATACATGATCAACATACAACTTGATTACATATAGCACTTCATTAACCACATGTACTACCTAGATCATCATACAACTAGATATCATACAAGTCATGCGAATCACAACAGGCAAAACAGGTAACAACCAATCAACATCCCCCCCCATATAACCTAAACAACCATTAATCACCTTAGAAACCATCCATGAACACCTATATGATCCTAATATCCCAACATGCTCAAATCATCCAATTAAAGAATTGCACAATTAAGTTTCCTTTTGGAAAGTTCATCCCATTTCATCAACACCCAAGACATTCATGGATTCATCATTTATATACCAATTCAAGTCCATGACAACATCTAAACATGATCACAACAC